>OZ010698.1:2015415-2405057 GCA_963932265.1 Thymelicus lineola
ACAAAAAGATACACCAAGCAGCATTTATCCTAATTTACCTGAATTAATATACAAATTGATAACGGAAATTACAATATAATGATAATAACGAGAAATAACAAAAAATATAATATTAAACGCTTGTTCTGCTGTCCGTACCCAACTCTAGTTTAGATTCGTCCGCAACTAGTTTATGTGCGACAATATCAGCGGCCGACGGTCAGTTTTATTAAACAGACCCTTTTTGCTGACCGTACCGGTGGAGTAGCAATTATCATCGTTCGAGACTTGTGTTCCCAATTTTATATTATTTGATACTTGTTATAATCGTGCTACTCCATAACAAGGATTCATTTATGTTGCTCAAATCTAAAAATAATATCATGATTTTTTACTATCTTCTTTTTAGGGTTCCATAGTCAAAACTTAATCCTTTTAATTCGTCGGTTAGTGCTAGAAAGCTGAAAGGCATGGATTTACATATGTATTAAAATGCAAAGTCGTAGAATAAGATCTTTAAAAAAAAGATGAAAACTGATCACGGTCGCCAATAGGCGAACCGGTATTACGAATAACCATTGGCGACATGACCGATTACCATCAGATAAATACGGTTTACGGTTAACTATTGACACTAAATCCTACGTCTTTCCCACGGAACAGACAAGAGGGTCTTTCCTATTAAGCAACTTGAATGTTCCGACATCCGGCATCCGGTTTCTGAGATCCGTCATCCGTCATAGACTAATAATCAAAGTCGTCTGTCAACCTGTCAAGAGTTTTTCCGCGCCACCGCTCTGTCTAGCCGTGACAACGATCCCTGCAACTGGGTCGAAATCGCACCGTCATGCGTCAGTGAAAAAAGCATAAGTCGTCTTGCGTTGAATTTTAGTTATTAATATGATAGGAAAGTGGGACAAAAGCTGCATATTATGCTCAATTTTTTTTAAATTTTTATTATTAATCTTGCCAGTTTTGTGCAAGAAATCGTAATGTAAATTTCTTTGACTACTTACGGATATTCTTATAGTTTTTTTGCTCTCCTGTAAAATTGCA
This sequence comes from Thymelicus lineola, assembly GCA_963932265.1. Taxonomy (NCBI): domain Eukaryota; kingdom Metazoa; phylum Arthropoda; class Insecta; order Lepidoptera; family Hesperiidae; genus Thymelicus; species Thymelicus lineola. The sequence goes on from OZ010698.1 coordinate 2,016,451, forward strand.
ATTTTCATCTTATGCCTTTTTTCCACTGAGCGTGCGAAATATTGGCGTATAAAATATATATATCGTGAGCATCCGTGTAGTGTGGGACTTTGTAAGCGCATTAGATTTTTAAGATCTTTAATGTTTACATAAAAAAAGAGGCTACGCAAATGGCTACGTTTATAATCTGCCAAGCTGTTTAAGTGAGGATTGGTAAATTTCTTATACCTCTGAAAACATGGGAGAATCTTATGCAGATCTGTCTAGATTATTCTACGATTAGAAGATACCTAATTGAAATAAAGTCTGTGCCCCGAAGTAATGAGGTCACATACGAACCGTTCCCGCGTCATTCGCTGCAAACGGTCGTCGTTAATATACGGACAGACGATCAATTTTACACCGTTTTTATATGTTGCTATTAAATTTTATTGGAGTTTAACCGCCCGAGCGACGATGGGTTAGGTACGGGTTTTACTGTCTGGTAGTAGCGAATAACGATAAGATATATTTTTATTCCAGTGGTGGATAAGATTTGTAGTCATTCTCCTGAGTTTTACTATACCACATACATTATTTATTTATTTATTTATTTATTACAAAATCCACAGCTTTTTTTACAATGTTATATAGACAAAACTAATTACATAGGTCTTTAAGCCAATTACGGATTTACATTTTTCTTATATTTCTTAATTTGTCACAAAGTAAACACCACATAAAACAAGAAAAGCAATGCGCTCACAATTATGCTTGTGTGTGTGTGTGTGTGTGTGTGTGTGTGTGTATGTGTGAGTGTGCGTGTGTGTCCCTATGTGTGTGTGTGCGTGTGTGTGCCTATGTCTGTGTGTATTTAATAATGTTTTGTAAAAATTCGTTTAGCCTCACCCTAAGCCTTATAAGAATGATGATAATGTTAGTTAATCGTCTACACGGTGCAGATAAAACAAGTCGACAACCGTTCGAGTTATTGTCAACCCGCTCTACGGCTCTACGGCTACGGGTACGTATGTTTCACGGTTAGTGAAATTCAGTGAAAGCTTTGCCTACTTTAATATTTTTGGGAATGTTCTTTATCAAGATTCTTTGTTCAGTTATTTCTCCTTAGTTTGAGATAGAGAGAGAGAGAACGCAATACAAAGACGCTAGATCAGTCAATGATGACTGACAATTTGCATTATTATTCACACTTTCGTCTCGCATGCATCAGAGCTATGATCTGAAGAGTAGGGAGGTGTTGAAGATATATTTAATACCATTACTGTTCAATAATACCATTATTACTATTAATATTTTTCCGTGGTGTAAGCCTGGATAGCTCCCATCCTCTGCTTGATTCAGCCGCCAAATAGCTTGTCGTGTTCCGGCTGAGGGCTTAAGAGCCAGTTCTTTTTTTCTTCTCTCTTGCTTGGACGGCAACGCAATCTTAGGCGCGGGCCACACAGAAAAGACGTAAGACGAAGACGGGGCTCGGACCCGTCGCAGACAGGGCGCCGTTAAAACATATAGAAAAGACAAGGAACGGGCGTGACGGTCGGTGCACACTGGGCTTTTCCCGGCCACAGAGTACTTAATCACTACGTTTTAAGAGACCTGCTCTCCGCGTCCTTTCCGCTCCCCCGCTGGCGCCTAAGCAGGCCCGCGTCCTGTCCTTTCTGTATGTTTTGCAATAGGGCGCCGACGAGAAAGCGTCGTGTCGGCGTCCCGTCTTTTCTGTATGTTTTACGTCGCGACGGCTGCATACATGTTGTTTGCCTAAGGCGCCGGCCACACAGAAAAGACGCAAGACACGGACCCGTCGCAGTCGCGGCGCCCGTTTAATCTACTTTCATACAAAATGTATGCAGCCGTCGCGACGTAAAACATACAGAAAAGACGGGACGCCGACACGACGCTTTCTCGTCGGCGCCCTATTGGAAAACATACAGAAAGGACAGGACGCGGGCCTGCGTAGGCGCCAGCGGGGGAGCGGAAAGGACGCGGAGAGCAGGTCTCTTAAAACGTAGTGATTAAGTACTCTGTGGCCGGGAAAAGCCCAGTGTGCACCGACCGTCACGCCCGTTCCTTGTCTTTTCTATATGTTTTAACGGCGCCCTGTTTGCGACGGGTCCGAACCCCGTCTTCGTCTTACGTCTTTTCTGTGTGGCCCGCGCCTAAGAACTTTTGCAACTTTTATCGGTACAAACAGTGACCTTAAGTGTAACTTGGAGTAGGTAAGATATAAGTAAGTTATAAGTTTATTGAAGTACTCCTAGCTGAGTGCCGGTTTGAGTTAATTAATATACCTAATAGTAATAATAATAGGTAATCGCGTAACGAGGTGTAATGTATGTTCGATACATATATCTTAGCTGGTAGATGTGTTTTCTACTAAATGTTTGAATAATAATAATTGTCATTTGGTTCATATTTTGGAACGCTTTTCGTGCAATCTATCTAATACCTTAAAGAGCAATTCTTGTATAGGTAATTCATAAATTTTATATTCTCAGAATTTCGGAAACGGCTCCAACGATTTTCATGTATTATGCAGGAGGTTTCGGGGGCGATAAATCGATCTAACTAGGATTCATTTTTAAAAAATGTCGTTTTATCCGCATTTTCAGGCAATTAAAAACTGCTACAATAGACTCTTCCTGACATCTATTGGCGAGTAGCAACACTGAAGCTATTTCAGTGGATGGCGGTGATAAGCAACACTAAACTGAGCAAAGCTCGGTCATCCGGATACTAAGATTTTATACGCGTTCTTTGGCCATAAACCCAAGTGTCAGAACTATCGAATCAAGCATTATTGATTTTCATTCAGACATGCATAGACATGTATTAAACCAAAAATGCGTCTCCTCTGACAAAACATTTTTAAAATACAATTTGAACAAAATTAAATGCAAAAGCCTTGTGGAAATACGGAGATACTTTGACTGTAACACGAGTGGAGTGGAGACGTTAATTCGGGGCAATACTTCCAGTCAAACACGGCGCCGGAGACAAAGAAAATACCCGCAGACCGGAATTAAATGAAAACCATGAATTTTATTCGCTACGATTCACTTCAGTTGCTCCAATATTTGCATGACACTATTGTTAGTCAATTTACCCGGACGTATGGTAATGATTTTGTATTTGTGACAACGATAACTATCTACGTAGAATTATTTTACTTTTTAAATAAAATGCTAATAAAAATGGGTTGGGGTTGAAATAACTTTAAACCCGTGCTTTATATAAGTATACTAACAACGAAATGATACTAATAATGATAAATGTAGAATGGTACTATTATAATAATGGTACTAATGGTAATGTCTGAACTGTGTAAGCTTTTCTGTCGCCTTCGAAGGCAATGATTCACTGTAAGTTCATACATTGGCGCAACTTAAAATTTTGAACTGCTTTTATATGAAAATTGAAACCACTCAATAACTGTAAAAACAAATGAAAATTGAAACGTGGCAAGCAAAGCTTTCAACTTTCAACTTTAAAGTATTAATTTGGAGAAAGTTAAACAAAGTCAAACATAGCGAATCTGGGCGACAAACTCAAACACCGGCCAACTTTAACTTAAATGAATAAGTATGAATTTTAAATTTTCAAATTGGATAAGATATGCGAAATTTTGGTTCTCTGCTTTAAAGGTCTTGACACATCGTTACTGTGTCGGGTTTTCAGAGAAGGTTGTCGACACACTGGTTAATATATAAAACTAACAAACAAAAAAAAACAGTTACAGTTATTCGCATTTAAAGATACATTAAGATCCTGGTAAAATTAATATTGTACTTACATTTTTAGTAACTTCAATTATTAATTTTCCTTAAATACTAGTTTTAAATACTGTCATACGTGTTTAAACTTACACAATCACCGACTACACATTTTAAAACTTGAGGTACCTAGATTTAATTTTAAATATAAAACAGTATTTTACACGGATATTTCGACCCAGATACACAGGTCATGATCACCGATACAAAGCTAGAGTTATAACAACGTACTTGAATATACGAGTATATTGTTCAAAATAATTTTACATTTCAAAAGCGAAACATAGAAGCAAAGTACGAATCTATGTAGATACACAAATAGTGTGAATAGGTTATTGTTTTGTCTAAACACACGTAAGTAAATGCCCAGTATATGTGTAAAGTTTACACTGTACACTTCGTTTTCATATGATCTAAGCGTAGTAAATAAAAATAAAAACTTGAGAGGTGTCAAGGGACACCCGGAACGAAGTTCCTTTCGATTTAAGTATTGTTTTACGCGCTCAGCAGTGTGATTCAGCAATATGAAACGAGCTCACGCTACTAGCGTGATTCAGAAAGTTGTACAGCGCCATCTCTGTAAAACTCTCTGAATCACTTCAAAAAGTATCGTACCAACTTTTCGTAAGAAAATTTTCCGTCTAGCCCCCTTTCATAACGAGCGATAAGGAACTTCGTTCCAATAGTTTTAATATAAATACACCCAAACGAATTCTCTCGTGTTTTAAACGGTTTTATTTAGCTTACCCTTTTCTGTGGGTCAAATCTTTCAAGCATAATTAACCTACATCCTCTATGGAAGATCTCTACATTATTATCTACATTATCATCTTAAAATTATCTCAGGAGTTGATATTTTTAATATTATTTTTTTCATAAGGAACTCCTCAGCAGTTCGCAGCGTAGTAACAATTATTTGTATTCGTTTCTAAATTGAAACTATGTAACCGTGTACTTAGTGTTTAACAATTAACTTATTTGTTCATTTAAATAGCCAACCAACTAGTAGACGAGTCACTGATGGTAATGGTCACTGCCACCAGCAGTACTGAAAGCACAACCGATGCATTGCACCAAGGAAGAGAGAAGAAAGAACTAACTCTCAAACCTTCTACTTAACTACAGCATAATAGCCCATTAAAGGATAAATGTGAAGCAGGCCTAACCCTGCGGTTCAACTAAAACTATCCAGGTCCGCTGAAGTTTAACGGAATTTGTAATTTCGCCTCCGCAGTAAGAAATGTATGCTGTAACTTCACAGCCAGATCCGCGTGGTTTTTCAACTTTACAATTGAAATTTCTAGTGTTAAAACAAATTAAAATATTACAGTTTGTGCAACACATTGCTGCCCAGCAAAACGCAGATATAACGGGAATAATTATTATCTGTTTTATGTAACATAGATTTTTAGAAGACAATTTCGTGTAAATGATTAGAGAATGATTCGTCTGGAAGCCTTAATACAGATATAAAGAAGACTCAACAGAGCTTTAGGGATCACTTACTGCCACAGACATGTCTAGAATTCTCTATGAAAAATAAGGTAATAATTAGGTTATTTTTTTTACTTTTTTAAGATAAAGCTTGACAAGATGGTCAGGCATATCGCCTTACCGCAGTACACAAAAGTAAAATAATAACCACATTATTATATGCAAATAAAATAGATAACCAAATACATAGACAACTACGACCCAGTGGCGTGCCTAAGCCGTTAGAACCAACCCAAGACCTCGGAATCTTTGGTTCGACAACACAGAACACTCCATTCCATACGCATAATATACCAACAAATAATATGAGTGTTAACAGCTGCAGAGTGATGATAGTAAAGCAATGATAGTAAGGTGGGCTTTTTGGTTTTTACGAGTATGCCTGTACCACCATTGTCACGACCAGACAGCAGACATAACGTCTGCAAGTAACATTACTTCTACAGATAAACTCCTGCCCGAACCACTTCAAATTCGGTAGCAAGGTAACGCAAAACTAGTCACAACTCGCAAATTAACAAATCGGAATTCCTTTGTCAGTTCCCATCGCAATTTATTTTTCAGCTGATTGATGTGGCGTTGTGATTCTTTTTTAATTGATCGTACCGTTTGTTTGCTTTTAATTTGATCTCCAGTGCGCGTAACAAAATTGTAAAAACAGTTATCAGAGAATTCTACGGATAAGTTCTATATAACTGCGGATGGAAAATGAATGAATGTATTTTTATACTTAACTAAAATACACTTGAGTTTTCCCTATATCATTATAAAAAAACATGAGGCTCTAATAGCATTTAACACCTCATGAATCTATGACGTGTTATTTTTAAAAATCCTAAGGCATCAGGGTTATGTCATGGATTTGAGTATGGATAAGTACAAAATTTGACTTTATTTTTATAGCCTGAGGAGCTGACGAAAAAACAGATGGGCCACCTGACGGTAACTGGTAACCGTCGCCTACGGACATGAGCAATACCAGAGAAATCGACTCATGCATGTCAGATTAAATAGCGTAGGAGATAACACAGACTCTCGAGGATTGTCGGTTTCATATCTGAGCAACAACCGTTCACTACGACCTTGATATGTCGCTCAGATAGAAAACTGGCTACCCAATTGTATAACCAGGGAGACCGTACCAGACCCGATCGAAAGCTTATCCTTAGCGATCCCTTAGCGATATCTAAGCTGATTGCCAGAGCTTCCCCGTTGCGATCAAGGGCCTGAGCTTATCGGTGCGTAAGATAAACTAGAAAATCACCAGCCAAGCGATCATGGCGAAAACCGTATTTTCTATCACTGATCAGCTGATGATCACCTTAGGAGCTGCGTGTTAATCGCTCCATTCGCAAGCAGGGAAGTTATCGCTATTTAGGTCACTGAGATCGCCTTTATGGGAACTGAATGAACAAGGGCAACCTTCCACGAAGACGGTACTACACTTGTGGCATAATATAGCGAGAATAAGCGCGTTGAGACGGGAGACAACTCTCGACTACCGGAGAGGTAACCGACCGACTGGTCACCAATGCTGTGAATGAACTTGGCCGTCGCCCTGGCCATTTGCTTCTTTGCTGACCGGGAGGCAGCGTTGAGCTTTGTCTTAAGCTCTGTGGTGGATAGATCTTTATGAGTGTAAGTTGATACGCAGGCTTGGTAAGCGACCTGCCTCCGGGTAGATGCCGAGATACAAGGACCGTTTTTATTTATTATTTCGAAGCAAATTTACCTGTAACAATAACGTATTACGTTAATCAAACTACTGAAATAAACTTTCCAAGGTTTGAAATAACCAGAAAATTTGGCTAAAAATGTGAAACGCACAGCAAATCGCTCCGTAAGCTGTTAGAGCCTACTAAATCTCATTGGATATCTGAGTGTTAATTTGGCTCAAATTTATCGCCATCCAATTGTGAATATATTAGGCAGCCGGCGGGAACAGAAAAGTATGGTGATTTATGTGACGCGGTCTCCTCGCCCGCTGGCTCGAGCCCTGCGCTCCCTGGGCTGGTTTCACAAGGTTTTATTTAACTTGCTATATTAGAGCCACATTAAAAATAAATTTCAACGACTTCTACTTCGGTTTATACGGGAATTTTAGAATACTCTTCTAACTTAGAATTAGTAATAATAAAACAAATGTTTGTTTTCAATAAGATTTACACTGTAAACATTCATTCTCATTTTATTAAAAATCGATGAAAATGTAATGTAGTAAAATTGTCGAGTGTTGTAAGCATCGATGTTTTTTTATTTTTAAAAGTCCGAATATTGAAGTGTGATATGGACCTACATATGTGTGTAACTTTACAACATGCCCCTTTTCTCCCCCCTCGGACCTACTAAACAGAGATACGAGTACTGTCATGTCGTTCAATCAGTTATTTAGAAAATAAACTCGACTTGAAATCTATTGATTGGTTAATCTCTTAAATGTGAACACCTAAAGGGCATATTTTTGGGAATATTAAGCTAAGTACTAAAATTCTTATACATGAATAGACAGACAATGTCATCTCCAATAATCTTATAACTCCATACAATACTACTTATTCAAAAATTCTGCGGCCGTCCATTACCGAATGCAACCGTTAATCTCCCTTAATTCCAAGATGGCGACCGCTCAGCCAATTCAAAGCAGAACTAGCCGGCTACGACCGGTTTTATCCGGTTTGTCGCTTCTTTAAATGGCGACGTAATTCAGTCGCGGTCGCAGACCACAATCCGATTTGGTTTCCGTTATGTTTGCTTTTAATGTAGTGGGTACAAATGCCGTTTGTGAACTAATAAGTGTACGATATTATTTTGTTTACCGCTTAACTACGAACAAGTGCTTTAGTTTTGAACACCCCGACCTCAAAGCTTAACAAATCAACTCCTGTAGCCATGACACTGATTGGGAAGATATTGATTGATTAACAGAGTCCTATTCAATATATGTAGTCCTATCCCAGTTCTATTCTGGATCCTGCAAGCTAATTTTTTTGTGGATTGTGTACCTACCATACGAAATGCAGGTAATATCGCCAGGTCCTTCTTGTTAAAACTTGGTGGGCTAAATACTAAACCTGGTAATAGTCTGGAGTACTAAGTGTATTCTTTGAGAGAACCTGCTATTTTTAGAATCAACCTTCGTTTTTAACATATCGCAGTAGCAGTAACTAAGACCTAAGTTAAAATACTTTCTCTCTGCGGGGCAAAAGTTCTTAAATCATCGATCTAGCTAGTGACTTCCTTTCTTCTCTCTTCCTTCTTGGCTGACAATGAATCGGTGATTCCCTTGGTATTGCTGACATTGATTGATATGAATATTAGGTGTCAGGTGGCTCTTACGCTCCTTCGTCGGCTTTTTACCAATAAAACGTCAAAGGAACAAAGCAGAATGGTATACGACGAACACGTATAAATACATCTACAATTAAATGCCATATCCCTGCCGACCCAGCACTTCCGAAGTCATTGTTTCCGAAGTATTTACAACAATAAAAACATCTCGGCAAAGGCTGTTGTCGGACTGGCGGCGCGAACGACTGCTTTGTACAACCGGCTTACAGGGAAACTTGAGGAACTTCACTCGAGATTCGCCTCTCTATACTTTGTAATGAATATTGGCGGTACGACTAAGTTGGGTTTGAAGACTGGGTCGTAAAGTGTCTTAGATGAATCTACGTATAGTCGTGGTTTTAAACACAGAAAAATGCTCAGTAGTTTTTAAACGCTTTTAATTAGCTTACCTACAATATAGACATACAATGTGTGGGACTCTGTGATTTTATAAGTTGATTTAATTCATTTCATTTCCTTGAGTACATTGACACTTATTAGCGAGTATTTAGTTCTTAAAATTAACTGTTAAAACGAAGTGCTACGAACAAGGTGAGGAGTTTAACTTCGTATCTACATAATATAGTTATCTAAAGTATATAGAAGCAGAAGAAACTGAAAGAGAAAGATAAATTTAAATCAAATAAACAAAACAGCAGGCCTTATTTGTATCAAGTGGACATCACAGGAATCTCTAAAAGCGTCAAATTTAAAAAGGTTTAGTTCGTATTATTTGCACACAACCGTCAGTAACTTAGTATCGTACCATTCGAAGTGGAAGCCGATTGTGGCGGTTGTTTGCTCACGCCGCGCCGCGAGTCTGACCTGTTATAGCTTTGCTTGCCATACGCTGGTAAAACATTCTTTGAAGGATTCATGTTCAAATTATTTATTCCCAGAATGTAGTTGTACCCAGGTGCTGTATTTAAAGATGACCAATACATTCTACCACGTATGGTAAGCAATAGTGTCGAACACAACAATATTATTATTATTCAATCGTTTTTTGGAACGAAATTCCTTATCGCGCGTTATGAAAGGGGGCTAGACGGAAAAAATTCTTACGAAAATTTGTCACGACACTTTTTGAAGTGGTTCAGTAATATGAAACTAGATGGCGCTGAATCACACTGCTGAGCGCGTAAAACAATACTTAAATCGAAAGGAACTTCGTTCCATCCGGGTGTCTCTTGACACCTTTTAATTTTTTAATAAATTACGTATTAAATTATTCTAAATGTATGTTAAATGTGTGTTCTAAATGTATGTATGTTTATATGATACGTTTACATATCAAGTTACAACTCTCACAATCTATTCAACTTATCTAGACTGACAATCCTAAACAGCAGGCTGCCATGATACCTACCGAGCGCTGTTCTTCCCGCAACAATAATGGTCTTCCACCACAGACATTTACTATCTATTAGTATCTATGTCTGTGTCTTCCACGCTAGCATCTGCTGCTGTGTCAGAGAGCATGACAGGTTTCCTTGTTTATTCACTCTTCTAAATTCAAAATTAGCCTTCATATTATACAATCATAAATACATATAAATATAAATTACATACCTACCTAAATATATACATTATAATACAAGTATATATATATAAATACATTACAGATGATGAACAAGTGAGTTAGTGGTGACGATACAGTAGATGAGCAAAAGCAAAAAAAAGCAAAGCAACAACCCATAATTGTCCCACTGCTGGGCTCGGGGTCTCTTCTCACAATGTGAGGGGTACAAGCCATAGTCTACCACGCTGGCCAAGTGCGGATTGGTAGACTTCACACACCTTTGAGAACATTATGGAGAACTCTCAGGTGTGCAGGTTTCCTCACGATGTTTTCCTTCACCGAAGCAAGTGATAATTAACTTGTAATACGCACATAATATTTGAAAATTAGAGGTGCGTGCCAGGATTTGAACCCGGGCCCCCGCGTTCGGGAGACCAACGTTCTAACCACTAGGCTATCACTGCAGTAGATGAGCACGTAAGCTTTTTTAAAGGTACCTACGTCTACAATGCCTACATGTGTTTTACGTCGATTTCTACCAGTAAACTTCTACCGCAAACATTAAGGAACTTCGTCTAATAAAACAATTTATGTAACACACATTGTGTGTTTAATGTAAGTGTTAACGCAACATACTACAAAACAATTAGTGTGTTTACAAAAGATACGTTACGTGAAGCTACGCTCGCCACTCGTGACACTGGCCAGCCGCGAGCTGACGTATTTTCACGTCATTTTGTGTTAAACACAAACACATGTTGGCTCTGCTTTTGGTTGAGATTCAAGTAAACACACTTAATAATAAGTTGTCGAAAAACTGAATAAAAGGTAAAATAAAATCCTACTAATAAATGTGAAATTTTGTGAGGATGTTTGTCACTCTTTCACCCAAAAACTATTAAACGGATTTTCATGTTTAACTCACAGTAGACCATGATTTGGAATAGTACCTATTATCGCGGAAAACGTGACCAGAGCTTAGCGCTAGTTACAAAACTGTAATATGTATCTCTGCTCCCAGTTTTAACTGACTACCGTGGAAGTAAAAGGGTAAGTATGATTCCAGTCTGTGCATATGTTCATGTGTTCCTGCAGAATTTATAAATTACTTCGACGACCCGCATGTCGTAGGAGATACCATGCCGGACCGCCTTTCGGAAGAACCTGGGTTCGATTCCCAGCGAGGCAGAAATTTTAATTATGAATTAGAATTTCTGTTTTCTGTCTAACGCCCCAACTCAGAGTCACTAACGGTTACTTATATCGCTCCTTAGAATTTGTATGGTGATTCTATACTAAGGAGCGATTAAAGTAACCGTTAGTGACTCTGAGTTGGGTGTGCGTGATCGTATTTTTCTGTGTTGCCAATAGCGCCCACGACGCATCATAGTGTGGGGCTGTAAGTGTGTAGCATACAATATGTGTAGTTCTTATCCGGCATTCATGTGTAGTTATTAGCCGGCTGAAGTGGCAATGGGCTGGCCACATAGTGCGAAGGACCGATAACCGTTGGGGAAGAAAGGTCCTCGAATGACGCCCACGTCTCGGAAAACGGAGTATAGGACGCCCCCCGACCAGGTGGACTGACGACCTGAAGAAGACAGCGGGCATCCGCTGGATTCAGAAGGCTCAGGCCCGGTCAGAGTGGCGCAAGTTAGGGGAGGCCTATGTCCAGCAGTGGACCTCCAAGGGCTGATGGATGGATGGATTGAGTTTTTATCATAATTCGACATCATGAGGTATCGTTCGCAGTATTAAGTTATTTCTTTATTTCTTGTATTACTTATGTTCATGGGCAATCTTGGTCACTAGCTATAACATACCATACAGATCGTCAACTCATTTGTCTATAAAAAATATTTAACAAAAAAAATTTCGGAACACGATTTCTCGGTCGTTTTATTATAAGTTTTTAAACTTTTTAAACTCTGTTTTTAAACTTTCACGATCATGAGAACGTACACCACCAGATTATACTGCTCCCTCCATACTATTTTTCATCACAATCATTATAGTTAAATTATTAACATGATAATATGAGTGGGAGTGCATACTAAATTATAATTAGAGTGGATGGAGGCACGCAAGCCAGAGTTAACGGCTAATTCCGTCGTAATCCGGCTAAGCCAGCTGCTTAGTGATTGTCGGGTTGTACGACGTGTATATACGGACTTTGTAATAACATGCATTGTTATTATTTCGGATGTAACAGTTGGCTACGGCGAGTGGATGCTGCTTCTCTGACATCCTTCAGCATTGACGACGCGTAGCCAAATGCAACTTTTTATGTAGACGAAAAACGAACTGACGATCCGTCGGTAATTGGCTATCGTCACCCATGAAGTATATTACGCTTCCAGTATTACCAATATAATCCTTCCGAGGAGCCCTAGCACTAGCGGGCCGGATTTAGTCGCCTCTTACCACACCCACCCGGTGAGGAATTGGGGTTGGTATTCTAAGCCGCCGAATCATTACAACATGATTCACTAATGATTATTCGAAGTATAATTTTCAATTCACACAAAAACACCTATTTCATGTACTCGTAACTCGTAATATACGTAGTAAATACATATTAAGTAGTTCAATTTGTGACGCACTAACAACAGTACGAATGTACTTAACTCGCGGAATATTTTATTATTCCCGGTGCACCACTCAACTACCCTCTCAGCGTGGGAAAAATAGTTCCAATAATGGCCGTAGAAATACGATGTCATGGGAATAAATATGTTACAGAAGTTCTAGATCGTATCGATGACAAAGACAGTCAGTAGGCCTGTTTATTTTGCCTACTTATTAATAGTATCGACTCTGAATTCTTAGGAAATCATACAGAGGAATATTAAATTCAAAGTATTTAAAACTCTCGTTATAACATTGCGATTCGTAGTATGAATAAGGAAAAAAGTACTCGCTTATGCTCGTGATTTTTAATTTGCCTTTAAAGTTTTTATTGTATAGTCGCTGCTACACCGCAAAGCATAAGCCCAAGGCATTTATTATGACACAATCAAAGGTTCTGAGAACTCCTGAAAAGTGCTCGTACCAGCGAAACTTCAGTATGCCTTTGGTTAACGTTGGTGGCCAATTGTAACTTCAAGTTTATCTTATTATTAACCCCCCACGCAAAAATGGGGTCTTATAAATTTGACATGTCTATGTATTTGTGTCTGTCTATGATATCGTAGTTCCCAAACAAATGGTCCGATTTTAAGGCCGTTTTTTTTTGTTTGAATTCTGACGTGATCGAGATGGTAAACAAAATTTGTTGATGGTTTTTTTATTTAAATTATATAATGTATAGTAATGATAGGTATTTATATCAATAATTCAAACAAAATGTTCTGCACTATTTACTCTATTAGCTGAAGTGCGTACAAAACGTGGAGTGTATAGCAAAAAATAACAATTTTGAAAATGTACGCTCGACAACTCGTTCGCATGTGAAAAATAACGGTAACACGGCACTATCAAACGGAATAATCAACTGCGGAGAGCTTGCAAATTGGTAAAACATACTTCTATCTACTTAACAGATCTACGTGTTTTAATATTATTTTTTATGACATAAGTGGCATAGTTGGCCAAATTGTGGTAAGTGGCTGTGCTGAAAACAAATGTGAATGGGTGACCTTTAGCTCAACGAGTTGTTTTGATATTATTTGGTGACATTGACTTACATTTCGGGGATGTTTTGTTTCAGGATTCATAATCGCCCAACTAGTGTTAGTTGAAATGTTTGATCGTGTCACGTGACGTGAGTGCTATAATAGCCCACTTGCATGGCACGGGTCTCTCTCTCCTCATCATCGGACCGGTTTTATAACCTTATTGCTTGCTTTGCTTGCATATTTATTTCAAATAGGAGTAAGGGGCCGTTCAAGTATTACGTAAGCACTATGAGGGGGTGGGGGGGTCTTTGTTTTGCTTATTTTGGATGACATGGGGGGTAGGGGAGTCTAGATGATGATTACGTCATCGGTAGTTATTTACTTTTTTACACGAATGGCAACCCTCACATTGTCTATGCTTGAAAACAAAACGCATTTTCGGGGATTCCCGCAAATAATGCATACGTTTATGTTGAACACTGTATCAGTAAAATCTAATCTCTATCCTAAATCTATTTTCTTATAAAAAATACATTTATAATTGAAAAATGTTTACGTAAGCATGGGGGGGGGGGGGTAAGACCTCTGCTTACTTTTGCTGACAAGGGGGATGGAGGGGTAAATAACTGTAATAAATCTGCTTACGTAATATTTGAACGGCCCCTAAGATTTATTTAAAACTAGCTGTTGCTCGCAGCTTCGCACGCGGATATTATGCTTATCATATTTATTCTTATAGGGGATCTATTTCACCCCCTTGGGTGTTGAATTTTGAAAAATACTTCCTTAGTGGATGTCTGTGTCATAAGAGGAATACGTGTGTGAAATTTTAAGTTTTTTAAAAAAACGTTCTCACTCAATTTCCTTTGGAGTTGATTATTATAATGATTCAAGGAGGGATTCGTTGACTGAAGGTATCAAATAGTGCGAAGCTGGAACATTTCGTTCAGTTTAGGTCATCCTTTGTTTTGCTCGTCGGCTGGAAATAGAACGAGTTTGAATTCAACTAGACTGAATTTATAGTGCAACAGCGCCACAGACTGACAATCGCTGGCGGGTTTTGAATTTTTCCACAGCAATTGAAAACAATGCTAACTAAGAATTGTTGTTGAATATTTAAGGTCTGTATGAGGTGTGGCTATCAGCCATTTAAGTACAAGGTAAGTTTGACGAGCTGTATGGTAATGTTTACGCATCGCCGTGCCAAGGGTCCTGAGTTCGATTCCCAAGATGAGTTTGAATTTATTTTGCAGGTATAATTGTGTGTCTTGTTGTGTGTTGGGACTACACTGTAAACCAGCAGCCGTGGTTCCTAGCCGCTCCATGGCACAGGCTGAGGGTAGTCCTTTTTCGTCAGGTTACATGGTACCCAACTACCCACTAAATACTCAGATTAAAGAAATAAAAGGCAGATATAACATTCGCAAAGAAATGCAACGAATGACGTGAAGCCGCTTTTTCACTATGTGTGCATGACAACCATATTGACATCTAGCAGTGGCATCGTAGAGACACATACTTCTTTGTGTGTGTAAGTTGCCAGACATTGAAAACAAAGTCGCAATCTCCCGCAATTTAGTAAATATTTTTTGCCATATTTTCAACTTGAAATATTATGCACAATTAAATTGGCAAATTATTTATTATTATATCACTAGTTATCAAAAAGTATAGATATTAAATATGTCAAATGTTCTTACTTACTACTTAATATGTTGAATTGTTTTAATTTATGTTTTTTTTCTCTTTTGGGTAGTTATTTTTAATTGAAAAATACCAAATTTTTAATACATTTATTGTAATTAAAATACATGAAATGTCGGAGATGGCCATCCACTGAGTAGAAGAGAGCGAATATTATGTTTTGTGCTCGCACTTAACCCAGACGTCGCCCACTGGTCCTATGACCGCTAACGATGATGTCGAAGAGGATGGGTTTTCTCCGACATAAATAATATACGTCAACTTCATTAAAATGTAATAAATAAACAAAGCAAAATTTGGATGGCCAATCATTATCTTGCCTACTTTAAGGAATAATAATAACCCATTTATCTCGTATAATAGCATTTATCGGTAATCTGCAAAATAAAATAATTTACTGAGTAGGCTAAACAGGAACTAAAATAGAATATAATATTTTCGGCAAACGTGATATTTTCAATCAACCAGGTTTACCTATGTTAAAATCCTTATTTTCTCCCTCTAATCCTTTGTACAATCTATCTTATGTTTGTAATAACCCAGCGACTGGTATTTATGCATTGGCTGCATTTCCTGATATTTAGATTTAAATAAATACAACTATTTACTTTTAAAATATTTTTTTTCTTTATAAGTTTATAATCGATCAATGTTCAAATAACCCATGCATATTTCCCCTTTTTTAGGGTAATCGATTTTCATATATAGCTGGTATACAATTGAATAATTGTCGAGGTTTTGTGTTCCGAGCGCACCGCAAAAATTTTATTATAAATAAATAATAAAATAATGAACAGTTACCTATGAAAAGATATCTTATCTTCTTTTCCTTGATTTTGGGAACAACTTTAGCAGTGTTTAAAATTGCAAGACGACATTTTATCTGAGAAAATTATTTCATAAATTTTGACAATTGTGACATGCAAGCTATTTGACGCTTTCATGAGTACTGACTCGGGTTTGTATTTGCTTTTTTAGTTTGTATTTGCTTTGGTAGCTTTACATTGTAGTTGGATGAATATATCTGCCTTTTATTTCTTTAATCTGAGACTAAATATATGTATGTACACATTTGTTATAACCTTGTACCATGTTATTTTCCATGGCGAAATAAATGTTTCTTTCTTTCTTTCTTTCTTATCTTTGTGTGTTGTCTATGGCACATATGACACAAGGAATCCAGGTCTCAACTCACAGGTCTTGGTATCAAAGTAACCTTTACGCTACAAGGGTCTTCAATTATGATTTGCAGAAACTAATGGTTCTACGGAAAGCAATTTATTACGGCAACAAAAAGGCTGGTTTTCCCGTAGCTATTATAACCTGTCTTGCCGTCCATAAGAGGCTGGAGATAAACGAAAATCGCCACGTCAGCCACAGGCGCAAGACAAAAGCTCGTGGAATATTCAAACAAGACAAACCTCTATTAACTCGGTACATAAATAACTTAAAACCCTAAGTTTGATAATGGGCCACCAAACAATGGGGAGAATCTACGCCAATTTGGACCTTATGACCCGGTAATAGAGACAAGGCCCGACGGCTGGAAATGACGGTATTAAAATGAAGTCGGAAATAATTGAAGGTCCTTGGTTAGGTCCGATGTAAGAAAGTCTTGGGGAGGATGCGGTATTTTTTTATTAATGACTGCAATAAAATAATCATTATCGTAATTTATTACGGTGATATTTATTACTGTACTTATGGGTTCAAAATTTCCTACAATTAAATGGTTTATTTGACACAATTCATACACCATTGTGAATGTAATAAGATCTTCATAATTATGAATTTCAATCTAGGCATGGCTAGGAAAAAGCAGGTGCGTTTTGAATTCAAAAGTACCTAATCAGGACGAAAATTGAAGTACAAATCACAAGGCTTTATGAAAAATATACGAGTATAATTATGTTATGTCCTATTAGAAAGTACCTATACCTACATATATTTCATTAGTTCATGTCAAACGATCCATTTAACACGCTCACTGCGTTAGTCAAATTTGATGACTTTCAATGGGTGCGGTATGGGGTCTATTATATCCGAAGCACGAGTTGGCCCTGGTGCGTTGCTGGGTCGAAAAGATCCGTTTGACTTGCATCTGTTTAGGAGGACTTTTCTTTATAGGTATAATGATTATAGCATATTCTTTTATAGCAATATATTGACAGATATACACTCAATAAAAGGCTAGAATCGTAGGTAGATGCACTGAATGGTTTGTTTGCAAAGAAAGGGATTACCTGTTGGTTCTTTACAACCCGTTATCCGCACTGGTTAGTAAAAGTGTCGATAAATTTTTAGTGTTGTGGATGATAAAAAAACATCGATAGCGATAAAATAAATGCTGGTTGAATAATTTTGTATACCAATATTTGTATTCAATTACTATGAGCTATACTGGTTAATGGTGTGGGTAAATCTGGTGGCTGGAAGTTGATGTCTGAAATTCATAGGACTTCTAATGTGTGACCATTTGACGGGGTAGTATATTACATTATCAGATATTATGTACCTAGTCTGGCCATAAATACTGTTACATAAAAACTTTTCTTTTTATCAGCTTTTTAATTATTTTGAATTTAGAACACGTATATTATTTTAAAAACTTCTTTCGATTTCGCGCCATTTCACATACTTTTTCGTGTTCATTATCAAATTACAATATGGAATGGGGTGTTAAAGAAAATAGGATTGCAGTGATCGCCTTGCACAAAGTGTGTATGGAGCCGTCGGTCATATTCCCGACACTTCAAAAGCTTGGTATCAGCCGTATGTTCGTATATCGTACAATCAACAGATACAACAACACTTCGTCTGTCGAAGACCAGAAAAGATCGGGGCGTGCTGTTAGAACTACAAAGGCTGTTAATGCTGTTAAAGCCAGAATTCGTCGAAACCCCATTAGGAAGCAAAAAATCTTATCGCGAGAAATGAAGATTCCCGCTAGGACTCTGTCGCGTATTATAAAACAAGACCTGAAGCTCGTTGCTTATCGTCGATATACAGGAGATGCCCTAAATCAATCTTTACAATTAAAGAGAGTGGATCGATCAAAACGCCTTCTGTCGTGATACGCAGGTTAAAGGCACAGAAATATCCTCTTTACCGATGAAAAAATTTTCACGATTGAAGAACACTACAATAAGCAAAATGATAAAGTGTACGCTCACAGTTCTAAAGAAGCTGCTCAAGTGGTCGGGAAGGTACAACGTGGTCATCATCCTGCGTCAGTGATGGTTTGGTGGGGCGTATCTTATCAAGGAGTCACAAAACTGCATTTTTGTGCAAAAGGAGTGAAAACTTCAGCCAAAGTGTATCAAGATACAGTCTTGGATCATGTTGTGAAACCTCTCAGCAATACTCTTTTTAAAAATATACTGTGGACTTTCCAACAGGATTCTGCACCTGGTCACAAGGCACGAACTACCCAAGCCTGGCTTGAAACCAATGTTCCGGAGTTTATGAGCTGAAGACTGGCCCTCATCTAGCCCAGACCTCAACCCTTTAGACTTCAAATTATGGTCAGTTTTAGAGGACATGGCCTGCTCTAAACGACACGGCGACATTGAGTCTCTTAAAAAATCTTTGGAGCAAGCAGTGGCGAAATTTCCCTTGGAAACAGTGCGTAAATCCATAGATTCGTGGCCAAACAGATTAAAGGCCTGTATAAAAGCCAAAGGTGGCCATTTCGAATAGAATATTTTTTTTATTTTTTGCTAAGACTTTAATAAATATGTAGGTATAAATTTTATTAATATTACATTACTTCATTTAAAAAAAGCATTTTCATTTGTAACAGAACTTATGGCTGGACTAGTTATTATTTTTTTGGGAAACATTTGCTTATTCTATTTTTCTTGGGTTTTTGCCCGTCACATGACTTAACAACATTTTCCTGAATGGCTTCATGTTACATTAACTGTCTCTTCATATTTGCATAAAAACTCATCTAACCACAGGGACCTCACTAGTCCAACTTGCATGTAATCTAGTGCGGCTACCGGGTCATCGGGCATCGGGTCGTTAAGAACCGATAAACGCACTAGACGTAAAAAATTTCCTTTCAGTCGGCACCGGGTCGTAAGAACCCGATGTAATTTTTTCGTATTTATATTACCTATTTAACAAGGCAATTCCAAAACACTAACCATCTCATTCGTATTCATACGGAGACCAAAGATATCTGTCCCGCACCAGCGGTTGGAACAGTAATTTTTGCCCCGCACCGGAGGAAAGATGACCATCGGATATAATCAACCCGCTACCGCACCGAACGTGTTAAAAGCCAATTAGATCGGGGATTGTATACATTTGTAAATAAATTCTAGAAATTTTGAATAAATTGTATAAAATATTTAGGTATTTAAATTACTTATATTTTAATAAGTTAATATATTTATTTATCACGGCATATAGCACGAGCTAATAAACGCACCTAATTACAGCACAGTTCGAGATAATATCGCTGCTTAAATTCAAAAGTACCACAAATCAGAAAATTGCAAAAATGTTTTTATTCAAAAAATACAACCGAAAGCCTTCATATTTTTATATTTAAAAAAGACACCCATTGATTTCGTATTTTAAGTTACAAAAAAAACGCAACTGTTACTTTTGAATTTTCGTTTTGAACGCGCGAAATATGATCTAAACTACCATATTTTTAGTTGTGCGTCGACAATCAGATTGAAAGCACGATTCTTTTGTGCAAAAGTGTCATATCTCGAAATTTAATCTATTTTACTCATTTATTTTATATAGAAGACGACCATATTTCGGAATACTTCAGTTTTTTAAAAAAGGATTCACGTAAGTAAGACACTACAGTGGACCCCCGGTAATCCGGCCCCTGTCTAATCCGGCACCCCCTGTAATCCGACATGGTCTATTATACTATTTATTATTGAATATTTTTTTGACAATCTTCGCTAATGCATGATTGAACAAACTTGTACGCCCCACCACTATTGTACTCGACGCGTTGATTGTTTTGATTCTGATTGCTTGTATGATTGATGTATGAAGTACGATTTGTACTTCAGAGTACATATATATAACCTATATAATCTTATCATTGGATCTGTATTTGTCGGATTACAAGGTACTTTCATAAAAATTTCCGGACTATAGGGGGTTTTAGGTAGTAATCTATAATCCGACAAATTCGCTAGTCCGACACTGCCCTGCAAAATGTTTGTCGGTTTACCGGGGGTCCACTGTATTTTTAAATCAAAAGAACCATATTTCTAAACGGGTTGTTTTGCACAGAAAATATACCTAAATTAACTTAATTTTTTTTTGATCAAAATAAATTATTGAGGTAATGTGTTCCTTTTGCATTTAAGTTATTTATTATGAAGTACGGTATTTCAAAATAGTTTATTTTGAATATAAAAAAAACTACTTTCTGTTATTATCATTTAAAAATTAAAAGGGTCTTTTTCTGAAATACACTAGTTTTGCTTTTATTTAAACGGAATTGTTGGTCATGTTTTGAGATACATTTAGCATTTTTTGTGCAAAGCATGGTAATAATTGTAATTATAAATTGTATTGTATTGTATTGTTTTTACGTATTATACGTAGAAACATACCTACAATTTCATAATTACTATTATTCCGTAGTTCAATATTTTTTTTTGTTTACTAGGTATTCTATTTATGAAATTTTGTCATTTCAAAAACGCCAGCCTCCTTTTGAATTATCATGGCAGCATAATTTCAATAGTAGCGCATAATTTCAATAGTAGCCGGCGGCTTAGGCGGGCGGGTGGTTTATTTTTTGGTATTTACTCGTATAGGCCATTATATTATTATTTATTGTTTTGTTACAGAATGAGTAGAAAAGTATACAGAATACTAATCATGGTACGAGATAACAGTAGAAGTAATGGTGAAAATGTTCAAGACTTGGAAAAGCATCCGCAAACTGACTATTCAATGTTAGAAGAACCAGATGTGCCTCAGAATGAGTCTTTCGATAGTAATTCAATTCCTGACAGTCAGCACTGCCTCGATTTCTCTCTACTTGATGATGCATGTTTAAAATCAATCGTAGTTGTTCCAGAAAGCGATTATTACAAAGACGCTTCTGAGTCTACCAGTTCGACCAGTTCTAGTTCAGATTTTTCTTCGGACAATTCAAATTCCAATGGAGACTTCATTAAAAATGTTTATATTAAAAAAAATGGTTATTTTTTATGATTTCAAGTGTTCCTAATTGCATTTAATAAACTATTTTATCTATAAAGTAACATTTTAATAGTTATTGTTGATTTAAAAGTTAAGAGTAGTTACGTATATAATGATAAAAAAAGATTGCTAAGAAAGTTTTGAATGTTTTCTTCATGTTTATAAAGTCTTTGTTTTATTTTGAGTTTTTAAAACTTACGTTAGTTTTGATATTTGGCTTGGCTAATTTTATTATTTTACTTTTATTCACCCCATCCAATTGCAGAGAGGTGTCAGGCAAGGGGACGTTATATCCCCTAAACTGTTCACCGCTGCATTGGAAGATAAGTTCAAGCTGATGGAGTGGAAACGACGTGGCATTAACATCAATGGCGAATACATCACACACCTGCGACATGCCGATGATATAGTCATCTTGGCAGGATCCCTGGAGGAACTAGGTACAATGCTCGGGGACTTGAACAGCGCCTCACAACGGGTGGGTCTCAAGGTGAACATTGACAAGACGAAAATCATGTCGAATGTCCATGTCACACCCGTACCGGTTGTTGTTGACGGCGCTGCTCTCGAAGTTGTAGACGAATACAATTACCTGGGACAAGTGGTCCAGATGGGTAAGTCTAACTTCGAGAAAGAAGTCACTCGTAGAATCCAACTCAGATGGACTGCGTTCGGGAAACTACGTCATATCTTGTCGTCCAAAACACTACCTCAGTGCCTGAAGTCGAAGGTGTTCGAGCAGTGTGTGTTGCCAGTGATGACATACGGATCCGAGATGTGGTGCTTCACTATTGGCCTAATCCACAAGCTCAGGGTAGCACAGCGGGCTATGGAGAGGGCCATGCTCGGTATTTCTCTACGTGATCGTATCAGAAACGAGGAGATCCGTAGACGAACAAGGGTGACCGACATAGCTCAAAGAATTAGCCGGCTGAAGTGGCAATGGGCTGGCCACATAGTGCGAAGGACCGATAACCGTTGCGGAAAAAAGGTCCTCGAATGGCGCCCGCGTCTCGGAAAGCGAAGTACAGGACGCCCCCCGACAAGATGGACCGACGACCTGACGAAGACAGCGGGCATCCTCTGGATTCAAAAGGCTCAGGACCGGTCAGAGTGGCGCAAGTTAGGGGAGGCCTATGTCCAGCAGTGGACCTCCAAGGGCTGATGGATGGATGGATGATGTTTTCATTGTTTGAATAGAACTTAAAAAATAATTGATGTTTATTTTACAACAGTTTCGAAGATTTTTATTTGTTATTTTGAGGGAAACTTTGATTTGTTTTATGTTTTAGATAGCATTTTAGTTATTTTATTAAATTACATGGCGATTTTTATTGTGTTCCTAAAAAGTTTTATGGTCAGACATGATTAATACAATAATTTTTTTGACTTATGGTTGTTTTATTCCATATTTAGAATATTTTAAAAATATGTTTTATATTCAAAAGTAACTTATTTGCTTATATCTCCTCTAGCTTTCAGTTTATTATAACACTACTTAAAACATGTAATGCTGTTTAAAAATATGCTTCTAATGATGTATAATATGCATATATTTGATACAAAATAAGAAAGCATTAGACAAAAAATAGTTTTGTTTTTCTTTGTTTAGCTCTCCTGTAAAAAAGAGTAATTTTGATTTGTGGTAGTTTTGAATTTAAGCAGCGATATAATAATTAAACCTGGTATCCATTTGGCACTCTCCCAGGCTGTCTACTGCTAATGTCACTAAGCGACAATTATTACTGGCTGCACCAGATATCAGTGGAGAGCTCATTTGTGTGTACTCAATTATTAACTAGCTACGGTATGAGAGTTAGGGCTGGCACTGCAGTGTGTAGAAACTGTTTGAGGTACTCAAAAGGGACGAGAAAATACGCTGTTAGCAGGTTTAATATAAGTTTGCTATCATCATCATCATCATCCTGCCCATTTCCCAATTTTATTTGTGGTCGGCGCAATATGTTTTCCTCTTCCACACTTCCCTATCAGCCGTCATCTTAACACTAACTCTCTTATCTTTCATATCATCAGTAACACAATCCATCCATCTTTTCTTAGGTCTTCCTCGTCCCCTTCGTCTATCCATCACATATGATATCACATACTATAAGTTTGCTATATTATATGTAAATTTATTAGAGGATAATCTGTGTCTGTAACCGTCAAATTGAGACCCAAAGCGCCTCTTCTACCCGAGTCCAGTGGGATCTTTATGGGTTGTGATGTATAAAAGCTATCTTTCTGCTTCAAAACCAGTTATTTCTTTCTTCTTCTCTCTTTTTTCAAGAGTGGTAATGATACTTAAGTCCATGGGTGTTGGTGGTCACTTAGGATAAGGTAGATCGTCAGCTCGTTGCTCAGACTGGCTCTAACTTAATGAACTTACTAATAAAATTCTTACTTACATTTGCACAACACGCTTCATAGCTTTCAACGAGAGAACTGTAGGAGATGATAATAATGTTATCACATCGGCCTGGCCGTAAAGTGTACCAAAATACACAAAAATTTCAGTAACTACTAAGTACCTAACAGATGTGTGTAGGCTTACTTGTATTTTCAAGACAGAATTTATTTCACTTACGAGAAAATTTTTCTTCGTTTTGTATCAAGCTTTAAGAAAAATAAAGTTTGTACTATTATATAATTAGTATTCTACAGTTTGTCTAATAAGTGTTTTTTTTATTTTAATCTTAATTAAATTCTAGATGCACCATACCAAAGACTTTTCTGTAATATTCAATAATAAAACGTTAATTCGAAATCGAATAGGTTAATAAAATATTTGTCACCTCCATAGTTTAGCACGTCCCTAAAATCTTATGAAATCAGATGTCGCCAAGATGTATTAATCTCAAACGATGGCCGAATAATTTCGTATTGTTTCGGCTTTCCGTCTCTCAATGACGAATTGTGTTTGTAAATAAAGTAAGATATAAATGTTTGTTGTACCTATTTATAAAGACTATTTTATACATTCTTGACGCTTCTTCTCCCGCTGGTCACTGACCGTAGATTAGTTAGTAAGTACGTAGTTAGACTTTCGAAAATTATCTATACTAATATTATAAAGAGGAAAGATTTGATTGTTTGTTTCCACTGAATAGGCTCCGAAACTACCGAACCGATTTGAAAAATTCTTTCAGTGTTGGGAAGCTGCACTATCCCCGGGTGACATAGGCTATATAATTATATGTATATTTTTTTTTACTATTTTTCCCGAAGTGAAGCGAGGGCGATTTCCTAGTATTTGATAAACCTACTTTTAACTAAATTTCATTATATGTCAGTTAACTATGTTATAAGCTACATCTTCAACAAACATCTTCAAACAAAATGAATATCACGGTCTATATTTAAACAATAGATGTACCTACGACATTCAAAAGTTACCAATATAATTAAACGTAAAATACTCACCTCAAAAAGGTTAACTGAAACATCTTCCATGGAAACCTCGGCTTCCTTTTACTTATTTTAATTGCGACACATTTTAACGTTAATACTTACTCTGACATACATTTATTGTACTTATGTAGTGGGAGCGATGGCAATGCGATGCTTTTCAATTTTTTGCTTTTCAAGTAAGTGAGAACAGTCTACTGTTGTTAGCAGCTGTTTATATAGTTTTATACCACTTTTAGTGATATAGTTAAATGTATTTAAGAGTAGATGTACGTGTACATTATTTGCACATTAATGGCTAATATACGACAACAAAATACAATGACCTACTTACAAAAATATATGTTATGAAGAAGAAAAACTAATGTTGGTAACATTTTAATAACATCTTTTAACAACAAACCCACCTCGTGCCTATACGTGAATTTCTCTGCTTGGACAAATGTATTGTTATTATAAGATTACTGTGAAGAAACTGATAAATATCATCAGGCATTTCACCCTATTTTACATCATAAAACTTACGGAAACCATTAAATGGATTAACTACTCATCTACTTCAAGTCAAAAACATTGCTGTCACTTCAATCCGTCCGAATGTACCTATCAAACAAGGCGCACATTCTTTAACCAAATGTATACTTTGAAGTCTTTCAACAAAAGCCAGAAAAAAAACATTTTAAGCCGTCGAGAAACCTGTTTGCATACAGTTTGGGGGAACCGGATCAATCCGGATAAGCCTGTAGACTCTGTCCCGTGGGAGTAAGCTCCGTTCAACTATGAGTGTGGGTTTAACCACATGCAAATGAAGTATGAAAACGTTTGGTTGCGATAGAATTGAATTCGATCGATACAATTCCTTCCAGCCTTGAGAAGCTGTCAGCACAATTGCTTGTATTTCAGTCAGGTAATACAATTTCTCTCGTGTCGAACACGAGTACCTATCGTCTAATGGAACCTAATCGCCAACTAATGGTAATCGCCATAAGTAAAGGGTAAGTGGCAGTAATTTTATTTAACGAAAGAAAAATTGTTATTAACTCAATTACAAAATTCCAAGTTTCAAGAAACTTATTACACTCATACATTTTTTACCAACTTTACCCCTTTATTCCATAAATTTTCTAAATTGTATTTATTTTCACATAAATACGTACCCTCGAATCAATCTTCAACCCCTCTTTCGACAGACAGCAAGTAAGCCAGATGAAAGACAATTATAAACTCAACTACTTAACGATAAAATCATCGCCTGAACGTAATTTAATCGAAAACCAAGTTTTTACTTTATCCCATCCCCATCCCCAATATTAAAATTAAGTTTAGAAACTTACAAGAGATATCTGAAACGATCTTCTGAACTAAATTTGAAATCCATTTTAGACGATAAAATCTTTCCGAAGCGTTCAAGGTGGCTTATTGTAAAAGTCTTATCTTTTATGAAAATTGAGAGACCACCATGACATCCGACCGTTTCCGACTGAGTTTAATTGGTACGGGAGTAACTTCAAGTTTAAAAACTAATTTCACCATACATTACACTAATAACACGTTAAAATTAGTTCAATTACGAATGTGTAATTAACGGAAATGCCACACTGTAAAGTTAAAACTCATATTATAAGCATTCTTATGACGAAAGGTTATTGCAAATTAGATATTGAATGGATGGATGGATGTTTACGTATAAGTTAATATCGGTAATGGTTATTCAAATTCAAATATTTTTACTCAAAATTGGTTTGGTTTACAAACACTTTTTGAAAGTCATACACGCTACGCCAGTACTTCAACAAGCCCTTACTGTGAGAAGGCCCGGGAGAAGCAGCAAGAAACTACCGAGGTGTTTTTTTCCTACTCACAGTTACAGATGTGATTATTAACTAATGCATTCCATATTTATAAAACTCATATCCTGCTTGGATATATCTTGTCTATAAATGAACAGTCATCGTATATGCTTTCCACATGTTTATCCGACCACACAAAACGTTAACTTCACCGTCCCCGAGCATACTTTAATCATCTTCGAAGCCGGGAGCTGTTAGTTTTCCGCCGAAATGGCGCTTGGAGTCTTCACTGCCAAGTTTAATTGAAAACTGGTAGCTTTACGCTAGCTCCGGCATGTTTGCTAACAGCTAGACATACGCTAACTTTTTAATGTTACATTGATAATGTCTTCTGTTTTTTGTTACTTAGTAACTTAGTAAGCCAGTACCACCGTGCACGATTAAAGATAAATGCATCTTAATTAAAAACACACAAAGAGTTGTACAGAGAAGTAGTTCGTCGTTCATTGGATTACATGACAAGAATCAGGCTTGGATTGATGGATATAATGAACATAGATACATACATGTAGATAGAATAACATAAAACAGTAATTTTGGTAACAGAATAATAAACACTGCTAATGTAATTTACGTGGAAACAAACATGTGAGTTAAGTGGCAGGCGGACGCATCGTGAGTGGAACAACATTTGAAAACCGGTGACCAGTAAGCGTGCTGGGGCAACAACAACAATATTGAAATTGTGAACGTTTATATTGCTTCAATACACAGGGTTTGTATTCAAGCATTAGGTGTACTTGTCAAAGCAGTTAAACTAGATGTGGCATCCAGTGTGCGTGAGATAGCTATATGGCCAGATAGCCATACCGTGGTCATACACCGTCAAGTTTACTGAATGCCGCGTCAAGTCCGCTGAAAACTTGACAAGTATACTTGATCGTGTATGTCTAGCATTATGGGTACTTACCTATCTCCATTCCAATATCCAAGATATCCAATTAAAGCCACCTATATCTATTTTATAGTAACGCTAATAACACTATAAAGCTAGACACCCGTAACATTAGGTTCCTTGTGTTTAGGGTGTTATGGACAACACACAAAGACACACACGTACACATCCAAACCGAGAACAGAATTTTTAACTTATCATCTCAAATCTCTGCCTCGCTGGAAATCGAACCCCTTCAAACGACGATCAGACATACAAACCATTGCGCCGTGAATTTCGTCGGGTACTTTCTAGAAAAACTTTTGAAGATTCCTCAGCAAAAAAAAAATAACACCTTAAAAATTCGCCGCGTACATGCTTCAATCTTTTTCATTTTTTTGACGAATGCTATTTGGCAAAAAAACTTATTTTATAAATAAAAAAAAATCGATAAACCAAACTGCACAAAAAACATTACATTTTTCAACTGTGCTTGGATGGCCAAATTGGAAACTATGAGGAATAGCGAAAAGAGGTCAAAGGATTGTCGAGGCCGATTGTGATGAAAATTAAATCTGTATCATTAGATTTTTGAAAAATTAATAACCCTGGCCAGGAATCGAACCCATTGATTTAAAAAAAAAAACAACCTGTATTATTACACCATTCGAAAGTGTTTGCTAACTAGGATCAAATTCTGGGAAGTAAGGCTTTAAGGAAAGAGCTCATTTTGAACAAAAATTTTAATAAAAACGTTTAAAATGCAGGAGTTAAATTCAACATTTTCCTTAAGTTTGCCTTATATCATTATTGCCCATTTGATCATTGTTAGCAACATTATCGAATGGTTTCTGTTACCAATAAAAAGTAATACCTACCACGATTGCTTACCAAATAAGTCTCGTCTAAAAAACGGACTGTACAGGCTTTCATTAATTCGGTGATTATTGATATTAAATGAGCTCATAATAAAACCATAAAAATGTTATTACACTAAGCTAACATCAGGTATTATCGTTATTTAAAATATTTTCACGTATGAAAATCCTTTTTAAAATTTCGGTAAAATTATTGTCAAATCGACCCCTGACTTTAACTACATATTAGGCTTACAAAACAACACGATATAACTGTAAAATAAACAGTAATACCTAAGCGTACAATTAGATCGATAAATCAGCAGATTACGGGGGATAATGTGACCCCGTCGTGTATGAACTGTCTCATTGTTCGCTAGTCATTAGTCCGCCGAGATGCGGTGGACCGGTTACATCTCATGTTTACTTAACTGCTGTAATCTCTCAAATATAACTGATATTGTCCCCGGTATATTGACTAGACTGTTATAAGGACGTACTGAAATTACACTGTACTGCTTGAAATTAAATCAATGGTATTTAAGCGATATTTGACGCGCTGTGTGAAATCCTGATTCTCTACTTTTTTAAATGAAATGAAATGAAATAAGTTTTATTCGAAGTAGGTTTGTTACAAACACTTTTCGAAAGTCACTCAACGCCATCGCTTCAACAAATCTCTACCGTGAGTGGTCCCGGGAGAAGAAGCGGCAAGAAACTCCCGGGATTATTTTTTCCTACTCACAGTTAGTAGTAGGATTATTTTTAGTATTGCAAATTAATTTTATCACTTGCTTTGAGAAGGGGACACATCTGCAATGATATCCATATCATCAGTAACACAAAAATCATCGCCAATGCATTGCTGCTCAAAAAGAACAGAGGATTATTATTATTCCTTATTTCTTATTCCTTCAGGAATGATCTCCTCATTACGACCCACGTATTATAAGTTTAATTCTACCATTTCAGTCGTAAATAAAAATATATCTGATGTAAATCTGGGTAGCTAAACCGACAAATATTTATTTAAAATATTAGATATGGTTTGATTCTGGCACTCTGCCAACAAAGAAGCCACTATGCCGTTTTTGAACTAACATTAGTTCAAAGCGAATGCATATTGAATAAGCGCAATGGTCGATAGTAAATAAAATTAACAGAGAACGATGACGAAGTTACGCGGTCAGACGCTTGATGGCTGACAGTTATTATTATTTAGTACTAATACGTAATAGTTCAGTACTAAGTCTCCGATAAGTCTTTTGACATCGGTGATTCCTTTGGTGTTGCTGATGTCTATGGGCGACAGTGGCCTACATCCAATTGACCAATAAGGTCAATGCATCCTCCCTTCGATTTAAGGAGGCTGTTGAAACTATCCACTCCTAAAAGTTAGAAAAACTTTTTCAAAGTACTAAACTAAATTTAATATTTCAAAGGGTAATGATTTTATAATACAGATAGTGCTAAAAGAAAAATTCCGGAGTGCTAAATTTTTTTACAACTCAACAAATATAATGGAGTTGTAATACATTTAGACAGCGAAATGGTACTGTGATACAAATGGCATTACAGAAGAAAATCTGAGGAGCAAGATAAGAAAAAAGATTTTACCGGGACCACAGTCTTAGCAATCACACAAATAATCTGTCAAGCGACATCCAATTCAGTCAGGAGTGTTCCGTATATACTTGTTTTTTTATGAGTGTACAAGCGTATATTTATTTATTCTTTTTTTATGGACATAACCCGGTGGTAAGTGGCTATCGTGGTCCATGGACATCAGCTACACCAAAGACATCAGCGATGGGTTGTCGGCCAAGAAAGAGAAAATTATTTTATTATTAATTATATTTATTGAATAGAACTTTACTGATATTATATTACTACGACTAAAATGCTGCAAAAGTCTGCTACCCATACTGAATATAATTTCAAAATCAACCTCGTTTAAATTTGCATTGAAAAAACGTCATTCCTATTTTTCATCGAAAAGAAGAATGCCCATTTAGTATGGAGAAATGTACTGACTTTAACATTTTTGTGTCTTGATAAAAATACCTTTATTTGATTATGTTATCTTAATAAATTACACATACTAACTTTAGTCAATGTTAATAGTAGGAAATAAGAGATTTTAAACAAAATTAATTTGTATCTAGGTTATAGTAAACTCACAGTAATATGGACTCTATGCAGGCGTATTAAAGTCGATTGCGTATGTAATGTCGATCTTTTAAGTTTCAAATTCATTTGACAGTCCCCAAACACCATGTAGTTTGTAATGTATTATAATCACAGAACACTATTACTCCTGGCTGATTATAATAATTTTCTAATTCATTTGACAGTCCCCTTATGTCATCTAGTTTGTTGTCATGGATATATTATACTATAACTGTTGTATCATAATTATAATCGAATCAATGCAACCGAAGGATCTTAAAAGATTCCTTATTGGCCCTTATCCAAACATAAATGGCCCAATGGTTTTCTTTTGTAAAACGGAAGTAAAGTTACCACTGCGGACAAAAAATTTCGTTGTATAATTCAGTCACTAAGAAAAAACAAATAATAAAATGTAGACCAATAACTAAAAATAAGATTTCAACTTTTAAAGAAAAAATCCACTCGAAAATGCAAACGCAGTTAACATTACAACAAAGAGATCCAATAAAACTATATGACACATTGTCTAATAACATAAATAACGAATTTAATAAAATATTCAAGTTTAAGTATGTAGATCTAGCTAAAAATAGTAAATTTAGTGATTGGGCTACTGTAGGTATTTATAAAAGTAGGAACAGGATGTATGACCTTTACGCCGAGAAACAATACAATTTTTCTCCAACTTTCCAGGAGCACGTGAGAAATTATTCTAAAATATTTAAAATTGTTTGTATTCAGGCGAAATCAATGTACATAAAGAACAAAATTATTAATTCGGATAACAAGATAAAAACCACTTGGAATATAATTAACAGTGAGAACGGTAACGCAAAGTCCTGTGATTTCAATTACGAATTATTGATTAATAATAATATAATCAGTGCTGATAAAGACGTGGCAAGCGAATTTGAAAATCACTTCCGTAATATTCCTATAACATTAACCAGTTCACTAGCTTCTTCACCGACGGAAGCACTTTCTATATTAAAAAATCATATTAATGAATGTAATATTTTATTTGAATTTCAACATATAACCGCTAGAGACTTAATTAAGGCCTTTCAGTCTCTGAAGGTAAAGAATACGGGTGATTTGTGGGGCATCTCGGTGAAAATAATACAGCATATTATAGGTATTATAGCTCCATATTTGGTCGTAGTTTTTAATAAATGTATAGATCTAGGTATCTTTCCAGATCTTATGAAATGCAGCAAAATCATTCCACTTTTTAAAACAGGTGAAAAAACTGATCTTAATAACTATAGACCAGTTTCTGTTTTACCAACCCTTAGTAAAATTTTCGAAAAGATAATATTGAATCAAATGCTAACCCATTTCAACAATAATAAATTATTACATCCTGAGCAATACGGTTTCACTAAAGGCCGTAGTACAACCGATGCCGGGGCTAGGCTATTAAAGCATATATTTGAAGCATGGGAGGCGTCACATAATGCCATAGGAGTATTTTGTGACTTATCTAAGGCATTTGATTGTGTTGAGCACGAAACATTGCTGTTTAAACTTGGCCACTATGGTATAAAAAACAAGGCCCTTAGCTTGATCGCGTCTTATTTGAGTAATAGAATACAAAAAGTCAGCATAAACGATATTAAGTCATCGGGGTCACCGGCTGTGATGGGTGTACCGCAGGGCTCGATCTTGGGTCCGTTTCTTTTTCTGGTATATATTAACGATTTACCACATTATGTAAAGAACCAAGCGGATATTGTACTATTTGCTGATGATACATCACTAATATTTAAGTGTGAAAGGAATAAAGTAAATTTCGACGACGTAAATAGTGCTCTTTCGCATGTATCGCGTTGGTTCACTATCAATAATTTACTATTAAATGCAAAAAAAACGAAATGTATAGAGTTTGTGCTACCTAATGTTAAAAAAGTCAGCAAATCTCTTAAACTAAATAACGAAACATTGCATATGGAGGAATCGACGGTCTTTTTAGGGGTGACCTTAGATAGTAAACTTCAATGGGGCCCACATATAACAAATCTCGCGACAAAACTCGGTAGGGCTGCTTTTGCTGTTAGGAAAATAAGGCAGTATACAGACGTCGAAACTGCTAGGATAGTCTATTTTGCTTATTTCCACAGTGTTATGTCTTATGCCATCTTGCTGTGGGGCAAAGCAGCCAATATAAAACAAATTTTCATACTCCAGAAACGGGCAGTTAGGGCTATTTATAAACTTAGGTCTCGGGAATCTTTGCGTGAAAAGTTCAAGGAAATAGGTATACTTACAGTAGCTTCCCAGTATATCTTTAACAATGTAGTTTTTATACGGAAGAATATAAACGCGTATAAACAAAATTTTGATATTAATAATCGCCATACGAAGAGAATGCATCAATTAGTTACGCCTTCGTTCCGCCTAAGTAAAGTGCAGCGATCTTTCATAGGGCTTGGTATACATTTTTATAATAAAATCCCAAAATTAATACGTGACTTGCCAATAGAAACTTTCAAAAAACGTGTAAAGACACAATTGTTAGGCAAGGGATATTATAGTGTAGACGAGTATTTAAATGACAAAGACGCATGGAAATGACCAGCTCTGCAACCAGTTCCGCTCAGAATAGTAAATACTTTTGTATTATTATCTTTTTTTGTAATATTTTTTTAAAAGATGTGCTGAGGAGTTTCTTTAGGCTTTTCTTCTCCTCCACGATAAAGCACCTTCCGAAAAGCCAAAAAATGACGTGCATAAGTGTATCAGTGATACCTATATGAATAAAATATTTTGACTTTGACTTTGACTTTGACTTTATTAATTTCAGAAAATTATTCCCAATAAGGATTTTTTAAAATACTTGAAATATTTTAATTAAATTATTTGTCCAAAAATCATTGTGACACAATTATTTTGTTAAGAGTTCTGGCTATGGGCATTATTAACTGACATACCGTTAAATTAAATTCTATCAATATCGATAGTGAAAAAATAATGATTTACACTAAATAATTGTGCTTTTAATAACTAGGAATGAACTAAAGAATCTATCGAGACTTACTTTCAGAATGACAGTCATTTACTATAATTCGAGTCATAAGGTTCCTTCTTAAAGAGAGCGGTATCCTAAAACACAGAAAAGGGAATATCAAAGGAGACAATAGAGAATTGGAGTGGTGAAAGAGAGACGACAGTCTCAATGGCGGGCGGCGGCGTTTCATTGTTTGAATTGTCGTAATTAAAATCGGAGCCTACTGCCCTACTATATTAGTTTTCACCTGAATAATGGACGCCGGGTAATTGGCAGCCAGCGATGCCTTTCAGTACTCATTTATGATAATGAAAACGTTTAAATTCATCTTTGTGCAGGTATTGATGTGATAATTTACAGTTATACAATGTTTATTATAAACAGAATATCAATGTGTATAACAGTGTATAACGATACTTTGTTGCTAGGATTTATTATTTATTTATTTATTTATACTTTATTGACCACAATATAAAATTACGGTACAAATGGCGAGCTTAATGCTTAATGCATTCTCTACCAGCTAACCAAAACCAGGCCAAACAGAGACACACGAAGCGCGGTATAATAACGTAATTATATAAACGCGACATTAATAATGATATAAATACACACATAGATATCATACATATCATAATACACATACATATATACACACATACATACATACATATATACATACATACATAATAATATATAACAATAAATAAAAAAACAACATGAAAGATGACGAACATGTGATTTAAGGATGACAACTCAGTAGATAAGCCCGTAGCTTATTCTTAAAGGTAAGCTTAACAGAGGGTTTTCTGAAGTCCTCGGGGAGTGAGTTCCAGAATCGAGCGGCCAAAACTGTGAAAGAGTTAGAGACGAAGCCAGACCGGTGCAGCGGGATGGAAAGCAGGTAAGATGTACGAGAGCGAAGCTGCCGATCATGGGAAGAACATAAATACTGGAATTTGGATTTCAAGTAATCCGGTGAAAAGTTATCAAAGAGAATAGAGAAAAGGGAACATAGCGTCCTGGATCGCCGTCGCTCGCGGATGGGAAGGATTTTATCCTACCTGATATTTCTGTTTATTGAACTAGTGATTAATTAGTTTTTATGCCTTCTGTGCATTGTCAGGTAGAAAAACAAAGTAGGTACAAATATCACGACACTCGATATCGACTACATCTCTAAAACACTATACATCCCGTAACAATACGTTGAGTTTCCATATATTATATTGTTGCCACCGTAAATCCCGTCCAGCGATGGATTTTTCTTCATGTCTTATTTTTTTAAAGGTATCAAAATTCAAATTCAAACCTCAAAAGCATTAAATCTTTCTTCAATTATGATCGTATTTTTTTTATTTTTCTTGAAAGGTGCTTTGTCTTGGCGTAGTATAAATGGAGAAAGAATCTCGTCAGCACTGTTTAATCATTCTTAAATAAAATTGTCATTCGCGGCTGCGATCGGTACTTTAGGTTCGATAACTAAATCCGACGTAAGTTCGAAGGAGAAAGAAAGAGCTAAAGAAAAGATATAGGTAGCGGGACCATCACTTCCTTCTTAGCCGGCAGCGCACTGATGGCGCCTCTAGTGTTGCGAGTGTCCATGGGCGACGGTGACTGCTTACCATCAGGTGGCCCGTCTGCTCGTCTACCTGCATACTACAGCATCCTGAATATGATTGCGAATAGACTAGACTGTAGGTATGTGAGTCATTGCTGTGCTGTTTCAAATAGAATGGCACAGCGGTGACTCACATAATTTAATTTAATTTTAAGTATTTAGGATAGGCACTAACATAGATTATAAGTTTTGTAATACTAACAAATATGAGTCATGGTCGTTGTTCGGTCTTCAGTCGTACTTGATTAAAGAGAATAAGTCTCTATTTCTTTGACAAATTAATGTATGTATCTGTTCTCCATTATTTTAAGCTCCTATCTCTAGTATACTAAAAGTTTTATTACTAGCGCCCTGCTCGCGTCTTAACCCTCGTTTTACGGGATAATAAGTACTTACGTCTTATTCCATGGTCCACCTGTATGCTTTTCACGAAAATCCGTTCAGTAGTTTTATGAAAGAGTAACAAACAGCCTGAAATTTACAATAATATATTAGTAGGATGTAGGATATTAAAGTGTCTCATTATGATGCATGAACGTCCACAAAAGGTTTTTACGCAACTTGTTTTTGTGATCTACCCTCATGGTGCTTATAAAATGTGTAAAGATTGTTTATTTATACGTATATTGAAATATGTAGCACTTAATGTTAATTTATATATTATGAATGTTTATGTAAGTATTTCGACGGCGCAGGGTGTACGGTAAAACTCAAAAGAGCTTATGTTTACACCCAATTCATATGTTTACTTATTATGTTACTTTATTGTCAATGAAATAAATAAATAAAAAATTAGCATTGATGCTAACAAGTTAGACCCCGAAACACTTTTTTCCCTGAATGTACAACAAGGATCGTTTGCAGTTTACACTCACTAACTAAACAACACATGTACACTCGCTAACAATGTATCACACGCTACCACACCCCGCGGTAGTAAATTATCGGTTACAATTCATTCAGCCGAGGCGCTGCCCGAATTTACGGGTTGCGGACTACGTATTCGTCATTGGCTTTGGAGGAGCACGGGAGGATGTTTCGAGAATAAACGCTTGTTTTATTACGTGCCTGAAACACGGACATGCTCAATTTTTAACCGATTTCATAAAGGAGGAGGTTCTCAATTCGTTATTTTTTTATGTTCGTTACCTCAGAACTTTCGAATGGGTGAATCGATTTTGCTGATTATTTTTTAATCGAAAGCTGGTGCTTGTCATGTGGTCCCACTTAAAGAGCGAGATCTGACGAGTAGTTTTTGAGTAATACCAAATTTTGAAGTTGGTTATTTTTTGACACTAGCGGTTGCCCATCCAACTACCGACCACGCCTGTTCTTGCTTAACTTTGTCGATCACTTATCGATCACTTGTCGAGCGCTTCAATATCAATTATACTTATTACAATATTAGAATCAGGTTTTGAAATTGAAAACAAAAAATGCTTTCAAAAGCAGTATTTAATTGTCCTTTTGTATTTTTTTAAGATAAATTTACTCAAAGGTTAGACAGTACTAAACATTATTTAAACTCACTCACCGTAAAGCAGCAGACGCTATTTCGGCATAAAGTACTATCTACTTCGCCCAGTTCAGTATTTATACACATCTTTCTGGAGGCAGGTGTAGCCTTCTTCCCCGATATTGCAAAACCTAATACTTCTACTACCACTGGCGAGAAGCGTATTTTGAAATTTATGCATCAAGACGAATGGGATTTTCTCAGAGAAGGCAGACAACAAGATTTCACTGGCACCCTCCATCCTATTCACTCCCAATAAGATCTTCAATTCAATTTACCCCATTCCAAGACCCGCTTTAGAGAATGTAAATGTCCTTCATGTGTGGTCGACCGACAACAATTCTAACGTTGATATAATTTTGTGTCTGACCATTCAACATCTAGAAAAAATATTATAGATAACTAGCACGTATAACATCTGAAATACAAACCTATGTACGAATAGCACGATTAATTTGAAAGCATGATATGCATAAATCAATACCACATAAAAGTTTTATAGCCTTTCTACAGTAAAAACTGCCGCGTCTTTCACAGCAATTCAGTGGCGTATGTTTACACGCTTAGTCTAACACAAACTATTTGTGCCGCCTAAGCCGATTTCGGGATCGTTCATGTGCGCTTTTCTAATATAATTGCTTCGCGTTTCATTTTGCCAAGGTAATACCATTTTGTTATACCTACACGCTTACATATTACATTAAGTCTGACAATGTACCGGGATAGGGAAATTGGAAAAGCTTAATTCCGATAGGGATTGGATTTTCTGGTATACTGTACACTGACGGATCGTTCATAAGTTCTTTGAGTACTCGCAAAGAGGATGAAGACGTGTTTGATGTTTTAGGAATTTTGTCTGTCATTTTCTTATCAGATAAAAAATAATTTTCTTTCTCATTGAATTGGCGTGCGGGTTTGTAAGTATTTAAGAGAATAAGAACTAATTCTAATAAAAAAATACGAAGTAAATAATTAAAATTACTAATACTGCAAATAAAATAATAAAACATGAACGCTAATTCAATTATTAATTTTTCTTTTAATATTTTGACTATAAATTATTGGGAAATTCATTTAAATAAAATTATGTTCCAAGAAATAAAATAAAATAATTGAAATACTTTCCTATTACCACTCAGTAATCACTTGAAGAGGGATTCAGAGAGTTTAATCACTGACACAGGAGCCGTCCGTTCCGTCCAACGTCTGACTCGCTTCTCAATCCGAGAGCGATTTGCACGTGGTTTTATAACGAACATCGACTATAATTCGATTACTTTATTCGAATTATTCGATTGCGATTCGAATACCGATTATATTTCTTTTTAGTAATCATTTTAATTATTGCGCCGATACGGCCATTCTGACGAGTGGCGCGTCCCTGCGTCTACTCCGATTTATCTGTAAGCACAATAAATGAAGAACACAATCGCCTCATAGCCTCAGCGCTAATTTTGGCGTAGGCTTCAGGACCTCAGCGTCCATATTAGCCATTACACACGTAAAACACAATAAATGAAGAATACAATCGCCTCATAGCCTCAGCGCTAATTTTGGCGTAGGCTTCAGGACCTCAGCGTCCATATTAGCCATTACACACGTAAAAAAAGTAAAATAAATGAAGAATACAATTGCCTCATAGCCTCAGCGCTAATTTTGGCGTAGGCTTCAGGACCTCTGCGTCCATATTAGCCAACTCGTAGGCATTAAGATAATTAAAAAAAAAAAATTGAACTGCCTCAACATAAAAATTCGCAGCACTGACACGTGACACGTTTGAATGATATTGGCATGTTTAAAATAAAAAAAAAAATGTGGGCAATTCACAGGTATTAGAAGTGAAATCCCACTTCTGATTTAAGAGAATAAGAATTGATTCTCATAAAAAAAATACGAAGTAAATAATTAAAATTACTAATACTGCAAATAAAATAATAAAACATGAACGCTAATTCAATTATTAATTTTTCTTTTAATATTTTGACTATAAATTATTGGGAAATTCATTTAAATAAAATTATGTTCCAAGAAATAAAATAAAATAATTGAAATACTTTCCTATTACCACTCAGTAATCACTTGAAGAGGGATTCAGAGAGTTTAATCACTGACACAGGAGCCGTCCGTTCCGTCCAACGTCTGACTCGCTTCTCAATCCGAGAGCGATTTGCACGTGGTTTTATAACGAACATCGACTATAATTCGATTACTTTATTCGAATTATTCGATTGCGATTCGAATACCGATTATATTTCTTTTTAGTAATCATTTTAATTATTGCGCCGATAAGTACATATGTTTTAGCGTTGGTGTGGGTTTATTTTGTGTTTAAAAATTCGTTTAATCACTTTAAAACTTCTAAATACGAGAGATCTAGTTTAAAATATTTATGAGTTGTCATAAATAACACTATTAAACAGAACTTTATTATTTGTATTATTTTAGAACTTTATTTTACCTTACCTGTTACCCTAATCTTACCACACAGTAACGTACCATTACCTACTCTACATTACTCTCGTTGTTATGGTATACCAGCTTATGCAGCCGTGACTTTGCAAGAAAACTACAAAAAACTGTGTCGTTGACAGCATTGATTAGTTGTGTCGTGAGATTTCATAATTTCATCTGTGCAATGTCGATATAGAAGTTTCGCTTCAAAAACTGTTGCTTTTTTGCTAGCTTGTCTTGTCAAGTACTTACTTTTCAGTTTCGCTTACTTACCTATAGTTTGGCTATAGAGATTCGTAAATTAAATTATTTCAAAATATTAATTAATTTTTATTTTTAATATTGCTGTTTTTGAATATTGTATTTCGAACAATGTTTTTTTAATATTGTTTTTTGAATTTTTTTCATGCCAAAGAAGTATAACTTCTCACACGCGTACATAAGTACACGTTTATGTTTTTTTTCTATTGTTTTCTTTTTTATGTAAATTTATTCATAAATGTGTTCGTGGCCTTATAAATAAAAGTTATTCTATTCTATTCTATTCTAACATGAGCCAGCTTAACGCTAAACATATTCCTGAAGTGTTATCACTCCGCCGCTGTTATCAACTCTGCGGCCGAGCTTGCCTAATGGATTGGGATTAATACTGCGAGTAATACTGTATACCTACTAATGATATGGAAATAACAATACTGACTGATATATTTGCTTACGTTTACACTCAAATATACTGAGTGATTCGTTTACACATTCAAATTATTACTATAGGTACAATTGATTTACAGATAAGTCATTGTTTGTAATAATGCCTTCGATAGTCAGGGTGAGCTACACTGATCCTAGTATGCTAGTGTAGTGAGTGAACTCTGTAGGGGACATCGTAAAAACTATGGTCTTATTTTATTAAATTATTAATAAAAATTATATTAGGTAATAATTGCAACTGTTATTAATGTTCCCATAAAATTTATGAACCAAATCATCAAAAAATAAGATTATAAATTTTTCACATTATAAATTAAGAAAATCCGAAGTATGAAATCACGGCACACGGTAAAAACAAACGGTACATTTTTGGCGAAATCGCCCTAATATTAAGAGTTACAATAAAAATTAATAGTTAATGTCGTGGTCAGTTAAATATATTTTAGATAATCTACGGATGATTTAAAAGCTTACATTTAATTGAACGCATGTTGTCGTATTTGTATATTATTTCATTCAATTATCTGCATCAACAAGAATCTTTGTCGAACAAAGATTCTTGTTGATCCTTTCCGACTTCCATCCTTTTTTATGTGGGTAAAAATGTTAAAGGGGCAACGTCACCCATGAACATACAAAAACCTAAAATACCGATGCATTTCTAGCCAAGAAAGAGGGAAGAAAGCAAAAATTTATTTCTTTTTCTTCACTCTTGGCCAGAAACGACCACTGTTTGATTATGTAACTGTAACTTTAATAGACAAATAAAGATTTTTGTATTTTGTATTTTTTGTATTTTGTAAACGCATCAGTGAAGCCTTTAGTTTCGCTGACATCCATTGGCACGATATTATAACATCCATTCATTGGCGTCGATATTATATAACAGCATCACGTGGATGGTCAGTTTATTTGTCGGCTATTTCCATAAAAAAATAAATAAAAGGAAAAACTCTGCTTGGTCATGGTATGTAAAACAAAAAAAATGTTTGTACGGATATCCTTCACAGACTTTGAAACCATCCAACCGATATGCCCCAAAATGGTTTTATTTGAAGGGCAAGAATGCGAAGATGGTTTGAGACCACTGGTTTGGTTGAGAAAATGTATTAGGCACATTTTCGATTTTCGACTTTTTCCATGCAATTTTTTTGCGTAGTAGCACAGTACTACTAGTATTAGGATAATAAGGATAATGAGCATATAATACCTTGTCCAGACATTCACAGCTCCGTTCTGCCCGCGTTGGTCCGTCATCAAAGGATGAACAGCTCGTTACGTGTATTGACGGACCGACAATTTACGAGACGTGAAAGGATATTTGGAATAGGACAGCAAAAAATCACGACACTATCTTCTTTTATGATGAATAGTCGAGGAATATTTTTGGACCCTGAAAAAAACTTTCAAACAAATTGTTTTTCTTTCTATTTCTTCTCGATTCTAGTCCGGCAGCGCATCGGCCTTATATAATAGCCGATGACATGTGATTATGATCCTAATACGACCTTTGGTGTCGCTATTATCCAGGGTCGATGATAGCCACTTACTATCAGACCGAAAACCGAAATTCATACTCATCATTCAAATTTCCGCCTCGCTGGGAATCAAACCCAGGACCATTGACACAGCGATCTGGCGTAGCAACTAAGCGTGTTGCGTAATCAAGTGACAAATCTTTGCACCATGTACAAAAAGGGCTACTTCACGCACAAAAAGACATGACCTGAGTGCTATTTAGGTCACCGTGTGCTAGTTATAAATAAATAAAATTTTAAAACCATGACTACGACATCGTTCCGATCCCAAAAGCTATTTACGTATTAAAAATTACTCAATATTTAGCTACACTCTCAACCCATGTAGTTAGTTACAAGATAATGTCGTTACATGAAGGTATTATAATTTGTGTCATCAATGTGTCAAAATGCTGTATCGAAATCCTTAAATTGCGGCTTTTCTCTTATATATTCTGATCTATGGTTCACAGTTTCATTGGTGTATAAGAATATCATAAAACTGTCAACCATTAATTCATGAAGTGCTCTTACAGCGATGTCTGGCCAAAGAAAGCTCTATATTTTATAATACTTGAAAATTTCATTAAATAATCAAAGTATTCATACCATTCATTTAACGATTTCACTCTGGCTCAGAATAATAATAATATTGTTTACGCTTTATTGTATAGCAAACACCATAACAAAAAAATTAAAAAGAAAGAATTTTTACGACAAATAAGTACCTAATACAATTTCAGAA
Organism: Thymelicus lineola; assembly: GCA_963932265.1. Taxonomy (NCBI): domain Eukaryota; kingdom Metazoa; phylum Arthropoda; class Insecta; order Lepidoptera; family Hesperiidae; genus Thymelicus; species Thymelicus lineola. Next base: position 2,058,782 of record OZ010698.1, read on the forward strand.
CAATGCCCAAAGACAAATTACCAAAACACAAGCAAATTAATTTTCACGTTTCATTTTTAATTATATTCATTGTGTTCAACCCAAAATAGGGCAGTTCTTATTATCTATACTAATATTATAAAGAGGAAAGATTTGATTGTTTGTTTGCATTGAATAGGCTACGAAACTACCGAACTGATTTGAAAAATTCTTTCACTGTTGGGAACCTACACTATCCCCAGGTGACATAGGCTTTATTATATATATTTTCTTACTATTTTTCCCGAAGCGAAACGAGGGCGATATCTTAGTACTAGTATAAACTAACTGAGCAACCAGTAGTATCCATGAGATTTAGAAGTACCTAAGTTAACTTGTTTGCCGTATCTAAAATAATTCGTTGATCTCGAAATTCTCTAAATGCGGTCGCGCTTTCTATCAACAAAGCTTCGCTCGATGCGTTGATACCTTTGACGAAACATATATACCTTAATGGAACAAGCACTAACATAGCGCACTGTAATAGTTCATGCAACATATACTGATAGGTAACTCAGGTATCTATATATTCACCGATGTATTGCCTTGTATACTGTATAATATACTACATATAACAGTAATAAGGTGACCGACATAATTCAAAGAATGATTTGGTTGAAGTAGCAATGGACTTAAAGGATGAACTAGTAATGTCCTTGCCACATAGTTCAGAGGATCGATAAATATTGGGAAATAATAGTCCTCGAATGTAGACCATGCCTTGTCAAAAGTATTGGTATTTTTTTTGTCGAATGGATAGTTGCTGTTGGCCCTTATAGTGGCATTCACAGGTTCACTTCAACTCATTAGTAGCCCTTTACTTAGCACGGGTCTCTCTTCTGGAGGAGGCCTAGAGATGAAGAAAACAGGGTCTCTACCTTGAATTTAGAAAGCATAGAATTGGTTGGAGTGGGAATGGGAGAACTATATCAAAGAAAAGCAAGAAAAAAACCTAGATCCGATCTTCATCGGATCTTCATCGTTGCTTCCAACGTTGTTCATATCCCTGTTGTTTATCTCTCCAACTCGTAAATTAAATTACATTCTAAAAATAATAGACTTCAAACTATTGTATATTAGAGCACACAACCCTATTCAGCGTTACCTAAATCCAGCAAATAATGTTGTAAACCTACCGTTTATTAATAAACTGCTCAGTAATATACAGCGCAGTGAATCCGAATTTATGATCAAAAACTGAAAACCGCTAATTAGTGGTTTCTAACACAAATCCTGCTTATTGCAAATCGTTTACAAAAATAAGCTCCGTTTCAATGGCAAGCACCCATTCATACTGTTCAGCTAGGGTTTTCACCCTTCCAGAATATTGGGGTTTTGAATTCTTCAGACTCCGGTAGTATTTTTAAGGCTCCCGACATACCGGGATACAATAATCCGTTTTTTTTAATATAATAATTATCATTACCAAACTTTGTTAAATCTCACGAACAACTATTAATATTAGATGCCTCTCGAAAGACAGTCAATATTATAATATAACTGATTCATCACAGGTTGATGTTCGTAGTAGTAGGTTCTTGAGTTTTTTTACGTTTTTATCATTATTCTCTTTTTTGCCGGCAACGCAATGATGCCTTTGGTGTCGCTGATGTCCATCTGCGATGATAGCCACTTACCACCAGTTGGCCAGCTCGTTTGTCGGCTTTTCCCATAAAAAACTAATTTTAGACGATACTAATTCGTAATGTTTTTACGTTACTTAATATTATTTGACCTTATTTCCAGCTTAAATACACTTGAAAATAATAACCTGAGTCTCTCGGGCATTCCGGGTTGGAAACTAGTTGGCAGCCCTACCAGCCGTCCACTGCTGACGAATCGCCGCAGTCACAGCCTGGGCGCAGTAAATCCTACCGACGCTGCAGCAGATTTCAAAAATGTTTGCCCCCTCGTTCCAGACCAGATTTCAATGATACTATTAATTTGTTAGATACTAGCTAAAGTAGCTTCTGAAATAGCTCTAAACCGTCGTTAATCTATTACTTGCTAACGACTGCCTACTTTATAACTAGGAAATCGCCCTCGCTTCGCTTCGGGAAAAATAGTAAAAAAAATATAATATAGCTTATGTCACCCGAGGATAGTGTAGCTTCCCAACAGTGAAAGAATTTTCCAAATCGGTTCGGTAGTTTCGGAGCCTATTCAATGCAAACAAACAATCAAATCTTTCCTCTTTATAATATTAGTATAGATAAATTATTGGAGAAAGAAATATTCGAACGTCACATTGCTATCATAGAAGAGAGTATTTCTAAAAATTCTAAAGCATTTTGGACCTATATTAAATCAAAAAATCAACATAATACATACCCTACAATTTTAAATTATGGACAAAATTGTTCTGACGACGGAGATGAAATATGTAACATGTTTAGTCAATACTTTCACTCGACTTTTTTAACGGATACGCATACTGATTACTCAACTAACAGCTTTGAGAACACGTCAGCACTAGCTGATATAGGTGATATTGAAGTTATACAATCAGAAGTACTAAAACTATTACAGTCTCTCGATGTCAAAAAATCAGCTGGACCTGATAATATCCCCGCAGCATTCATTGTGAAGTGTGCAAAGAGTCTCGCGCTTCCAATATCGTTGTTGTTTATGCGCTCCCTGTCTGAGGGCGAAGTTCCAAAAATTTGGAAATCAGCGTACATCACACCCATTCATAAAAAAGGGCCTAAGAACATAGTAGAGAATTATCGGCCTATCTCTAAATTATGCCTCTTTGCCAAGGTTTTGGAACGGATTGTCTACAAGCAGGTCTATGCTTGCCTCAAACACAGTTTTAGCTCAGAGCAACACGGTTTTTTGGAGGGTAGATCCACGACGTCAAACTTGGTACTTTGTGCTGATTTTATATCTAATCATATGGTGGAGCCAGGACAAGTTGATGTCATATATACTGACTACAGCAAATGTTTCGACAGAATCGACCATTTATTGTTACTAAAAAAAATACAATTTATAGGAATAAGAGGCAACCTATATGTACAGATGGTTCACGTCGTACATACAAAATAGGTCTCAGACTGTGGCGCTAAAAGGTTTTACTTCTAGGGCTATGTATATTCCATCTGGTGTACCCCAAGGATCCTTATTGGGTCCTTTATTATTTAATATATTCGTGAATGACATTTCCTCATGTTTCATCCACTCTAAAATTCTTTTATATGCTGACGATATGAAAATCATGTGCCCGGTGAACTCCTATGAATGTGCATTACGTCTTCAAGACGACCTTCATAGATTTGAAACCTACTGTGAAATTAATAAGTTGGATTTAAATGTATCTAAGTGCTATGTATGTACTTATACGCGTAAACCCAATCCACTTATTTTCGACTATAAAATTAAAAGTTGTAATTTAACTAGAGTCAATTCAATTAGGGATTTAGGAGTAATCTTCGATTCAAAACTAACATTCAATGATCATATCAATAATATTATAAAAAAGCATCAAAATCTTTAAGTTTTATTTTACGTATGTCGTCTGACTTCTCCTCAATAAAAACATTTAAAATCCTCTACTGTAGCTATGTAAGAAGTCATTTAGAATATGCGTCGCAAGTCTGGAACCCCGTCTATTACACACATTATGCGCATTGAGCGTCTGCAAAAAAGATTTCTTCGTTACCTACAATTTAGAAGCAAACGTTATATACCAAACTACACTAGGCGTTGCAAAACATTCCATATCCTACCGTTGCAGGAACGAAGGCGTATAGCTGACCTTACGTATTTATTAAAAATCGCGAATGGATCTGTGGATTGTCCCACACTTTTGGAGCGTAATGTGTATTCCATATGCATCATATCGAAGACCTATTTCATTGCATGTTCCCAGAACCAAAACCAATTATATGAAAAATAGTTACCTGATACGCGCAAGCCGTAGTTTCAACAAAACCTCAGTACAACATGATGTTGATTTATTTAATACACGTAGCAGTACGCTTAAGCGTGTACTTGCTAACGATTTTTTTTAAAATTAGCATGTAAATTTTATTTTCAATTGTTAAGTACCTATCTTTTTTTGGTTTTCTATATGCACGGTCTGCATGTACCATAAATTTATCATGTTATTTATAAGTGGAAACTTTTAATTGGCCATTGTTACCTATTTAATTATTTTTTTTTATGTACCTAGCTGTTAGTTTCCTGAAAAGTTAAAAAATAAATAAATAAATAAATAACGTTTGTTTGTCGCCAACTAACATAATAAGAATATATGAGGCATTGAAATAGTAAGAGGACCGAAATTAGCTATTAAAAGTTATCGTCTTGTCGTAGGTATTTTTGTTTATAAAAGGAGTGTTTTAAACAATGAACTTGCAAGATATAGGTATGTTGTCTAAAAAACTTTTAATGAGGATCGTTTGCTTCAGAGTTTCTGCTTGTTTTTCTCAATGAAAACAATCAGTGCCCACAGAATTTTCCCAGTTTGCTGACAACATCTTCTTTACTTTATTTTTTACAAAAAACGCTGCATTTTGAACATGTTAACTGATGACTTCACCAAGTTGATATAAAACGAGTTTCCCGTAGACAACGGTATAAGTAATGGTGTGGCCATTTTTCAGGGCGCGAAAAATTGATGCTTTAAATGTCCAAGCTATTTCAACTCCATCCGTTGTTTTGTGAGTCTATGGGAACGTCGCATTTAAATTTAAATAAGAAACTGACCCATAGATAAAGCGGTAAAGTTACTCACAGATATAGATAGCTTTCTTTAGTTAGTACTCTGGACAGTAGATATCAAAAGTTAAATATGGGAAGTGTATACTTACTTCAAAATAAATAAAAGATTCCTATATAATATTATCTACCACAACAATTATTTTTTGAACGTCATGTTGACAAAAATGGATATATGTAATTTAAATGCATAACTATATTTAAATATATTTCATTAGGTAGGTAGTCTAAAATTCACTTTGCATTTTTGTAACAAACACAATTCGACTCAATTAAAAACAAGGATTTTTATTACGTTTTGATAATTCAATACCTACCTTTTTAAATAGCACGTAGTCGAGTTTTGACTATAACTCTGGTTCGGATTAAATTCTTTACAACAACACGCCTAAATCTTCACCCGATAATTCGACTAAAAAACCCTAAATAATCTCTCCTCGAGCGGGTAAATATAAAACACGGCACACACAGACAACAGACACTTTAACTAATGGCGCCGACGTTTCTCACAGCCCGAGAAAAATTGATGTTTAAATGTCCACAGTCTATCAAGTTTAATCTTTTGAATCTGAGCTGTAATAGTCTATAGATTAAACAAAAGAATGCTACGAATGTCTACATTAAACTTTGACTTTTTGTAGAGGGGAACTTAATAAGAATAATTTAAAAATGAAGGGAGATCGAACGAATCTAGGATATCGTACTTATTAATTGTCAATAAATAAATAACATACTATAATTAAGGATAATTAAAGATAAATAACAAATTCAAGCTTTAAGGATAAGACCGCTAAAAGTACTTATTCTGTATTAGTTAAACTCTTCACTTTTTCTTTCATCGACAGATTATTTAGTAAATACTTATAATATTTTAATTGAAGCTCTTAATTGCCGAAGTTGTTATTTTTACATTATAGCGACTTAAATTAAGCGTGTCTTTTGAAAAGTCTTTATGTTATTGACGTGAAACATCTATAGGCGAGGGGTACACCTGATTTTTGGCGCGGTGAGTGGCGACGCTTCGCCGCACTATATTACTCGTATTATGGTAAAATATATGAAAAAAAATATATAATAACACAATGTGGGTAGTCATAAATAAACTTAGTTTGATAGGCTGTAGCATACAGTAGGATAAAACTGTCATTTTCTGGAGATAATTCGTAATATTGTATTTTTTCATCATGCCATATTTAGTTCCTGTCATAATCTGTACTTTGATGTTTCACATCTGCCAGCCGCCCCATGACGGCTCACATTTTTTTATGTAACTTACATGTCATTTGACATAAACTTTTATGTTATTATGAGACCAATTAACGGAATAGGTACCCACTCTATCCATAATTAAATCAAAGTCAATCTCCCCTGTTCTTGATGCACAGCTAAACAACGGACTAGGCTATGGCACTTGTCCTACCATCTTCCTTTGGGTGGAAACCAAGCTTGAACCTACCATTGAAGTATTATTACTAGCGTATAGAACCGACACCGCGAACATCATGTACTCGTATATTCCAATGCATTGGCGCCACGTGGCTTCAATCTTCAATGGATTCGTTCCATTTTGTAAGGAGAACCGGGGCTCAGTTTTGAAAATTGAACCTTCCGAGCGGGACACACATTTTATTGTCTGTTCTATGACATTATACTTCAATGGAAACTACAACACTTTATCGGAGATTAAACTGAAAAACCGACCGCCCCAGCCTTCTGTCTTACTTTGTAATCATATACAGCTGATTTATTGACCCTTAAGCCTTTACTGGCACAGGAAATCCCTATTGAATTAGCAAGGGAAACGTGCGGTGATAACGCTGTTATTAATGGGTAAGATCGCCAAATCGTCCTCATATAACATAAAAAGTTTATGTTACTTTGTACAGAAAAAGTTAAATAACAGTAATAGAAACAGTAACAGTTAATACAAGTAACAAAAAAGTAAAAGGCTTCTCTTTAGAAGCCTTTACGCGTCTTTTAGCGTCTTTACGCTCAATTTACGTTTAGAACACTAATTGGAAGACAGGAAAATAATTATATATTTACAAATAATCTTTCGATAAAAGCAAAACCAAACAATTAGTAGCTTAAAATTTTCAATAACATATTTTTGAAGTTAAAGGACTCGTCAAAATAAGTGTTTTGGCGGTATCTTAGCTATAAACGATGCACCAAAATACCAGCTAAGTATTTCCAGATACTCATAAAAAGCACATAAAATCCATTGACAGAATGAAATAACCCACCAAGTATCGTCCGTCTGCAAAAAAACCGCCGGAAATCCGAATAACTCTTTCAAAGAGGTTTTAATCCAACAGAACGGATTCCAACCGAAGCGCTGTTTATGTTAATATGACTCGAGGAGAATTTCAAATTCGGAATTCGGATTTCATTTTTAAAACATTATTTTAAAGTAAGAACACTCGTCGCGCGGATTTGTAATTCGAACGAACGTTGTTCGGCGTCCATTTGCAAACGGTGTTTTTGATATTAAAATTCGTCACAAACTTTTCTGTTTACTATTTTAATTAGTTTTACTTTGGAATAATAATATAATGAAAGCGTCACAAATGGCTGATTTTTTTTGCAGTGAAGGTTATTTTTAAATATGGCAAAATCTAAAAGTATAATGAAAAGTAAAAATAAAAGTAAACAAAATTTGCTATCGTCAAATCAGTAACAACGCCATTTAGTTTGCGATCATCAAATCAGTAACAACGCCATCTAGTTTGCGATTGTCAAATTAGTAACAAGCTTATTACAACGCCATCTATTTTCCGATTGTCAAATCTGTGACAAGATTATTATTATCTAGATTCTGTGTTACGAATTACAAACATAACGCATAAAGCTCTTAACGTAACGCAAAAAGTTTGATTTTACTACCAAGTTATATAGTTATAGTTTGCAGAAATTTTCATACCACGGGCTAATATATATGATATTTTCTTCCAAACCTCATCAAATTAAAAGTGAATTCAAAAAAAACATTAGTTATTTTTAAAATAATTGATTGCATTAGTTTATATGTATTTATTATGTAAAATATTATTCATATCGAAGAAACTTTTTTCTATTTTATTGTTTTAACACCTCTATCAGTTTATAAATATTCCAACTAGATATTCGTGAAAATATGTTAATTCTACTCTACATGTAAAATAAGGTACATTTGGCAGCCAAGCTGTTTAATTCCGACTGACCTTACTCTGAGACTACACTTCGTTACTCAAATATTATACACCTCTATTTCAACTAAGCTGATTAGGTACTAGTTTTAATCGTTTCTGCCATTTCACGTTATCTTTATTCTTCTAGCATATAATCCAACAGTGTCAGTATAAAATAGTTTTTTTTTCTAACTAACCACCGTCGCCCATGAAAATCAGCAACGTTAAAGGCATCATTGATGTCCGTCAATAAAAAAGAGAGAAAGAAAGAAAGAACTGGCTCCTAAAGGCTGCCTCGCTGCTGCTTAACTGGGGGAGATGGAACAGCTTCTTTCGCCTTACGACACCCGCAGCCATGAGATTGGAGACAGTATTCTAAGCCACATCAGCACGTCTAAATCCTCTCAAAACACTAACCTAGACACTAACTTATCAAGAGCAAAAACCTAAAACAAAATTGTTAACATTTAGAAAATTGGATAGTTCATTTCCAATGTAACCGTGTAGTCTGACAACCTTTACAAATTGGATCGCCAATGGATTTCGCAATAAACGAAAACCTTTGAAGGCTTACCCAATACGTACTCTGATACAGCAGAGATGTCCACACGAACTAAATACATTATCCTATTTCATACCTTACTATTCTGAGAATAGACTAAGCTATGGAACATTTATGGGGATTATAAACGAATTTACAGCATTGTCTTGATTGGAGCTAGTGTTATAATTTCAACTGCATCGTGTGTATCAAAACATGAGGAGTTTTATTGAAATGAAGCACAAGAATTAAATTCTGTGGGCAAAGAGAAACTTTGATTTAAATAAATTATGTTGCTGAAAATCTAGTTATGGAAAACTGTTAAATAATTGTTAGTTTTATTATCTATTTTTAATATTAATTCAATCATAATAATATTGTCCTAGTGGTATTATCTATACTATTGTAATATTATAAAGAGGAAAGATTTGATTGTTTGCATTGAATAGGCTCCGAAACCGATTTGAAAAATTATTTCACTGTTGGGAAGCTACACTATCCCCGGGTGACATAGGCTATATTATATATTTTTTTACTAATTTTCCCGAAGCAAAGCGAGGGCGATTTCCTAGTATGATATAATTATGCGAAACTTTGTGAAAATGTTTGGGTCACCATCACGCGCTAACCGTTGTACGGATTAAGATGACTAGGCACACAGACAGACCGTGTCCAGATTTGAAAAATAGGAGAGATTTTATCTCCGTTCAACGTCTCCGTTAAAATATGTTTGTAAACTCTTCCGTAGGCGAAATCTAGTTACCCATTATGTGTAATCCAATGATATTATAAGTAAAAACGAGGTAGATATGTCACTAGCGCACCGAAGATGAAGATCGTAAAAACGGGCAATTGACAAGATAAATCAATACAAGACGATACGCACATTTTTGTTGTCAGAAGTGCTTGACATTTGACATACAACGTTCAAATGCCTTCGTGTATTATTGTAGTGTGATTGGTGTAGTGAAACAAAAGATAAACGTGTGTTGTAGCTCTTTTCGGTACAGATTTTTTGGTTGATTTGTAAGGGCATGACATATCTATATTTTTTAAATATCTTTGGTGTAATCCCCTTGTTCAAATGTCTTTTAACCAGCGATAAAACAGCTCTCGAGTAATAGCGAGTTAATGTTGACCTCTAGTCCTGTACGTAATTGTACATCCAGCCTGGAGACGTGAGATGTGACCGCTAGAACTGTGTCTCGTAAAAACCCGCGAAATAACCTCGCACATGTCAAATTCGGACTGGACCGAGCGCGTCTCCATTGCTGCTGTAGTTATTGGTTTTTGACGTTTTACTTTGCAACAATCCGCAATTAATTTGTGTGTTAGGCTAATGTTGTATTTAGAGAGTAATAATAAAGACTTCGTACGGACAACACGTCTTCTCATTTTACACGCGTACTGCACACATTCATCACATGGCGACCCTGCCTGGCCGGTGCGCTTGTGGCGATGCCGCGTCACATGCGCACCGGGGGGCATAAAATTTGTGAAGAAAAAAAGCAACATTATAGAAAATAAGAGTGAAATTCAAAGAAATGGAAGAGGAAGAAACAGGAAGATGAAGATAAAACGGTCGTTACAAAATGTAAGCTCAACAAATATTATGGACAAAATAAACATTATGCTGAGAAATACTTGTTCAGGGAAATTTTGAAGATGGAGTCGAAAAGAAGAGATTTTGAAGTTACAAAAAAAAACGGAATGGAAACCCAAATTAAGATCATCTTCCACACTCGTATATTTACGAACACAAGTGATGCAGACCAGATAGCAGAACATTACCGACCTTCATCAAGAACCATGATGGCTCTTTCACTTTGGCTGAAAATACAATAGAAGCTGAAAGTCAAGATTAAGTGATGGTGAATGTGCGTGTGTTAGTGCAGTGAAAAGTGCGATTTTTACGGTAAATTTTTTCTAGAAATTAGTTCGTGATTTTTTTTCTGTATATTTAAATAGCACAGTATTATATTTACAGTATTGTATTTTTTTATCAAAAATCTATAAAAAAGGAGAAATAATACATGTACACGTAATACATATGAACTTCAATAGAATTTAAATTGTTTATATATCTCTTATAATGTCCACGATCTTCAAAACGCAAATAAAAGAGTAATTATTATATTACCTCGCAATTTGAAATTAAAAATATCGTGACGAACTCATCAATGGAACTAGATCGCCCCAAATCGCACGTTCGCTTGATATAAAAAGGGACAGCGCACGCGTAGTTTTATGTAAGTTTTACTGAACACATTATCCGCCGTTGAATAATACGACGACTATCTAAGCCACACAGTTGCGTGGGGCGCTAGTGAGAGCGATTTGTGAAGGAATCAACTTAACTTTTTGAAGTAAACTGTGTATTGACGTTGCATGGCTTCAACCCATTAATGGCCCACTACTGGACAAGGCTCTCTCCTACTGAGGAGGCCTAGAGCATACTCCACGCTGCTCCAGTGCGGATTGGTGAAGGGGTTAGTGGCCAACCCGAGCGTCGGAAGTGTTCAATCCGCCCGAGGGCCTCCGACATGGCTTAACGATTTATCTTATGATAACAACCGGGACCGACGGCTTTATGTGCCCTCCGAACGTTGACATTGCTTAAGATAAAAATCATGTTTGTTGTGAGATGATTTACTGCCACAACTAAATAAGCACAGTTATTATTAGTCTACTTTGTAACAATCCGCGGGTAACACCATAATCACCCATCCATCAGCCCTTGGAGGTCCACTGCTGGACATAGGCCTCCCCCAACTTGCGCCACTCTAACCGGACATGTGAGAAAATTTTTATATTCATATTTGAATTTACCCTAGTATTTTTATCACACCTTTAACACGCTCCCGCTTCCGGCAGGCGACACTGACACCATACCATATGTGTAAAGTCTGAAGCTGAATTCGAGGCGTTTTCTGTGGTCTAACATTTGGTATATACAACTTAATAATGTTCCTAGATCCCTACAGACACGAGCTAGTACAGCCGACACACGAAAAAACGTCGATACGTAATTTAATTCGAAAAGACATAATTATGTAACTATAGGGCTTGTTTGATAGTTTGTTAGTGATGTCCTATTTGTGTTGTCATTCAACCGACACAGGGAATTTTATTACAGGAGTGAGTAAGTAAGGGTTTTTTCAAACTCAACGTTACACAAGACAAGTAACTTCAACATCTACTTATAAAGTAACTTTAATATTATATATTTAGTGAGTATTACCTTTGTACGACTAAATTGTTAAATGTTTAGCTGTGACCACGACCGATGCAAATGTAAAGATTTTTTGATTTTATAAGATTTTTTATATAGACAAGACGTTTTTGGTAAATAAAACATAATATGATTCAGCTATTATTGGACATTTGACAAATAACTAGATACCCACCAATTTACCGTTCCGTATTCTCTTGACGCCTCGTTAAATTTAAAGTTTGAAAATTGAAGATGCTTGAAAATTTGATAAATACTGTCACAACAAAACGGGTAATTTCACAGTGAATTAGTTTTGATAATCGAAAATAGATTATTTCATAATTAAATACATTTATTGGTAAACTTTAAAGGAGTATACCTTATACCTACCTACCTGTGTAGTGTAGGTACTACATATTTTTTATCAGTTTTTTAACAGACTTCAAAAAAGGAGGAAATATTCAATTTGACTGTATTTTTTTGTTTGTTACCTCAGAACTTTCGACTGGGTGAACAGATTTTGATGATTCTTTTTTAATCGAAAGCTAGTGCTTGTCATGTAGTCCCACTTAAAGAGCGAGATTTTGAAGTCGGTCATTTTTTGTCAAGAATTATTTTGTGATCTTACAAATAAAAAAAACTGACTACAATTCTGCCCTCGTTATGATAAACAACGTATCTGACATTTTTGGCGAAAACGAGTTATTAGCATATTCGTAATCAGCGAAATTAGGTCTATCTAGATCTATTATCTATTTTTTCGTATGTATTATAGAAATAAAAATAAAGGTAAGCATAAACAACGTATGTGCAAAATTTTCATTCTCTTCCTTATGAAGAACAACGTATTGTCCATTACGTTTAGAGTTATATTAGTTTTTATATATTATTAACTTTGAAATTAAATAGGTAAGTTATACCAAAAATCTCGTCTATTTGACGCAATGAACTAATATACTTACGTACATTTCATTAATTTGATTAATTAATGGCACAAGGAGCCAATGCGATTATTATTTATAGGATTTCGTTAAACTATATGAAAGAAATACAAGGCATAAACATCGTAAGAGCACTTTCCTAGTGATAATTAACGTAACTGAATAATTTTCCTAGGTATAAGCAACGCAACTGCTTAAAAATTAACACTTTTTGGGTTCTATTAACTTAGAAAACATTTAGAAAACAAAAAAATGTAATGAGTCATAAAATATACACATATAGTAACAATTAATTTTAACAATTTTGAAAATATCTCAATTAGTGTAGTCGTGACAACAAAAATAAGAAAAAAAACTTTAGGCGCGTTTATCTCGGAACTTGCTGAAATGCAGATACGTTGTTTATCATAAGGAGGGCAGAATTATGCAAGCAATATTAAATGCACTTTTAACAGAAATTACAATCTTCTTTCTAAGTTGTTTTACTAAATGATGTTAAAATGGTATTTAAAGTTTCGAAGTATTTCTAATATACAACATCATCTTTTAACATAGGTCAATACCCTCACGTTTCTTCAACGTGAGCCTTTTGACCTGTAGCTTTATAAATTACATGTAGGACAATTTGTTGTAATGTTTTCTTCAAAGGACATACCTAATTCAATTAAAACCCGAAGAGAAACCTTCTCGACCGAAGAAGCTGAAGTCTTTGACATCGTTCGCTTAATTAACTATCGCTGGAATATGTAAAAGTTGTAGAATAATAAAAGTTTATGAAAAGATATTATTATTAAAAAAAATAAAAAAATAAAGAAAAATAAAATAAAAAATAAAAGACTAGTAGTCCCACGGCTTGGGTCTCTCTCTACTCTTACTGAGGGGTAAATTTTTTTTATGTGAATAACCGATAGATAAGCAGACGAGCCACGATGGTAAATGATCCATGGACATCAGTAATGGCATCTTCGATAAATTATCGGTCAAGAAAAAAAGAAAGAATACGTAACGTACCAAATTTAATGCGGATTAACATAACTCACTCATAAAATAAAAATAAAAAACGAAAAACACGCTTTTATAGAAAATCCAACTAAAAAATTGAAAATGAACTAAGAATCGTGTCTCATTGACACCATGCACCCCACGCTCTTATTACAACTACACGATTCGTAATTCAAATTTATTTACTATTTTTAAGTTGGATTTTCTAAAAAAGCGTGTTTTTTTTAATTTTTTAACTATTATTAATTTTTTCATTTTTACTTTGATTTTTTGAAATGAAAAGGTTTTTTCTTTCTTTCTTTTTACTTTAAATATTGAAATGTCATCGGTCCTCGATAAGTTTACGAAGTTTGAAAGAAATTTGACCGTTTGAAGTAGGTTAAAATCAAGTCCAAAGGAGTCGGTTACAAGTTACAAACAAACATACATACAGGTGAAGCTAATATAAAGCATGTAGAAAAGCTTTCCGGTACTTAAAATGAACAAAAGTATTTAAAGAGCGCTGTACCCGCGGCTTAGCCTGCGTTTTTCGGTATAATAAGTACCCTATATCTTAATCTATATCATTGTCTACCTATGTGCTAAACATGAAAATCGTGAAAAAATAACAGACATCCATACAAACTTCCTCATTAATATTAGTTGGATTTTAATGGGTACGAAAAGCTAAAAAGTATCTTAATGGCGAGTTGTTCGTCTATCAAGAAACACATTGAGTAATTTTTGTTTTAATTGCGAAGTTAATCTGTCACGGGCGCATCGCAAGATGAATCGCGCTGGACCCACGCTGGCTGGCTTACATTGGACCAGTACTGGTGATGGACACAGTTCCACGTTTTTGTTTCACTAAATTTCGAGCCCATTGTGAAATTAAATAAATATTAATTAACTAAATATTTTAGAGCAAAGCAAAATAGTGTCTCAGTACTGAAAATATTATTATAATATACTGTAATACACTGTGTGTAATAGTAATAGTTACTATAATCTATATTAAAATTAGAAGCATAATGCGTTATTTAAGTCTTATTAATAAAAAAATACATTCATGTAAATCACTAATACAGATAGTATTGCACATGAGTATAGCTTGCTTTATTTTTGAAAACATCGTAAATTGTAATTGTATTGTTATGTAAAAGAGAGAAGCGACGAGGATTAAAGTGAATTATGAAAAAAAATTAGGCATTAAAACATTACGGGGATTTAAAAATAAACTGAAATTATAGAAATGGCTTTAATTAAATTTGAAAATTGCAACTTGTATTAAAATTGTATGCTACTATAATGTTACACTAATTCATAATACCCACACAATTATTCTAAGTATTAGTCACTAGAACGACTACTGTGTCAGTGTAAACTTGTCTCCATTCTAAGTGGCGGCGTGATTAATCGCTGATGAGATGATGAGATTTCTTTGTTTACTTTTTCTGCTGAATTATTGAGCATTGGGCAGATGCTCTCGGACATAGAATTTCATTATTAAAATACTGATAAAA
This sequence comes from Thymelicus lineola, assembly GCA_963932265.1. Classification (NCBI taxonomy): domain Eukaryota; kingdom Metazoa; phylum Arthropoda; class Insecta; order Lepidoptera; family Hesperiidae; genus Thymelicus; species Thymelicus lineola. Next base: position 2,073,892 of record OZ010698.1, read on the forward strand.
GAAAGAACTTTATTTATAACTTGGAATCACAAAGTTCTATGAGCGTAATAAATCAAGTCTTTGTCAATTTCTTAAATTAATATTTATTATTTGCAAGAAGATTAAATCATTTCATGTCGTCTTTTTTTAATATAAAATCAATTCTTGTATTAATTACCTATCCACTGATCAGATGTCCTTTAATTTGGATAATAATTTCCTCCTAACAAATTAGCTTGTAGAATGTGTACGCTATACTGACTAGTATTACATGACAATAAATTTGTAAAAAAATTGTCAACTCAAAACTAGTTACCTGAACAATTAATACCATTTGAGACCCCAAAGTTGTGGTCTTCAGTCTAATTTAAAGTCAGACACAAATCATAATATTCTACGCTGAGACATAAAAATTAACGTAGTGAGGCAGAACTAGCAGGTGCGGCTATTAGGGTAAATTCACATTTAGCGACCGTTTTTTATTACTCTGTTAATAGGTACAAGTGCACATTAGTTTGTGATGGTGCATAAGTAATTGTACTGATGGATCGCGCTCTATTTTAGGGTCTACAAACAATTTGTTACAATAGGAAGACAACCATTTTTAGCCACAAGGTGCAATGGAACCCCAAGTGTAGGACCCAACGCTTGGGGCGCTTACAGAGTCACTAACGGTTCTTTAATCGTACCTTAGTAAAGAATCACCATACAAATTCTGTACTAAGGAGCGATTTAAGTAACCGTTAGTGACTCTGAGTGGGGGTGTTAGTTAATAAAAGTCTTTTCACTCTTCACCTGGCACTGGCACCTATTATATATAACAGAATACCAGCAGATATACGTAACATTAAACAATTGGATAGTTTTAAAGAGCAATTTGCTTCTATGCTCATTGACAAATGTTATTACAGCATTCAGGAATATTTAAATGACAAAGTAATAATATGATATAATGATGTTTTTATGATAGACGGTTGGATGGTCTGATTTAATTATTGTAATTGTAAATGATTATAGACATGCGTTTGATTGGTTTTAATTTTTATTTATTGAATTGTAATTTAAAATTAATTTAATTTGGATAGGGATAGCATTAATTTAATCTAATTTTAATATTATGTAATTATTATATTATTTTATTATTGTACGCCTCAACGAGGCAGGACATAGAGAGACCTACATGTAAACTATTATAATTATATAACAACTAAAATTGTACCTATAGTCCACAATAAATAGATTGATTGATTGATTCACTCGAAGGGAGTCTTGTATGCATCATAGGAAGGCGGAAACGCAGCGCAGGCAAATCCATTTCTTCAGGTGCAAGAAATGAATCAAGAGAACTAATAACTGACCTCCCAAACATCCAACATGGAATTTACAGAATGGTTAAAGACTAAAATACAACCCTGTAGATCGAGACCTCGTTTCTTTCTCTGTTTATTTCTTCTATTTTCCACACATTATTTCCCCTAGCAGTCAGCAGCAAATTGAGATGATGTTTTTTATAGATTACTAGCTGAACCATACCTACTTCGCTGGGCGTCTAACATTTTTACTTGTGATGAAATAAAAACTATTAATATCACAATCCAATATAGTCTATGCCACTCAGGAATAATGTAGCTTTCTATTGGTGAAAGAATTTTTGAAATCGGTTCAGTAATTTTTGAGTTTATTCGTTACAAACATACAAAAATACATCTTTCCTCTTTATATTATTAGTGTAGAATGATAATAATACATTGCTCTAGTGTGTTCATTATAACTGTAGTATTGCAATCACAGATTGTAATGAATTCAATCCTATCAATACCAATTACAAATTGGTTTAAATAATAACAAAATAGTTGGTCAGTATTAGTTACGTTCCACGTATTAAATAACTGCTTTGTATTAATACAATTAAATGGCGTATTGAGTGGGCACAAATCTACCGATCAAACTGATATTAATCATTAACTTCAATAATAAGTACCTACCGTGTAATAATTATTATAATTTGTTCGTATCGAGTATGTGCACGTCAGTAACTGTGTTAGTGTGGTCCACGTCACAAAAAACAGCGGGTTTGAATTTTTATCCAAAGTATCCAAACTCAACAAAAAAAATGTAAAAGCGAGCTAACTTACTAAAAACTTATTCACTACAATCTAACGTCAGCAACAATGCGTGCGAGTTATTTTAGTCCTTCACACTTCACAGTATGCATGGAAAAAATGGGAAATTAAATCACTCATGGTCATATCGTAAAATTACAAACATTCATAAGACGGACCCGTTCTCATGGTTGAGGAGGCCTTGTAATGAAGGAGCGGACCTCGTGGTGGAAAAGTATGGTTCAATCAACTTAATATTTCAACAACACGAATCGTTTGGCAAGCATGAGTGTGGTAGATATCCAAGCGAACCCCACAGAAAAAAATTAAATGATACTGGTGTTAATCAATTATTAAACTAAATATTACCAATATGAACCCTTCGAGGGTTCCCACCACCAACAAGCCGGATTTAGTCGCCTCTTACATCGCATCTGGCGTGGGATTGGGGTTAGAATTCAAAGCCATCCCAATACGGCGGAACAATATTTAGTTTATAGCAATTATAAAATATGCTTCCGATTCTGATTGGTAAGATATATTATGTGGTGTTTCACACATATGATATCTGATCATTAAATACATGGATGTAAGGGTTCATAACATTCCGTCGTAGACTGGAGTCCGCTTGTCTACTAACATTGCCTAAGCAGTCATTAGCAAGATAAGCGTTGATCAATGTACTGTACGGTACAGATTATATCCGACTTAGTGCGTGTACTCTGGTTAACTTGTGAATTATGTTAACTAGACTACAGCTAATTAGTATCTTGCTAACATAGTCACTTCTATCATTCCTCATAGTCATTCCTTATAAAGTAGTCTCTTTTAGTAACATAAATAGTAAATAAATAAAGGCTAACACACACATACCCCCACAATAGGTTTTCACCTGTGTCGCGGGTGGCATGGACGACACATATTACACATTACAATAACACCCTGCACCCGAGTACAAATATTTTTCTGTCACATAAACATCTGCCACGGCCGGGACTCGAACCCGGGACCCCTCGCTTCGCAGGCAGGGTCACTACCAACTAGCAACATATAAATGAATGGACCAATTTTGATTATTTTTTTATTAAAACTGACGTAATAATTGCCAACTATACCTATTTAGTGAAAATACAATAAATAGACGCTTAGATACACACTTTAACCCCGCACTAAACGTCACTGTAAGACATCACTGACTCCAAACTATCCAAGAACATACCTACATCTATCTATCACACAAATGTTTGCCCAAGCCGGAATCGAATCCGTAACCCCATGCTTTCCAGGCACTACCAAGGTCACTAACAACTAGGCTTTAAGTTGAATTTAAAGGCAGTTTATAACTCAATTTTTCTAGGACTTCGTCATTAAAAGTTTTGTATTCCCAGTTACTTCTTTATTCTTATTGCTGCTTTGTTGTTAAAAGACGCTACGATTTAAAAGATAGCTGGGCTGTAACTTGCAAGATTACAAATGAGTTTACCTTTTTCTTTATTGGTTGACAACGCGTTGCTAACAATTTGCATGTTAAAAGAAAAAAAACAAATCCACGTCAAAATTAATTCAGTTATTTGTTCAAATATTTGAATATAGTTTTAAGCAGTACCAGTAAATATAAAGACATAATTCCCTTTCATGTGAAAAGCTTAAAACTTGTACCAATCCCAGCATATTTAAACCATTATAATTCGGCATGTGAAATAAGTACGTCACATACATATTTGGGAGAAAATCGGTTATGACACTTATGATAAACTAGTCTGATAGAATTTAAAAAATACGTGCATTTATATCATTGTATACTCCATTTTTTAGACGACACATTTACACATAACACAGCAAACTTAGCACTATTTTTTATGTAAATATTTATTTAAATTAATTACCTTTAATTTTAATTAAATTATTTTTAAGTTGCATCACCACAGACTCGTGTGATATTCTATTTTTAAATAATATATTAGAATGGTTTTATATCATAATTATATCTACCTGAATTGGCACGTCTCATAGATTCAAAAGAAGTGTAAATTATTACGATATAGGACTAAAACGGCGTTCACTTGTATCCTTAAAGATTATTTTAAGGTAAACGCGCCTATTACCGCCAGTTTAAGCTGACTTTGGATGAACTTCAGAAAATTAGATATACGCCGTTATGCTAGAAAAGGTGTTTTAATTTATTCATTAACATGATTAAATATCCTATTATATTCAGTACGTAAATTCAGTATTAAATCACACAATATTTAATAAATAATAATTGAATCTGAAATAGCGATTGCTTCTATTACCGACCGGGGCATGATGTTTGTTTCTAATACCGTTTTTTATGTTTCTATTACCGACCACTAAACTAGTATAAATTTAAAAATTAAAAAAACTGTCTGCCATCAAAAAAGCTATCATGATATACCTTTTTGAAATCCTTATGCTGAGCTCTTTAATTTGCTACCCATATTACATTATTCGATTTATTTTTATTTTTTGATACTTCAAACAATGACATCTCACAGCCACCATTTTTTTAATGTCATTTATTTTAGAATACTTGGGTTATTAAGACGTATCTAACGATATCTTAATTGTATTATTTGGTCCAGCCATTTGGAAGATACGAGGTAATAAAGAATATTACAGACATACATATATACAAGATAAGCGCGAAAAACATAATCCTTCCTTGGCAGTGAACATTGGTGGAGCCGCTCAAATCCTCATATTATACGGCAAAATTATTTCCAACACAGGTTTAGTATTAACGTGTGGGCCGGAATTATTGGTAATTGTTTGTGTGGGCCATATTTTATTAAAGGTAGATTGGACAGTTAATAATATCTAAGCATTTTAAATTTATTTTTTTAGTGTAGTGAACATTGTAGTGAATGATTATGTTGGACGATGTACCGTTAATTTACCACCGTAATTTATTTTACCAACACGACGGAGCGCCCTCGCACTATCAGCAACAAGTACGCGAGTACTTAGATGATCACTTCGGTGATCGTGGATAGGGCGAGGAGGAGCTGTGCCGTGGCCGGCGCGCTCCCCGGACCTCACACCGATGGATTTCTATTTGGGGGGGAGGTTAAAAGTGTTGTGTATTCTACGGAGTATTCAAATAGAGACGAATTAAAATTAAGAATAGTGACTGCTTTTGATAAAATTCGAAGTGAAGTATTCTTGTGCTAAACCGCGTAAAGGACAATTTGTGCAAACGTGCTGAACTCTGCATCACTCGAGAAGGTGAACATTCTGAACATCTGTTAAGGCTTGTGTAAATAATAAAATCAATACGTAAAGCATCAATCATTGTAAATAGGTATGATTCCATTACTTACACTAAAAGTAAAAGTACGAAGATAAGTAAAAACCTATTATTGATGCAGATTTTTTTTGTCAGTTTTAACGAAATCCCCGTAAATATCTGCAATAAATCACAGTATAAGAGCTTAGCTTTGAATTTTGGCCTGTCCTAAGCCAGGAAAAGTATGAAGGGAAAAGGAATCATATGTTGCCCTTACCAAAGTTCATTGACCCACCCATCAGCTGATCGCGTGGCACTGTGGTGCGGTGGCGTGGCGTCGTTAGACCGTAGTGTTTCGACCGTTTGTACACGATGTCCACACTTCCAGAGTATTTTGAGATTAATTTGATTAAAGTAAATTTACGGACTATAGGGATAATTTTGATTTTGATTTTTTTAATCATTAGCTAAGACCATGTACTTTCATGTCCTTAAGTAAGTATCTAAAGTCTTTTACCAGTCACACTGGTATATTTTTTTCTATTTGCTCAAGTGCGTATATAGAACGTATATGAATACAGAAAATTATAGTAGGCTTATCAGAATTTTAAGCAAACCTACAATAAGAGATTTTTATAAATAAGACCGTATGGGTCGGTAATAGAATTAAGTATGAAGATTACTTTATTCTATTAGCGACAGCAAAAATAAACAATAACTGGCTAAAATTTTTGCTTTAATGCAAACGTGTTTAGAAGGATGTAATTTCTATGATTATTTTTTGGTATCAAAATGTCTCTTAATTTTGATATGAGATATTATTTAAAAATACATTGCCATACATTACTAAAAATTATTGCTTACGTCGAATCTTATTTAAAAGAAAATCTATGAGACAAAATGTAAGGCGTTAATTGATCAAATTATGTAATATACTCTTAAGAATCAAACAATTTAAAAGAAACATCGAAAATTACGTATTAAAAGAAATAAAATCTAAAATACTAACTAATGTAAAACATCTAACAACGCCATGAGGCGGTATTAGAAGCAACTTATGAAAATTATGTTTCTATTACCGCTTTAAGGTAAATTTCGAATTAAACCACAAAAAATAGTCAGAACGGTAATATTAGATGTGAATCTAGAAAACCAATACATTATTAATTATATTTATACATTTGCATGCAGGTATACACATTTTATTTAAGTTAATTTCTCTTAAGTAATAATTATGTTTACTTACGTAGCCGGGAGCGTAACACTATGAGACGGGTGTCCGTTGCGGACGCGTCGCAGTTATTATCTAATTATTCTGTTTGCTGATTATTTACGCACACAAACTTTATTATTTTTGTTTCTCAATATACATACCTAAAATGTTTTTAGGCTACAACTTTCATAAAATCTATAGTATGCCTTAAAATAGTGATTAAAAAAACTGTCGGTATTGAATGCAGATTTTGGGGTGGCGTTATTGGGCGCGTTTACGTTACTATGTTTTTTAAATACGTGGTATTTTAACTGTACAGATTAGAGTGTCAGACTTGGCTGTGTACATTTAAACGCGGAGTGTGTACGAGTGTATCCGTTGAGGTTTTCCGCTGAGCTGTCAAGACTCAAGAGTGTGTACACTGACTGAGTGCTGTACACTCAGACGAGTACAGCTACCGTATGTTGTTGTACGAGTATTAACTGGCCTGTAGATGCTGTATTGACGTGGTTTACAGATAAAATATCAATTGCTTCGGTTTGTAATTTTTTATGAAAATCTCCGGCAATCAAGCTGACGATCTACCTCATGGTATTTTCCCAATGTCGCCCATGGATATCAGTGACACCAATGGCATGACTGATACGTTGCCGGCCAAGATAAAGAGAAGATGAGAAAGAAAAGTCTGGCTCTCTTAGCCAGCAGCCGGAAAACGAAGAGTCGTTTGACGACTGACTCAAGCAATGGGATGGTAGCTATCCAGGTAGACCTCATGAAGAAATAAGTATAGTAATAAAGTAACATCAATATAATCCTTACGAGAGGTCCTAACACCAAATATACAATACTTGTGTCAATCGATCAATAAATTCGTAACCATTGTAATGAACCAATTAACTTTAGTGTAAAAGTTCCCTAACCGCACGAAATAATTCAATTGTTACGAATTGCATGAAATTTTCATTATTTCTGATAATTGTTTGCGTGTGAATAAATGTGAATTGTTTTGTCACGTCAGCAATTACCTTTATACTTGTTTACTGTGTCACGGTTATTATTATTATTACTACTACTTAACACACAGACTTTTTGGTATAAATAAATTAGAATGTGAAATATGACGGAGGAAGGACAATGACCTTTTCCGCGTGACTGATTGATGAACGCAAAGGTGTTAATGATCTTGGAAAGGGGTTGAAAGATTGTATGGAATGGGAGAAAAAACATTGTATTTTAACAGTAGACATTTAGATTAATATTTGTTAATAATTACATTAACATTTATATTTATAAAGAAGCCGAGGAGTTTCTTTATTCTTTTCTTCTCCTCCACGACAAAGCACCTTCCGAAAAGCCAAAAAATGACGTGCATAAGTGCATCAGTGACACCTTTAAGAGTAAATTATTTTGAATTTGAAACATGTGTAACTTTTCATTATTTGTCAAAACACATCACTAACAAGTTAAAATAAAGGATAAAACTTTGTATTACAAGGAAATAAGTTAGTTTTAATAGAACTGTGAATGAAAGATCAGAATAACCTACTTAATTCAGGAAGTAGACAGGAAGCTGTGCAGCAAAATCTAGCCGCGAACGATTCATGTATAAAACATAAGGCCTTCCATAATTATTCTATTATGTCCTATAAATATCTGCAGTTAGTTCGAATAGAAATATTTTCGTAGACCGCGGCGTTGCATTGGCGGGCTTTCGTGCACTCGCTGGAGGGAAGCCAAAAATTGATTTCTAAATTCTTTTTATTAACAAAAAGGGTTAGCTCTGGAAAATTATCCGACTTTAAATCTTTCACTGGTAATAATCTTTTCTTATTCCCCTTGATATTTCATCGGATCTTTTCAAGAAATTTCGCTTTGGTTATTGCAACTGCGGTTTTAATATTTATTGAAATTACTGACCGATTCAGTTCTGTAGATTGTCTAATAGATATAGCTGGGTTGTTTTAATGAGGATCTTTATGACTGAGAGCTGTAAAAATTCAAAATTCTCAGTGCTTTTGAAATGCATCTAGTAGAAATTGGTTGGATAAATATTATAATATAAATATTTTAGGGGTGGATTTTTTTACTAGTTGGCCTAGGCCTGTACTTGCTGTTTCATTGGCAACCTAAGTTATTTCAAGCGTTACTAAAACACAAGGCTCAGACTACAAGACTGGGTGGTTGGAGTCAGTGATCTTTACCAATATATCGTTCAATCTCAGTAGGAGGTGAAATAAATGTATAACTGGCATTCATATCTACTATAAAAAGAGCAGAAAGAAACATTTAGAACCTTTATTAACTTAGAATATCTACTTAGGTTTGATTCCAATATGTTAATTTGTTAATGCATTCATACTAATATAACACAAAATATTTATAAAGTAACTCCTTACACATCTTATTTCATAAGAACACTAAAGACTTTTAACTTTATTTACTCCCAATAAACGACTTACGACTATGGTATTTTAAACAGGTCACATATGCGATGCTCAGAACTAAGTTTAATTGAACCTTCGACTAGGAACGGTCAAGTTTACTGAACTCCGCCCTTCTCTAAGCCGGGTGTTAACCTCTCGCTCTGTGCCAAAGAATGTAGCCAAGACAAACATTGCTTCAACTTTTCACAGAAAATATGGAGACCACCAAATAAAGTTGAAACTCTAAAAGATTTTGTAGAAATCTTAGTTTTTATCACTTGTATCTAATAGTTATTAGTGTTAGTAATGATTAGAATCGTAATATTATTTTTAATATTTTATTAAGTTTTAAATTTGTATAACAAACGAAAAACATAATATATGTGCTTATTTAATTTTATTTTCTTTATCTTCAACGTCAACTTTAACTTTTACTAAAACTACTTTAACTCTATGTTAACTTCACTTTGACTTCGAATGTAACTTTGTTGCTGTATACAGTATACCTACGTAAGCTACCATAACGAAAAATCCTCGCAGTTATTTTTATTACCACTTTTCCAATACAACGAATGTAGTTTCTATTCATTGTATTCACCAGAATTACATGGACACTTACGACCAAGCCGTTAATTTGTCTGGTTTAACCCCCAGCGTAAAAAGGTTTGTTATAAGTTTCACATGTCTGTGTATCTGTGTATCTGTCTGTGGCATCATAAAGGAAAGGACCGACTAAAGGAATGGACCGATTATATTGAGTTTTTTTTTTATTTGAAAACTGACATAATCTAGATGATTGTTAGCTATGTGTGGCGAAAATAAAACATTTTGGTAAAATAAAAAATAAATATTACCGTTATTTCATATAAAAAAATCAGCAGTGCAAATCACAATATCACTAGGTAAAAGTCCTTTACCTAAAAATAATGGACCGTGGAGTACAATAATAAGGTAGGTAAATCTAATAAATCAGTACGGGCGCCGCGTTGCCCTCCCTGTAATGGCATTAAACCGATACCTTCGGCCATTGCTACACTGCTCCTTCGATAGCTATAATACATTCAGGATATTAACGATAGCAAAATAGGCACACACTTCAAACAAGATTTTTTTTTATCAAAAAACACTGCAAAAAGAAATGTAGGATAAGTAATTAAAGAATTAAGAATTAAAGAATTAAAGACTTTTTATTGGTCCAATAAATGTTACATAATACGCTTTGCTTTTGTTTGACTTGTGTACTATTCTTATTTATAAATGTATTATCTTATGAAAATAACAAAGTACTTATTTATTTAAACTAATATTCTTTTTTATTCTTGGCTAGCAACAACATCAGTGATGTTTTGGTGTTGCTGATGTCCATGGGCTCATAGGCGACGATAGTCATTTAACATCAGGTGAATCGTTATCTTGTTTGTCTGCTATTTCCATAAAAAAATAAACTATAGATTTTTCAAAAATTTGATATCCTTTCTTTATCTAACACATACATATACATAAAACAAATTCTTACAAAAACAATCCATAAAAATAGCTACGCATTCACATTAGCGCAAGCTTTATACACCTATAGCCGTAGAGTGGTTTTAGTAAAGTACGCAGATTTCGAATATCATCAATACTTGGTTGGTTTATATTATAATAATATAAGCACCGTAGTATCAGCGTTAATTTAAAATAATCATATTAGATTGGCAAGTAATAAAGGATAGTCTCTTAGAATTGATGCAGACGATAAATAAGTACATAGCAAGTTATATATTTGACACTATAATAATATAATATACTTACATATACGACATAGCGTCGTAAGCAACAGCTCCAAGTTTATGGCAGACAGTTGTGTAGCTTATGAAGGAACCTGAGTTCACACACTGATATTACGTGGTTAAAAGCAATCTAATTAAAAAAAAACATGAGAGGTGTCAAGGGGCACCCGGATGGAACGAAGTTCCTTTCGACTTAAGTTTTGTTGTACAGCGCCATCTCTGTATAACTTTCTGAATCACGCTAGCGCCATGTATACATTATACAGAGCATACAGTACAGCGCCATGAGTTTTACAGAGATGGCGCTGTACTGTAAAACTCTCTGAATCACGCTAGCGTGATTCAGTCGAACCTCCTCGTCGCTCATGATGTCCTAGTACTTCAATAAAAATTTGTGTGAAGTTAAAATTCTACACAAAAATTTTAATGAAGTTACTAGGACATCAGGAGCGACTAGGAGGTTCGACTAAATGCGACTGTGTTCAGTGAATACGTTCAGTCGAACCTCCTAGTCGCTCATGATGTCCTAGTACTTCATTAAAAATTTGTGTAAAGTTAAAATTCTTCACAAAAAAAATTGCGTGATTCAGAAAGTTGTACAGTACAGCGCCATCTCTGTAAAACTAACTGAATCACTTCAAAAAAAGTGTCGTCATTCGCAAAATCAAAAAGTGTCGAAATTTTCAGTCTAGCCCCCTTTCACAACGCGCGATAAGGAACTTCGTTCCAATAACAAGAATGAAGCGGAAACCTTAAGTGAAAATCATAAACAAAAGCCAATTGACAAATTCCACTAATACATCACATCTCTAAGCCACTAATGAAGACCATACATGATCAAGTGTACTTGTCAAAGCAGTTTGACTTGACGCGCCATCCCGTGTGCATGAGATAGCTATATGGCAGATAGCTACAGATATACCGTGGCCATACACCATCAAGTTTACTGGATGCCGCATCAAGTCAAACTGTAACCTCAAAAACATAATAACTTTCTAGCTGGATGTTCCCTTTTTTATCAAATGTAATTAATTCTATCAGATAAAACATATCTACCATCGTCAATGGTTACCACCATCCATGGGCTTCACACCAATGGTGTCATCAGCGACGCGTCACCAACTCAAAGGAAAGCAGGAACTGCGCTTTTTAATTATCTCTACGATCCTGCAACCGATATACGAAATAGATTTTAAATCGTAAATTGTATTTATTAAATAGTATTTAAACCAGTTTAGTGATAACATTAATTTCAAACCACCGAGTAGGTAAATACGTATGTAAATCTGATCAACACAGACATGAATCTATTACGTCTTTATCACACAGACTGAATGTGTGGGGGCCTTTTGAGTGATTTCAGGATTTCTTTTCAAAATGGCTTCGGGTTGCATTTAACGCGATTTGGGTAAACCATTTATTTCACAGATAAGATTGGAACGTAAATCGAATAACAAGGGGGCGCTTTCTGAAGGGTTGGCTTTTTGCTGTTTACCTGTCTTGGGTGCTGCCAACTTACATTTTGGTAACATGTGTTTAAAGATTTGCGGTGTTGGATAGATTTACTCTGCATCTGCAGTGAATATTTATTCTGTTGGTGTAATAAAGATGAAAAATGGTTTTTGAGTACATTTTGACTGACGTTTAAGTAACACCCTGACAAAATTGATTCAAACAGAAAATCAAAAAAACTGAATTCGAAAATAAAGTTCAACTCAACTGCTATGAGCGAAGCTTAAAAATTATGATTTTAGCCCCTATTTTTATTGTATATATTTATCAGTTAGCAAAACATTTTAACTACATATCACACTTAGTTTTATTGGAATCACCTTGTTCATCTATTGGTTATAAGTCATGTGATAAAGTACTAAATTCAATATGGTACCCTCTAGAGGACGTCTATTCACCACGACATCGCGACAGTCAGCAACGCGTTAAAACTCCATCGAAATTCCAAAAAAATACATAAGATAATATCACATTATGTGGGAATAGTGTTAGTGCTCCAATTTTGAATTATGCATTAGTTGAATTTACAACGCCATTTTATTATTTAAATAGTTTGGTCTCAAACGATAAATTAACCTCAATAAATATGCGGTTTTCATAAATTCAGAGTACTAGGGAGGTGCGCTAATAAATATTACCCGATGAAACCTTCAGGAGCTTCAGGAGACCAGAAGGATTTTCCCAATAGAGCCTCCGAACAGTTAATTTAATTAAAGAGTCGACTCCAATACTTTCGTCGATGCTCGCCTTAATATATTAGGGTGGTCCAATCGGTCGGGCCGGCTTAGGGCGGATTTAACTAGATTTTTCCAGTATAAAACCAGATTTTGGCTCCCGCTCTCTCCGACACATATCTCAGGTTTGGTTAGAGTGTCTTTTTGTGAGATACTTTGCGAGTTCAAAGTTAGTGAAGTTTTGGTGTATATATATATAGCGCTGATGACTTAGGTATTATTTGGTGTTCATTATAAATGCCGGTGATAACCATTTTTTCCATCGACTCTCCCGGTTGCACGTTTTATCACCTCTTTATTAAAAAATACATAGTTTGCTGAGTGTACCGAAGTAAGCCTGAATATATAACTACTTAACTTTAAAGTAGTTTTCTTATCACGATATTATTATTTTTTTCTTTCAGTCAAAACAAGAAAAAAATAAGTTAAGTTAAAAAATAATTTTAGCACTACTAACCGAGAAATGAACTACATAATTATATAGATCTTTCGATTTCTGTACAACAAGTTGTGCCCGCAACTTATTTCGCGTGGGGGTTAGTCCTGCGTAAATCTCGATCCTGTGGGAATCCCGAGATAAAACGCTTGTATGTTGCCCTATAACCTACTCTATTTTCCAGTGAAAGTCCCATTAAAATCAGTTCAGCTGTTCTAAAGATAAGCCCAGATAAACAGAAAGACAGACAGACCGATAATTTTTTTATTAAAAGTTTTTAGTATCTGCTTTCTCAAGTGCTTATTTACATGTAATAAGCACTTGAGAAAACAGTTATTTTGTAATCATATTCAGACCCTGCAATTTTATTTACATATAGGTAATAGATTATTGCTTACTATAATATAACCAGCATTGTTCATGTAACAAACACCAGGTGTAGATTATGCGAGCATTTGAATAAAACAAATATAATTCCGATACAATTAATGGCAGTTCCCTCTCAGGGATGGGTTTAAAGGTAACAAGATTGATTTATCAACTGTTTCGCAAGCACGAGACGTATCTTATCGGAACGATAGCGAAAGTATGTATACAGTAACGAATGTAATAGCGGTATTAAATAGAAAACGTTTCCCACTCAAAATAAATAACACTACACACTCTTAGCCCCGCACTAGGATTCCCTGTGTCGTGGATACCATGGACATTGGACAATACACAAAGACAAGAACACTCACACCCAGACCGAGAACAGAAATTCAAACTCATCATTCAAATTTCCGCTTCGCTGGGAATCGAACTCAGATCGTTTTACGGCGGTCCATTACGCCATACGGGTCGTCAAATGTTAGGTTATTAGCTAAACTACATACGAATGCGTCGATTTATACTTACAGTAACAAATTGACACAGCTACTGTACAGGTGCAGTCACAGATGTAATCAAAGTTTTAATTATTTTTTTGCATATAATTAGTTGATCTTGTCTGCTGTCCAGCCTGATGGTAAGTGGTGTAAGGCCAGGGTGGTAAGCGTACGATCCTTGTAGAAGCCTGTTTACTGTTTAGAATGACTTACATTCAGTCCTAGTGATCTAAAGGTAATGGTCACCATATTGTACGGCCGTGCCAAGGGTCCTGAGTTTGATTCCCAGTGAGGCGCTTTGAATGATGAATTTGAATGTCTGTTCTCAGTCGAGTTGTGTTCGTCCTTGTCTTTGTTTGTTGTCCATTGTGCCTACGTCACATGGAATCCATGTGTGGGCTGAGTGTCTAGGGTTAGAAGCGTTATCTTCTACAGCACGTAACGCTATGCTACACTCTATAAGACGGCTGGCATTGTCCTAGTAGTGACTTAAAAGCAAGTCAGTCAGTAGTGTTGTAAAAGAAAGTGTAGTAGTATCGTATCGACAGTTCGACAGCCCGGACCGCCATGCTAGCCCGCCGAGCGCGTGCGTCGAGCCGTCGGCAGGTGCGAGCCTAATGCCCGTTTTATTGGCGTCCGGCGCATGCCCGCCCAGAGGACAGGGGAGGCGTGGAGTCGAACACGCTCCATTACAAAACAATTTATAGGGCTCTGAAATGAAAGCTTCTAAATGTTTTCACTATTTTAATTTTTTAACGAAATTCTTGACAAAACAGATTATTTTTGATCTCTTTTTTAAATACATTAACTATTTTTCTATACCAACTAAACGGAATGGCCGTTATAAAACGTCCTTCGTAACAACATTTCTGCTCCTCTTAACAATTTTGCTCCTATACTTATTGCTTCTTTCTACAGACTCCATCACAAATTTTAGCTAACACTGTAATTAGTTGGTCACAGTAGCCATTAACAAATTCGTCGTCAGCATCATAAATAAATACTAACTTATAGCCTAGCATCAATAAGTCTTCCGGAGAAGATAGATTGGTAATTCTATTCAATTATCGATCACTTCCAAGTTTTTTTAACTTGCCAAGAGTGATACAATCCTAGTATCCTAACTAAGCTATGAGCGCCTTTCAATCTAATCTATCTAAGTATCTAAATCTATCTAAACTCATTATACAACTGTACTGATTTAAGCATGTACTGAACACAGCTTACTGCTCTTGTTTGACCAAGTGTGCAGCGTTTAAAAAAATCTACACATATTTACAACTAAAGAACAATTACTGATAACCTTATGAATTATAAGATAAAAAAAACAACCTTAATGTCGTAATAGAGCCGGCAGTCTCCACGCCATTTGATTCGGTAGCCAACTAACGTGCGACGGTGCTACCAGTAAGTTATTGTCAATAACATCCGTCAGCCGCGGACAGTGACGTTTTGATACTTGGTAGCGAGCGACGTGGTACTTACTGCTGACAAATTATTGTATCGGCTTATTGAGACGTTGTTTTAACGTGCTCGTTTTAGGAGTGACGGTGCTATTTATTTCTCTTTTTTTATTCTCTCTTTCTTTACTAGCAACGCATCAGTGATGCTTTTGGTGTCGTTAATGTCTATGGGTGACGATGGCCACTTACCATCAAGTGAATCGTCAACTTGTTTATTGTCTTTTTCCATAAAAATTATATAAAGTTCATAAGATACAATTGAGTGAATGTCTCTTTACCTTCGTAAGCCTGCATTTAATGTTTTTTTTTTCGAGGTACACCTATTGAAGCCCTTGTGACGACACCATTGCTTTGTACGTCAAGCCATGGAGTACCGTGAATCACGCTATCGAAGTTTTCTACAATACTCGTATACATAATATATGTATGTCGCAGGGAAATTATGAAAATTCCGGGGTAAAAAGGAACGTTCCATTGAAATCTATGACATAGTCACGTTATTATGTTACTAGGGTGGACATAACAGAGTGAACAGGTTCACAGTGAATCAACTGGCTTAAAAACAAGATTTCATCATTTCACTAAAGTTGAGGAAATTTCTGAATTCTCTGAAATTCTGTAGAGAAATTACCCATTGAAGTTGTTATTTTATGATCCTCCGAGATTTGATCAGATCCCTTAGGAATAAAACCATGAATTGATAAAATTCCTAGGGGATTTCCGTTAATAATTTCCCTGTGAAAGTTTCGAATAAGAGTAATCGGAAGATCTCCCTTTGCTAAGCTAAACCTTTTCTATCTTTATGATCTTCTTCATAGGATCCAAAAAACTTTGAATAATGATAAGGCTGCATGAAAACGATCAGCTATGCAACCAATTAAGCTCTAGTTAGTTATACTAAATATATTTTCTTAAAAAATATGGGCAGATCATCGTACGGCGTCCAAACTAGTTTGCAAACTCAATTCCATTCCATCTTATTCCAAAGCTGGTACAATCAAGCTCCTAGAATAGTACTGGCCAGTGAACGAATATATTATTACTATATTATTCATTGGTACTATCACGGTAAATATATCTACTGTACTAGTACTGTGGTAGTAGTGACATGCCATTATTTTTTATTGCAAAGCCGTCGACATAGTTCTCATCAGTTCTCACGCAGTGGATTAAAAGCCAATTAAAGCAAGATATGCATCGCCTCTGGATTACTATCCGATCCATACTTGGACTTAATTGTTACCTCATACCTTTACGTAGGTATATTAAAAACAAGATATGACATAAAATTATAATCAGTAGGTTGTTTAATCTGTACGTGAAAAATAAAAATGCAAAACAATATATTTGAAGTATGATAACAACATCTTTTAACATATCACCTAAAATAAATAATCTTTATCTTTAATCAAATTTAAAATTTGTTTTATGTGGATATTTTATCACAAATTCAATAACAACTTGTAATTGTTTTGGTTACAACAGTAGCTCAAGTGTGAGTTTTCGCAAGCATTTACTTCACCAACGCGTTTGCGTCTATGCAATCAAAATGTATGGAGTTATTGTCAGCGCCTCTAGCGGACAGTTAAAACAACTACACTGCGAGTGTGAGTTTCAAAATATCGTTTACGTGAACTTTTTAGTCAACATTGAATGTAACCATTCGAGTGGAGGTATTTTGACGTGTGCGATGTTTGACAAGTGAAACGCATTGTTTGGTAATAGGTCGTCATAGTAACAAAACATAATAGTAGTCATAGAAACAGATGCTATGCTATTGTTTTATCTCATTTGTTCTTTAAGCTTAAAGCGAAACAGCTATAGCTCATTGATAAAAAAAACATAATGCGCCTAAAATAAGTTTCACTTGACTGCCTTTGTAAGCTTATGAATAGTGTACTTTTAAAATAAGTAGCTCGAGTGTAAGTTTCTAAAAAAAACTAAAAACTCAACTATCACGGGAATCGAGCTACAGCTACAGTTTCGGAAAAGTTAAAGAGATATTTGAGAAACTGAAACCTCAAATCAGACAAATAGATGTCTAAACAGCAAACGAATTCATTATGTATGTCAGATAAATGAGCAAAAATTATTCCTTTTTTATCGACGCCATTTTGCTTTTTAAATAATTTTGTGTACACATTTTTTTATCGCACTGCGCAATTTTTCAAAATGTTTTTATTAGGATTGGCATTTAAATGAAATCTCTTTTCGTAGAATAAGTGTTAGCAGTCAATCTTCTTAGAAAAACCATTACATAACGCAACAGACAGTATAAAACTGTTTACTCGCTGAGAAAATGGCTGCAAATTTTTGCTCCAACTCTCTCACCAACTTTGTTGTTACTTTATAATTTGCATACGAATAACATCTAGATTTTATCTCGCTTAAAAATTAAGAAGAAATTAATTTACCTCGTTTTCTGGAATAAGGACGACGGTTTCGTAACTGAAACGTTGCGTAAGATCTTTGTAACATTATGAAATTATCCGACAAAAGATCAGCCAGACATGATGGTAAGTCCTACAGCTGGCTACACCCGATCAAGTTTAGGTACTTGTCAAGTTTGCGGCAGACTTGATGCGGCATCCAGTTTACATGAGATAGCTATATAGCCAAACAGCCATACCGTGGCCATACACCGTCAAGTTTACTAGATGCCGCGTCAAGTCTGCTGCAAACTTGACAAGTATACTTGATCGTGTATGGCCAACATAGGGCGTTACATCTTCTACCATAAGAAAATAGATTCATTGCCGGTCGAAAAGAAAACATCTTTGATCAACAAACCATAGGTAATAGCACCTTCTTCTTTTATTTTTATTTATTTTATTTTGTAACGTATTCAATGATTTTCCTTTTGCATGCCTTATCGCTCTACATCTATCTACATGAAAATAATTTGAGAAAATCTATTGGGGGAGGTATCTAATGCAATAGAAAGATTTATCTGTGAGTTTATCAGTTTTTGCGTTTGTTACCGGTAATACTCAAAAAAATTAGTTTTGATGTGAAACATCTATAGACGCGCCTTAGCAGTAAAATCAACTCAGTGCGCTACGGCAAACGGCATGACCACATGAAAATAAATTAATTAGAATTTAGATTTTTTTGAATTGAAAATTATGAGTGACAATGACGACCAAGTGACAAAAAAAAGTCAATGATGATCAAAGTGCAGGCTGCAATAAAATATTTAATACGTATGCACAACGTTTGTTTTACGGAACACAATTTATATATTTCGTTATAGGTATTTATTAATAAATATTAATAACGATGTTTCACATCTACCGGGCGTCCCGATTTTTATGTCTTGAGATACAGTATTTTCTTTCTTTTTTAGTTTTTTTTTCAATCCACAAAAAAGATACAGCACAGTATTCATATATTTTTTTCACCATGCTACCTTTCCATTTTCCTTCTCTGTTATGTTCTATCCTCTTCCATAAGGTTGCCCGGAATAAATCGCTGCTTTAGCGATAAGGTCGCCTTAGTACCTTGTTTTCATTACTGTATATTTGTTTCTGTTGTACATATAGAATATTTGTATTCGTATTTTGTACCTTTCCTTGCCCTTAAAACAGCAATCGAGATAGCAGTTAAAATCTTAAAGACTCATTAGTTGCGAACGGCGCTGACCTCATATTTCTGCATCATATATTCCGTTTAACAAAGGATAACGTGGCTACGAGGTCGACAGCGGGGCTCGGGGCTCGCTATGCACCAGCTCAGTCGACTGGGCAAACTAAACAGTGACATTTGCATATTGTTCCGACTCGCTGATGCTAGCATTGTTCTTATATTGCTATTTAAAAGGAAGGGCTTGGAGTTTCGGAGTGAAGCCCTGAGTGATTCGACTCAGTTGCGGAAAGTTTTTGTCGAAGATCTGATTAATAAAACGACATAGTGACTGAAATACAACGCAACACTTAAATTAGTGGACTAATATAAAAGCATGATAAAAGATTTAGGGGAGCACCATGAAAGGTTTTTGATTTTTTAGGGTTCCGTACGAAAAAAAGAAAAACGGGACCCTATAGGATCACTCGTGTGTCTGGCTGACCGCATTTTACAGCTAATTTACTCCGAAACTATTGATATTTGTTACTTATGTCCTTTTTTGTGACCCAAATACGAAGAAGAGCTTCTTAAATTATATCTTATTTTTGTTATGATTCTGCAATGGAGAGTTTAACTTTATTATTTACTAATTCAGTTTCTTTTTTTATTATTTACAAGTTATGATGTACTGTTTTGCAAAGTTAATGTTATCCACAGCAAATATCTTAAACCACAGTTAAGTTTTTCCTATCCGTTGACGATTTACATTTTTTGTCTCCAAGTCATATCATCAGAACCTGAGATGGTCAATGATGACCTCTCTGTGCATTAATGTTATAATACTAATAGAAGTACCCCTGTACGGACGACGCGCTGCGCTTCATCGTTTATTATGCGTACAACGAAGGATTGGAATAAATTGTCCACGTCGGTGTTTCCGCTCAATTATAATGTGTCTTCAAGGCAAAAGTGCTTTTACTAAGTGCCTACATCACCACTTACCATCAGATGAATTGTAGTCAAGCATTAACTTATAAGATATAAAAAAACCTGCAATTTCTATTTTACAATAAAAGGAAATCATATACGCGACGAATAAATATTGAGAAGTAGAAATATGAAGCAACTAATTGTATCTACTATTTCCTGTTAGCTGACAGAGAATCGGCATTCATTGAAGATATTTAACGTAAGACGGAACTAAGGTTAGTGAAATAAACCATTATACAGTAGTATTGCAGTCAAAGCAATAAAACACAGCATACCTAGCATAATATACGTCTAGAACACGGTATGCTTCTAACGTTGTGCCAGTGATACTCAATCTTGTGAACTAGTTGCATAATAATCGACCGACTGAGGTCGAGATGATGTCATGCGGGTCAAAACAGAAGACTGATTTAAACGCCGAGTGTTGTTTTTCGAGAACCTTTGCTTACGAGAGGAGCTAGAATTTACCTTAAGTAAAAATTTACCTTAAGTAACATGAGGTTTATGAATTTTGTTTTATAGTATTCGCAGTATCTCACTGTACTAATTGCGAGCTCACTCGCATTAAGGCATCGGTTTTTGACAGAAAAACAAAAATCAAAACTTATTTGTTATGGATGTACCACTCAATGTACTCAAAAGACTGAAAATGTATTCTTGGCGTGTTACAAGATAAAGTTAAATGACAACAACAGTTTTTATGAATATCAATGAGTTTCTTGTTACCCAAATGCCAGGAAGGATTATGTTTTTCGCGCGTATCTTGTATGTATGTACCTATGTATGCGTGTAATATTCTTTATTACCATATCTTCCAAACCGCTGAACAGATCTATATAATTAAGATGTCGTTAAATTCGTCTTGATATCTCAAGTGTTCTTAGATAAGTTAAATTAAAAAAAATATGGTAACTGTGAGATGCCTTTGTTTGAAGTATCAAAAAATAAAAATTAATTGAATAACGCAATATTGGTATCAAATTAAAGAACTCACCATAAGGATTTCAAAAAGGTATATCATGATAGCTTTCTTGATAGCAGGCGGTTTTTTTTAATTTATACTAGTTTTAATCCGGTACTTGACAACAATCCCACCTCACGGTCAGTAGGTAACTATTAGTGTCTAAGACACTAACTTAGTAAAAGTCAATCAACTCTTCTCTTGAAGACAGTTTAGGCGGACGAAATCATCCACGCATTACTATAAGTAAAAGATTGAGAACCATCGGTGTATAGGTCGTGAGCCCACCACAGAATGTGTAGCAACAATACATCACGGGGCATGTTATGTTCCACATGTGGACGTGGCCTTGTAATGGACAACATACAGCACATTCGATTAGACGACAAGACGAACGGGCTGTCGGAATGTGTGCTATTAAATATTACTTTAATTTAAATTTATGCCGTAAAGGCTCCTTTACTTTAAGGCTTAAGATACAACCTCAATTCCACGATAGGGTGTCGTAAGAGGCGACTAAATACGGCCTGCTGGTAGTAAAGCGCCTCGGAGGGAGTATATTGATAAAACCAGGATTTTTTGGGAAAATAAAACTCCCATTTTTTATGGATGGCAGACCTGAACGAAGAGTTATATAATATATGTATGTGCTATGTAGTTCTATGGAACAAAAAAGGGAAAATATATTGTGGCATTTTAAGACGTTTGCTAAGGTCCACAGATGAACCCAGGATCTCTCGCCGGCATGGTCACAATAAACTGGATTGTATCGTCAATTTAATGACCATTATAACAATTGATCGTCCATACGACCATATAGTAGATCTAATATTATATAGAAGAAAGTTTTGATATTTTTTTTGTTTGTTTCTGGAATTATTTCAAAAATTCTTTCACTTTTTTTAGGATGCTCTATTGTATAAGAAAAACATGGTCTATATTTTATTTAAAAAAAATAGGAATCTATATAAAAACCGAAGCTAAGCAAGGCAATAATGAAATGTTTTACTGATTACTTTCTATTTTAAGATAAAGTGTATTTTGTACGCGACGGGAGCCCGACCCGCCAGCGGCGCCCCACTTCCGGTCGACAGATCACATGTGGCCCATTTTTATTTGTGTCACCTTGTTATTATCAGAGTTCATCGCGATATTACAGCGGGTCTTAGAACAGTTTAAGTCATTACAGATGACACCGTAAATCTGTAGTTAAATCTTAAGGGTTCAAAGGTAAATGAAAAACATTAGATGTAACATTTTTGAAGTGAAAACTAGTTAAGGCGCGTTGGGTATTTTTGAGATGGGATGAAACCATACAGTTCGAGACACGTCAGATTGCAATCGACACCTACCTGTGGCGCCATCTCTGAGAGAAGTACAGAACTATAGCTACTTAATATTGATCAATATTTCGTTGAAGTTTTACAAACACTTTTTTCGTTTATCCATTCTAGACTATTTTCCCTGAATTATTACTTTTAACACTGCAATAACGAACAGCAAATAGTCACGGTTTCAAAACAATATTTAATAATGATCGAGAAACCGAACAGCACCAGAGAAGACTACAAAGAACGATCCAAAAAAAAAAAAAAACTAATATAAATATTTGTATCGCGAACTGGATTCTCATTACGAAGCCACACTCCACTGATTCTTTCATTCGGGAGAACTCCAATTGTACATCTTTGTCCTTTACTATAGGAGCGAAAATAAAATATTAAGCAGGCTGCACACTTTGGCTGCTTCATCCTAGCCGGATACTTTATCCGATATCATTTTGTGTCCTCAATGGATTAAAGTAAAATAACGCTACATACTCATAGCCCCACACTAGGATTCCCTGTGTCGTGGGTGCCATGGACAAAACACAAAGACAAGAACACACATACCCAGACCGAGGACAGAAATTGAAACTCTTTATTCTAATTTCCGCCTCACTGGGAATCAAACCAAGGACCATTGGCTCAGCGATCCAGCATCGTCATGAACTGTCTTTCCATTTGTCGTGTGTATCACATGATGTGACCTAACTGACAATAGAATGATCAATAAATATGGTTATAGAATTTAGTTAAAATAAATATGATAATTATTACTAACCCTAGCCATTTTGTGTGTGCCATAGTATAAACTATAGTTATTTGTTTAAAGTTCTGAGATAACAAAAAAAGTAGTCAAAATAATAATGCAAATATGTCTCAACAAAAGCATTCCCGGATCTGAAATCGGACGAGTGTAACTAGCCTTACGAGTACAATTGTAATTATTGGTCGTTACGGACTTCCGGCTTTTCAATAGTACTCAAGATATCTTCGTAAACAACAGTGTATTCTCTGTAGGCCTTTGTACTCTATAAAGGTACTAGTGATGGGGTCGTACGACACTTGGAATAAACTCGAGTCGACAATAAACACATTTTAACATGCTACAGCTCTAGTAAGTTATGTTTTATGATGTTCTATGTGCCTCGTAGTTTCGTAAAAAAATAAAGAAAATGAAAATCCATGGTAATAATATCTAATATAGTGTTTTCTAGAAAATAATCTAAATAATAGGAATGCGAGAACTAAACAGCTATACATTAAATAATTTCGGTTTAAAGAATTTTATTGTCTAAAGAAATTATACAATTTCACTTATTAGACAAACTTAAGCTAAAATTACAAAATAATTACAGTGAGCGTGCATGCTAGAAATCTAAAGATTAACAATAATATATAGCAACTATTGTAAAAACTATTATTAATTTAACTTATATATCGATATTTTGCACTACGTACGCTAGTGCCTCCTTTTTAAATTTGTACATAGTTTTATGATTTTTTATACTTTTTGGTAAACTGTTATATATTTTGGCCCCTTCATACATTATGTTCTTTAATCCATATTTGGTTCTAGGAACCGGTAGGTTAATGTTGTTTGCGTTTCTTAATAACTTAGTATGGACTTGATAATTTTTGATAAAGTTAATTTCAGAATGTATTTCTCCGTTTATAATTTTGTGTATTAATATTAAAGTTTTATATGTGTAGCAGAAGAAGGTATTCTATGGTATTGGTTATGAAATGATATTCCTTTTACTTTGCACCATGATATATTTCCAGTTCTCCTAACATTCACATCAATATTCCAAAGTACTTCAACACTACGTGATCAATAATAATCTGTTCTACATTCTTGACAACTCCCTAATCTAAATATGACATGACATTTCTTATATGCCAGCCTCTGCATCAGGCAAGCGCTGTGGAATAAAGAGGTCCGTCCCTGGACCTTCACTGGAGATTCATGGCCTCACCGATACGGCTATCCTGACGTGCGCTCGTCCTCGTGCGCGGATTAATTTATCTTGGTACGTCATCACTGGATCAAAGAATGTGGTCTGCTCTAACTGCTGGGTCCGAAACACGTTGTTTTTGTGTTCACTCACGCGGCCATCGCTGACGACCCGCACGGCCTCGTGTGGATAATAAGAATTCTGTAAAAATAGTCTCAACAGTATCTTGCTCGGCTATTCTGACTACATTAACCTCACTCATATTCATTTTTCTCATTCATCATTATTAATTTATAGTCAAGAATAATTCGCTCATTAAGTCTGATATTTTTTAAATGTGGACACTTAAAACATAGTGGAGAGAACTATGGTCTGGCCATTTGGTTACCAATCTGGTTCATAAAACTCTACGAAACGTCGCAATTATGTCATTGTCGTCTGGTCCGGTTCAAACCCTGCAGACTCCTGGTCCAGTCTCTCCAAGACTCTTCAGGCACATCGCCCCTTCAGTTCTATGCTGGCCCGGACTCTATTCACACTTCTTTCCTTTTTTTCATTTTTTTTTGACATCTTTTTTTACATCCTTTTTTTACTCAATTTTTTTTTGTAATTCCATTTTGTTACTAGGTACTCTTTTTTTACCTTTCATTTTCACTTTTCTCTTTTTTTCACTCTTTTTTACACTTTTTTTTTAGTAGGTACTATTTTTTTTACCTCTGTTTTTACTTTCCTCTTTATTTTTTCTCACTTTTTTTTACAATAGCCATTGTTGCGACACATTAAATCGATATCATCATATAATCATCATTAAACCTTCTTTTACTATACTCCCAGACCGACCATAGTTTCTCTACGTGACTTACACCTGCAGCAGACATGTCTCCAAGCAAACCATCGGTTTCAGTGTTAGCTCCTGGGTCTCTTGGTTTCACGTGGTAGATCATTATTTCATGTCTTATCGATTTTCCGCAACTGAAAAATAAATAAGGTTAACTTGACTCGTATGATATCAGGTTACTCGTATGATAACACATTTGATGCTAGACTAAGGCTACTTATCTGCGATCCATACTCCTTCGGTCATCATGACACATTGGATGGCTTGGTTTATATGAACTCTAGCTCCACTGAGGCGCATCACTACGTTTTGCATTCTCCACGTCTATTATATTATGAACTTCCACATACTCATTTCATCGCGTTTTGTATTATTTTATTTCTCATTGCAAAATTTTCTTCAAATGTCATCCGAACTAGTGTCATTCCTCATTTATTTTCCGATTTGTGGGCATGTTTCGTCCATCACTTCTGATGTAGCAGAAGAAGGTATTCTATGGTATTGGTTATGAAATGATATTCCTTTTACTTTGCACCATGATATATTTCCAGTTCTCCTAACATTCACATCAATATTCCAAAGTACTTCAACACTACGTGATCAATAATAATCTGTTCTACATTCTTGACAACTCCCTAATCTAAATATGACATGACATTTCTTATATGCCAGCCTCTGCATCAGGCAAGCGCTGTGGAATAAAGAGGTCCGTCCCTGGACCTTCACTGGAGATTCATGGCCTCACCGATATATGTATATAATTGTTTAAGATTTAATAATTTTGTTTCTGTATAAATTTTTTTTGTAGGTGTTAGGTAATCATAATGAAATAAGACTTTTATCAACTTATTTTGAGCTATTTGGAGTTCTTTGAGGTTTGTTGGAGCCGCGTTGCCCCATACTTCTATAAGATAGTCTAAGTGCGTTTTACGGTATTTGATCACAACAATAAAAAAATTATTTATTCGTTCACGTACAGGCAACCAAAGTTTAAGTTAAATAATTGAATCCTAAAAAAATTTTTTTTTTAAACGCTTTTATTTCAATAATGTTTAGTTTATAAAATTAGCTACAAGTTGTGAAAATTTCAAGTCTCTACGTAAAATAGAACATAGAGAATTATGCGTCTAAAGTCTGAAAATCGTTTTTTTTTAATTTAACAACAAATAAACAATGAAAATTAGTTTAAAATATGATTTTCGTGTATTGTCATCGGAAATACACATGTCTGCCAAATTTCATCAATTTTCATTAAAGGGAAGTCATTCAAATTAACGTTACAAGATTTGATGCTCCGAAGTAAAGCTAAATAAAAGCGTTTAAAAATATGGGTATTTTTCTAAATACCTTTTTCTGAATGCCACCAGAAAATAAATGATTTTACTTTCAATTTCCAACCAAAACATTAGCTAACAGGAAAAGCAAAGGAAAAACAACTAAAAGAATAATATACCAACCGAAGCATTCCGAGAAAATTGGACATTACAGCTGGAGAACAAATCTCTGAGGATACCTCGTTGAGAAGAAACTACTTACCAATCCAGGTAATGCCCGCAACTTAAAACTAGGTTAAACAAGAATTCCCACTATATACAGAGAACACACAGTTCATCTGAGACAGTGTTGCCAATTTAGCCCTTTCGGGGCTAAAAAAAAGCAAAAAGGCCCTATTTTGAATGTATTGGACGAATTAAAATTCTGTTTAGCCCGAAAACCTGATCCGAGTTGGCAACACTGATATACGATTAAGAAACTATCGCATCTCAGAAGATGCGATAGTTTCTTAATCGTATATTATTCAGTAACAACCATTGAAGTACTATTACTTCGTATAGAACAGACACCCCGAACGGGTCGAGCCGGGCCGAGTCGGGTGCATTCATTGTGGCCAGGGTGGCTCACTTCATTCACTCACTCGCTTGTCACTCACCTGCGTTCATTGCGGCCGCATGCCAAAATTGTTTAGTAACAAACTGAAAACATGCCGTCTTGCGTGATGAGAACCTGTCACAATTGCACGTAAAAAAATACAAAAAAGAAAATGGTATTACTTATCATCAGTAAGAAAACAAAATATTAACTTAAATCAACTAAAACGAATTTATTTCAATTATTGTGGAATGTTCCCGCCATTTTTGAATGAAATGCAAATAAATTGACTTGTATCAATTCAAGTCAGTTCAGTCAGTTCAGGTCAGTCAATTGAATTGAATTGAAAAAATCATGAGTCGGGCTTACACACTTGGCAAGTAAGCGTGTTAATGGACAAATAAATAAGCCCGATAAGAATGACTATAGTACCTACTCTTTGGTAAATAATAAATTATGTGTATTACATTACTCAGTGAATTCAATTAAACATTAAATCAAACATTTGGAAGAGCTAAAGATTTAGAGTCGTTGACTGTTTGTCGTGGTTCGGCAAGTGTCTTATACAAAGTTACTCTATGTAAATCACCTTCTAGAGTTTGAAAAAAGAACGCGTCATCGCGGTTTCGGGACACACATTTTGTTCGAGATGTCTGTTCTATGTCATTATACTTCAATGGTAACAACGGCTTATGTTTGATAAAATTATTAAGAATTAAAAAAAATACATTGGATCGACGAGCGCTGGGGAAAAAAGGTCCTTGAAGGACTGGGTCCCCTATCCAGTCTCGGAAAAAGAAATATATTCCACCAGGAGGACTGACGACCAGAAGAAGATAGCGGGGATTCACAAGGTTCAAAACCGGACAGAGTGGTGTAAGTAGAGAGAGGTATATTAAGTCAAGCTGTATTCGGTAACAGTGACACTGAATCATGTTCGGCTTACACGTATTAAGTAGTTAAGTAGATAATTAAATTTTAAGTAAATTTATCCGTGTAAACCGACAATTTTAGTAGTTAAAATTTAGTACACATGTAAACAAGTAATTTAGAAGTTTTTCTATTTTCTGTTAAGAAGGTGGGCGGGGCTTATCACTTAACACGTTTGGATCGGCACTTTTTAGTTAAAATTTAGTATAAATGTTTAAGTAATTAAGTAGGTTGTGAAGAATTGTATGAACTAAAGAGCTTTACTTAAATTATTACGTTTGGACGCGCACTAAAAATTATTCACTTAAATTTAATTGAAATTTAGTTATTTACTTAACTACTTAACACGTATAAGCCGGACTTCAGTCGACCAAAAGTCTTTCATAATTTATGCTGGTAACTCGTTGCTGCTGTCTTTGTGTTGTTTCTGCCGTTCGTCGCTGTTGTTCCTGATGTCTTAAGACATCTTAATGCCTTTGCTCATTACTTGTCGTCATGTTATCAATTTCTCCATCTATCTGCATCAACGTGGTGTATGCTGTAGGCCTCCTCAAAAGGAGAGACTCGTGTTCAGTAGTGGGCCGTTGGATGAAGCCATGTTATCAACTAATGAAATACGTAAAAAATATACAGTATAAAGATTGCTCTCGTTCTGTATTCGGCTTCATTCTTCCCGAGGTATTACAGCGCCAATCGCGGTACAGCCGTGAGCCGTGTCAATGTTTGCGCGCGTAATACGCCTTTTTATGGCGGGAGAAACAATGGAATTAGCCAGCCGAGGTACGATATTTTTTACGCTTGTTACTTTCTCTATGTACTACGTAGTTACACGTTAAATAATAGATTATATGTTATTAAAAATAAGTTTTCAGGAGCTGTTGTCTGTAAATTAAAGGAACGTATTGCTTTATCCTATTCCTATTAATATTATAAATGTGAATCTTTGTCAAGATGTTTGGACGTTTGTTCCTCAATCACGCCATAACTACTAAACCGATTTGGCTGAAATTTGGAATAGAGATAGCCTAGATTATATAGGCTTCTTTTTATCCTGGATGAGTTCAGTGTTCCCGTGGAATTTGTAAAAAATCGATCTCTACCGCGGGCAAAGTCGCGGGCAAAAGCTAATTTTTGTATAATTTATATCTTTAATTTTTTTTTTTTGTTTCTTGGAAAATTTGTTTTATCCTGCTTGTAATTTGAAATCGGTTTTATACTTTTTCTATCTGTTGAATCGATTTGAAACTTTGTATGACATTTTAGAAAACTGAAAAGGTAATTCATGATTACCGTATTTAGACCAAATAGTAGTTGAAACATTTTCAACTGCCACTGAATTTGACAGGATAATCTCACTTTAAATGCAAAAGAAAAGTTTGAAAAGTCATCGTTTCAATCGAGAATCTTTATATTTGACATTAGTGAACTATTTATCTATTTCAATATTATAATATTATATTTATACGATTCAAGTATCGATAAAGATTGCAAGAAGTTTACCTAGCGGCTGTAACAGCACTATAAATGTAAAGAAACCTAGAATGGACCAAGGGTTTTGGTTAGATATATAGATCTTTATCGACTATGGGAAGTGGAATGTTATAATGTAGCAGTTATTGCATAAAACGATTACGAAAGATCCATAGATAATAATAATAATATAAATTCATCTATCTGTATGTACTTATAAAAGGCAAAAGTGATTAACTGATTTATCAAGACACAAGCCAAACCCTTAGGGCTAGAAAGTTAAAATTTTGCACACGTATTCCTCTTATGACGTAGACATCCACTAAGGAAGCATTTTTCAAAATTCAACCCCCAAGGGGGTGAAATAGGGGATAAATATGATAAGCATAATTTCCGTGTGCGAAGCTGCGGGCAATAGCTAGCTTAATGATATTTAAACTTATATATTTGTATTCAAGACCTCGTTGCTAAGTAATGTTACACTCTGACGAACTAATGATACACAATTCCCAACATTTACATTAAATACAGTATCTAAGTTTTGTGTTGAATTATTATAATACGAATTCTTTATTTATACGCAGAAACGTTAAAAAGATACGAATTTAAACGTTTCCCAGAACATGACAGATAATTTAGTATGTGCAGATCTATGATACGGTTTGGTATGATACGGTACAATTATTTTTAGCACACTATTTATACAACTCGGCAAAGAAGTGGTTCTATTATGAATAAAAGAGCAGTTACATCGGCTGACCGCTGCAGTTGATGCAAGCTCCGTAAACTGCAATCCCGAGCAGATAAACTGCACGTTCGTCTGCAACTTCATTTCCATACAAAAAGCCACTAACTCATACAAATGCTTCATAACATTCTAAGCGTAAATGTAAAGCACTGGTGAAACCCGAGCGGTGAAATAAGCGTAAAGTGGTTTCTTTAATCACGCTGATATTTTAATAAGAATTACAAAAAATGCAAAAAAAAATCTTAACCTAGGGGAAATAATTAATTAATTAATAATTAATCCTGCAATAAGTAAGAGTAAGTTTTCTTTAGTTTAGTTTATGAGTTAAGAAACTAAATAATTCCCATTATGCAACATAGTACCTTAACTACGGTGTGTTATTGAATTTTCTGTTTCAATTAAAAATGCAAATGTTAAATTTTTTATTGATTACTAAAATGTGAAAATATACTTAGATCTTCTAATTAAGAAATTTTATCCCATTGTACACTGAATCTCTTAAACCGCGATCGTTGTTCAACGATATATTATGTTCTGTGGTTCAACGCCACTGTTAACGTCAACGTTGTTAAAAGTTGTATACGCCCATATACGCCCTAAAAGAGGAATCACACTGGATGTATCAATTAAAACAATTTAGTTATCAGTCATTACTGATAAGCAATGATGTATCTAGGTATTAAAGATAAATAAATAAACGCTGACTGTATGCCATAATATGAGGCCGCCGCCTTGATTCGACCAGCACCTCAATCCTGCAGACGGTATATCGTATTCGCAAAGCCGTGTCGTCGCGTAAATTCGAACGTCACGCCAGATATCAGGGCGTTGTTGACGTAATTCAAGATACACTCTTAAAATCACGCCTTGGTGTATTTCCTTCGGCCTTTACTCCCGGGAGGATTACGCGAACAAAGGCTTAGCCTTCACTTACTTTTAGTTTTGAGTTTATAACTTTAACTTTAAGTTTAAATAATGTCCTTCAGATAGTGGGAAGATGGTACGTTCCGGTGAGTTGTATGATAATCTACGAATCAATACTGTGACATTTATAAATTACAGATCATATTTATTACCACAACATTTTATATGACTTGTAATATTCGTTAGTCTATTTGCATGTGGCATGTATGGGTGAAATTATTGCAAGCTGTTATATTTCTTTTAACGTGATAACGTTTATAAAGACGATGAGCCTGGGAGGCATTCACGAAAACCGAGTAACGTCACGGAAGCGCGCGCAGCATTAGAGAGAGAGGCACGCTAGACCGGCCGTCTCTCTCCCACTCAAGCGTAATCGGTCCGCTTGGAAGGTCACGAGCCACAACGCGCGCAAAGTATCGAGAAAGAGATACGCTGAATAATAATAAAACGAAATATATATCTGTAATTTAATATGTAAAATTGTAATTTTTATTTTATTTTACAATCTTTTGAAAAGAAATGATTTCTCGTAGCTCGTACGTATTATTATTATATGAAAACGAAAATCTACAATAGCGTCATCTCTGTTTATAGGTATGAACTACTTGAAAGAACTTTACACAGTACATCGACTCGGACTTTAGTTGTAGTCAAGAAAATCACAGATGTCGCGCAGCTCCTGATATTTAAAACGATTTAAACCAAATTTTCAACTCAAATATGTTTAAAATCGTATAGTTAGTATGAAATTTAATATTATAATCTAGCTAGATACGCGGGTCGCGGTGGCGCGTCAAGCCATGTTCAAGCTGACACAACTGGCGAGTAGCACCGCGGCTCCGTGCGTAGGGCTTCCATTACGTTCTTACATTACATTATTTATATCATAAATTATTCTTCTACGAAATAGACGTTATCACGTAAAACCATTGTCCGTAAACCGACTTTACAGACAACCAATTTTTTCATCCTACGAAGTTATTTCATAAATTGATTTGGTTCAGAAGATAATTTATTTTTATGATAGTGGTAACCTATACTATACTCAGGGTCGGATTTAGACGAAGGAACTTCTCAACGGCCAATAGCACAAACACGAAATTTTAAAAGCTTTTTAAATTAATTACGTAGTACTACGTAGCATATATATAATATTTTAATTATATGTATGCTACGTAGCACCACGACCCTAAGAGAAAGTACTAAGTTCGCAATGACATTTGTTTGTTACAAATGTTTGAAGTACTTAAATAAACTCATTCATCGCAAAATACACATGCCAAGATAAAATATGGCCACGATTCGGACGACCCGAGTTTGGAACAGAAGTATGGCTTAAAAGTTGTTTGTTTTACTAACTTTCTGTTCTAACATGGGGTTACTTTTGGCTCTCGAACGAGCTGTTGTCATTTTAAAATTATATTTAAACAGGACATTCATAGTTAGAGCTTTTCAGAACAGCTCTTTTACGCATTTAATCGAGATTAGCTGACGCCCACTTCGGCCACTGATATACAATATTATTTTATATTCATAGAGACTCTCATCCTTTATTTCAAGGGAATTCCCCTAAGTAGATTAATTTCCAAAAATCACTTCCTAGGGCTTCCCTACATTATTTAAGGAAAATGCAAAATTTCATGCTTCTTTATCTAGCGATTCATATATATTTTCTGAATCTCGGAAACGGTTCTAACGATTTTCCTCAAATTTAGTATGTAGTGGGTTTCGAGGGCGATAAATCGATCTAGCTAGGATTCATTTTTAGAAAATGTCGTTTTATCCGTGTTTTCAAGCAATGAAAAACTGCTACAATAAACTCTTCCTGACATCTATTAGCGAGTAGCAACACTAAAGCTACTTCTGTAGATGGCGTTGTTAAGCGACACTAACCCGAGCTAAGTTCAGTCATCCGGGTACTTAATAATAATAATTCGTGTAAGCCCTATAAAACACATGGTAATGCCGGAAATGACCGCACCACAGCACACCATGGATTCAGCGAAATATCTGCCTGTTTGTTTATTTTAATTTTACTTTATAATGTATGTCCGAACGTTGGCGCTGTTGGGTCTGCTAGCGAATATTTTACGCTTCTTTTCTCGTTTGGATAAACCTCGCTGGAACGGGGATTATTTTAATGGTGTTAGTGACTAGGCTGACTAGTGGTTGTGATATGAAAATATACGAATGCGCAACTTTTTTATGTAGAATGGCAAACGACTGGTCGAGCTACCGTATAGCTGTTGTCTTCGTCCGGACATCAGTAATACAGGGGTAACTGAAGCAGTAGAAAAGACATTTCCTACAAATTACTGAACGGATTTCGGACGAGTTTCTTTAGAACAGAGGAGTTTCTTTAGGCTTTTCTTCCCCTCCATGACAAAGCACCTTTACGAAAAGCCAAAAAATAACGCGCTTAAGTGTATCAGTGATACCTATATGAATAAATATTTTGACTTTGACTTTGATTTTCATGAAATTTAGCGCACTTGTAGACCATGGTCTGGAATAAGATATAGGGTGATTATTATCCCGGAAAACGCAGGCAACGCTGCGGGCAGAGCGCTTGTATGTAAATGTGAGAGATAAATGTTTGTTTGTTCTTGTGTGAAAATGTGAGCGTTTATACTTTTAATGTGAATTTTAAAATGTGAAAAGTTTGAGAAAATGTATTTTCATCGCACGCTAACCGTTGTATTAGGATCAAACTTCAAGGACACAGATATTCCATGTCCATTCCCGGACAAGAAATTAGGATAGATTTTGTCCCGGTTGTAAGTAAGTAAGTTACCTATATAGGAACCTAGATTGAAACGTTTATTTATTAGTGATTTCATGTTACGAAATCGTTCCTCCACAGAGACGTGAGCACAAACTAGTAGCTAAATAAGCGGATAAATACCAATAATATTAGCCGATAACATATAACGGTACTCCATAACCATTTATTTAAGTCGTGACGTTACCTGTCCCTAGCGCCATCGATACTAACGAACGGGCGTCATACGTCACACGTCATAGGATACGGTGAGTCGTGAGTAGGGTACACAGTTGGCGACGTCAAATGGGACATTCAAATAAAAAAAAAAAAAAAACAAAAAACCCCACTGCGTACAATAAACTAAAAAAGAAAAAATCTAGCCCAGTAGTTTAAAATGTTGTTATTATAATATAAAATTAACACTGAACAACTACACCATAGAAGGATTAACAGTCGAGACTCATTCTAACCCATTTGGAACTAAGAATGCACGCCGCGAAGGACTGGAATAACTTGCCCTTATGGATTTATTTATTATTTATTTATTTATTCAATTCACAGGCTTAAAACTAACATCACAGGTATCCCCAATTCGTTAGTGTGCCTAATTATATTAAATTTACATTACAATTTTAAATAACGTACAATCAGTCAGCAATCCTGAAATAAAATATTTATCAATATACAAAATTCAATAATAATAAGCATTAGGTATGGCACTATCAATGTAGGTGTCTTCGAGAGAAGAGTGAATATGCTTTTACTTAGTGAGTGCGTTCTCCATCTTGGCTTCACTATTTACCATCAGGTGGGATTGTTGTCAAACACTAACTTATTCCATGCTGTTGGGAGCTAACTTTAATAAATTTTAAATGAATTAATCTACGTGTATTTTTTCCAGTGTAAACTGTAATTGTTGAGCATTATATTTATGTAAGATTCCCGTTAGCGCCTTAGGCATGGCGGCCCTAGTTCGGCGTTATGGTTATTGGTTTTGGATGTGTGAATGGAAATCCTAACACAATTTATGTTCGAAGAGCAGCGAGTTAAACTGAAATATAGTTTTTAGCGCTGTGCAATAATATATTACGTGGGAATTGGGATAGCTTTGATTGTACTGCCGTATTGAATTATAGCTGGAAACAGTTTTAGCTTATAGCATCAAGGCACGGGCCAATAAACTAATATAGCAATACGATATCCTCTCAGTGCGTGAACATTGGTAAAATACCTCTTTCTTTGCTTTCCAGGGTTCCGAAGTAAAATCAGAACCCTTAAGTTTCATCATATAGTTCATGTTCGTCCGTCTGTCCGTCCGTCCGTCCGTCCGTCCATCTGTCTGTCTGTCTGTCTGTCCGTCTATCCGTCCATCTGTCCGTCTGTCTGCCCAAAGCAAAGTGCCTAGACCCTTAGTGCTAAAAAGCTGTAATTTGGGATGGATATACATACCTACATATTTAATTATTAGTTACTAATTAGTAATGGAACACGCTAATATTAAATAATAACAGTTGCCAAAATCATGCCTACAGATGAAATTACTTAACGAAGAACGCTTAGCAAAGCAATTTAATATAAATTTAATAAAAAGTAATTTAAATACGCAGACTGCTAAGGTATAGACTCGACCAAGCTCTTTAATATCTAACTTTGATGTTGTAATTCACGAACCTTTGATAAAATTCAATTATTGTTCTCGTTACGTAAGAATTTTATTAGTAACCGCCCTCACTTCGATTCGGTAAACCTTATCTATCTTATTACATACGAGTAACCACCCTCGCTTTGCTTCGGTTTTCTTTATTTTTTACACCTTGGGTTACATTATTGGAGTTTTATTAAGGATCCCTAATTTTTTTGAAAATGTAATATAGCCTATGTTACTCGGGGATAGCGTAGCTTTCCAACAATGTAAGAATTTTTCAAATCGGTTCAGTAGTTTCGGAGCCTATTTAATGCAAACAATCAAATCTTTCCTCTTTATTATTAGTATAGATGACAAAAATAATATAGGCTGGATTAAATTAATTAATTAAATACCCAATTACATAAAACAATCGCTCAATGTTACCCCAAGAATATTAAAATACATCAACAAGAATCATAACCAAATTGTTTAGGCCGTTTTTGAGATTTTCCAGAATAAACGCATAGACAAACAGATACAAATTCTAAAATCCCATTGCTAAAAAGCACTCATAGCCCGGCGGTCGTTGTCGATCCTAAGTGATCGAAAAAGTTAAGCAACAGGAGGCGCGGTCGGTAGTTGGATGGCTGACCGCTAGTGGCAAAAATTTATTGAGTGTTTCCGTATTTCGGAGGGCACATAAAGCCGTCGGTTCCGGTTGTTATCGTAAGATAAAAGTCGTTAAGCCATGTCGGAGGCTCTCGGGTGGCAAGAAAACTTTCAACAATCGGGTTGGCCACTAACTCCTCCACCAATCCGCTCTGGTGCAGCGTGGTGGAGTATGCTTGAGGCCTCCTCAAGACTCAGTAGTGGGCCATTAATGAGTCAATAATAAGTTCATTTATTTCTCACCATAATATAGCTTGAACGTTTTATATACTGTGGGAGACTGGTGCCTAAAGTTTTTGGCCTGTATTTCAGGACACCAGGGTTGAAGCCATTGCGTTAATAAATACGTCCAATATTAGTGTTTCTAATTAACAGTCTGTTCTAAATAAATTGATAAATAGTTTACATTCAATATACGAATGTATTCTATCGCGCAAATTAATCACTATTAAGCGTTATAAATTATTGATTAATTTTATAATAATATTCCCACGTATAAGCTTGTGTAATAACTTTATGAGTTTTATTGAAATCGTACAATGTGAGGTGACATTGTTAGTACGTGATCTCGCATTGACATTGTAATTTGAGGAAGTAACTCAAGATTCACAAACCGACAGGACATTAAGAAGACAAACTTAACAACTGAACTCGGACTCGGAACAAATAGTTGATGGTATTAAAAAACCATATCTGACTCACGAAGTTGTTGAACTTTTGTCGTTAAAGTTTGTTTCCATGGGCGGCGTTCAACTCAATTGAATAGGAATAATTACTCACTCAATGGACATTGTACTTAATAATATGCTCGTTATAATTTTAGAGGTTTGGCAATGGATACTTATTGCTAATTTCAACTGCAGTGCACATTATTATAAAGCCATATTCATAGAGTCTGATCATAACCAATACACAGAGTCCTTATCATCTTTTCTAGTACGAATAAATAAGGTTAATTTCAAAGCTTAAAGCGTCTTTAAGCACCAGAGACCGACAGTCTCCACCCAGAAATCAGTAAGAACTGATGTGTTTTCAGAGTATTCAACATATATTTATTTAGACTTTATTGAACCATACAAATGTATAAGAACAACAAACAAGAAGTCATAGCCATCCCTTTAACCTACATCAAGATTTGGAACTTGTTATTGTTTTATCTCGCTGATTTATTAACGATAATTTTCTTAAGAGCAATAAAAATATCAGCAAAATTCCCGCTCATCAAAATTCCTGAGTAGTTGTTACTTTGATCAGATTAGAAACAGATCCATTAGCTATTTCAATTACTCTTTACATCCTGGTACTATTTTACTAATATTATAAATGCGAAAATCTGTGTGAATATTTGTTACTGTTTCACGTAAAAACTAATGAAAATTTTCATGAAATTTAACACACAAGTAGACCACGATATGGAATAGGATATAAGATGTTATCATTAATTTTTTACTCTTCTCTTTCTTTGTTGTCACCGCCTTCTTTGTTCTCCCACTGCCCTAAGGTTGACTGGCAGAGAATGCTTTTAGCATTAAGTCCGCCTTTTGTTCCTTTACTTGTGTAAGGTTCAATAAAGAATAAATAAATAAATAAATAAATGTTAATTATCCTGAAAATCACGGATGAAACCTCGGGCAGAGTATTGGTAATAAATAAGTTGCCGTGACGTCGCAACAATGGAAACACGCGTTAAACTTGGTCCATCCGACAGTTTTAACGAGCGTCATTATATTTAACGTTCGTTTTTCATGTCACTTTCATTATTGGAGTCTGATGGAGCTATATCTGATGGAGTTTGGTTCCAGTCAGCGACACAACTCGGGGTATTGGTATTGGCAACTGATAATAAATCGCTGAAAAGCGGAGGTTTGCTAAATTAATCTTCGCATTTGCAACATAATTATATCCTGCAGCACAAAATGGGATTATTTTCATATATATTACTATAATAAAACTCAAAGGGCAAATTTTCTGTACATTGAATATTTTTTAAAAACTTCGATTAGGGGGCACTTCAATAACGTGTTAGAGCACAAAAACATTTTTTTTAGAATTATTGTCTGTCTGTCTGTTTGTCTGTCCGGGCATCACATGAAAACCCCTGAACGGATTTTGATGAAAATTGGTAAAATTGTAACTAATACTCCGGGTCATATTTTAGGATACTTTTTATCCCGGAAAATTAAAAGGTTTCCCTGGGAAACGCGATGAAAGTGTGTATGGAAAATTATACATCAACCGATTTGCTTCAAATTTGCAAAAAATGTTCCTTGCTTAAATTGATGAAACATGTGTTTTACAGTTTTTCAAAATTTTGCAAGACAAAGAAAAAAAATACAAATTAATGTGAATATTGCTTATTTTTCAAATATCTATTTTTTATTTTGTTATTAAGAGCATATTGTTTGCGTATCTATGTCCTCGAATATAATTTCAGCATTTTATAAACACCTTGGAAGTGATAGAAAAACGCAAATTAAGTCTGTATGAGTAAACGATATCCAACAAATAATCGTTTACTATCTTGGCCACTAGAGGGCTCTGTATTTGTTGATTCACACCAACGACTCTGTGATTTCGAAATAACTGCATATTTTTTCATGTTGTAAATCGTTACTTGCACAATATTAAAACGTAAAAATGAGG
The DNA here is from genome assembly GCA_963932265.1 of Thymelicus lineola. Lineage (NCBI taxonomy): Eukaryota > Metazoa > Arthropoda > Insecta > Lepidoptera > Hesperiidae > Thymelicus > Thymelicus lineola. The sequence goes on from OZ010698.1 coordinate 2,112,916, forward strand.
TTTTTTAATTTTTGTTTGTCTGTTTGTTTATCTTCATTAATCTTTGAAGCCACTGAACGGATTTCAACAGGACTTTACTAAGATATCGAGTCTTCAACTTAAATTATAGGCAATTTTTTAGGGTTCCGTAACAAAGCGAGAATATAAAATATGAGTTAATTTGTTTTAAACATACAAAAACCTTTTCTTCACACAAATTATGGCATTATACATTTCTTAGTTTTTTATATATATTGCAAGGCCAAAGCGTGGCACTGCAGTACTTATTTTTTACTTTACAATAATTCAAATACACATAAATAAAATTGAAGTGTCTGTCTGTGATTTCTAAATAATTGATTTTTCAAGTTGTAAATCTATACTTGCACGATACCAAAACCGAAAAACGAGTTTTTCAAATTAAGGAATAGGGTTTTCCACTTAAAGGGTTCCTTGAGGATATGCTATGAAAGTTTGTATGGGAAAATAAAAAAATGAGTCAATTTGTTTTAAACTTACAAAAACCTTTTCTTCACATAATATAATAAGGCATACATAGGCATTTCTTAGTTTATTTCTATTTTACAAGACGTTTTGTAAGCTTGAATATGGCATTAAAATATTTTTCTTACATAATATCTATTTTTATATTAACTTTGTTTTTAAAACATGGATTGTCTATTTATGGCTTGCAACGTAAATTTAGCATTTTTTATATTTCATCCTCGAAGGGGTTGAAAATCGTAATTCAGTTGTACGAACAGTTGACTTTGAACAAATTGAATAATCCATCATCCATCCATCCATCAGCCCTTGGAGGTCCACTGCTGGACATAGGCCTCCCCTAACTTGCGCCACTCTGACCGGTCCTGAGCCTTCTGAATCCAGATAATCTATACTATAATAAAACTCAAAGGGCAAATTTGAATTACAGGTACATTGAATATTTTTTTAAAAATTTGATTAGGGGGCACTTCAATACCGTGTTAAAGCACAAAAGTATTTTTTTAGAATTATAAAATAGAGTCTGTCTGTCTGTTTGTCTGTCCGGGCGTCACATGAAAACATAAGATTAGCATAAGTAGTTAATGAGTAATAGTCGATAAACTTACTACTTCGGAACCCTACATTGCGCATGGCCTGGCATTCACTTGCCATGGTTTTTTGAAGTTAAAACTGTGACAGTTGTTAATTAGTTTGTTTTTTTGGGTTGACTTTTAATGGGGGCCACTTGAATGTTACTTGATATAAGTGTGTTTGCTTACCCAGAGGTACCTATAAGGTATGTTGATGCATTTTCGCGCGCGGAGACGCAATTTTTGCGCGCCCAAAAAAACCGAAATTTATTAAATCCCTTTTTTAAAATCACATATAAGCATTATGCAAACATGAAATATCACTATTTTGTCACTGTTATAACTATCACTATGAATGTGGGGTTACCCAGCCTGGACCAACGACACCCATGTAAGCACCTTAATGCGCAATTTTTGGTGCGGGAGATGCCAAAATATTTAAAATAAACTATGAAGTACTTTTCTTTTCACACAGCACTATATAAACATTCATACCGCCATTTCGATAATGTCATAACTGTCACAGACTATATAAACACTTCTAGACCTATGTATTCGATTATACCAATCACAATCGAATCGATGATCAAATCTTAATGTCACTAATATGGACAATCGATTACGATTAGTTAGTATTTTGATTTTTACACTCGATTAACGCCTACGCGACCAACATAATATTACAAATTAAAAATTAATAATGAAAAAAAATCAAAAAATTATTTATGTTTTGGTAAAGAAATAATAAGTATTAAGTTCTACATGTTATAATTATGGTTATTTACTATATTTTGCTTCAAGTGTCACATACAGACGACAAATTAAACGGTGGATGGGGAGGATGAAGTCCTCCCACCAATACATAGTTAGGTTAGGTTAGTTAGGTTCCTGTTTTTATTCACAAAAAAGGGACCCGTTCCGTCAACATCTGTGACAGAGTTGAATTATTATGAGATCAAAAAAGCGGGCGGAAGAGGATCTATAGGGGGCTTGGAGGGCGAAGCCTCCTCCGCTAAACAAAACTATACAGATCTCAAATGGAAAAAAGGATAGGTTAGGTTATGGTTCTATGATTTTATTTACGAGAAAAAAGGGACCCCGCGAAGCGGGGTTCCGTCGACATCTGTGACAGAGTCGTATTATTATGAGATTACAAAAGTGGGGGGGAAGAGGATCTATAGGAGGCTTGGAGGGGGAAGCCCACCGCTAAACAAAAAATCTACAGAACTCAAATGGAAAGAAGGATAGGTTAGGTTATGGTTCTATGATTTTATTCAAGAGAAAAAAGGGACCCCGCAAAGCGGGGTCCGTCGACAGCTATGACGCAGTCATATTATTATGATTTTAGTTGTGTCAACTTATTACTCCGCCCAACCATTTAATTTAATCGATTGAGTTATATCGATTAATAAAATCGAATACGACGTAAAAATAGAAATAGCATTTGTAATGACGTTGTCGGCTGTCATTTGTCAATGTCAGTATGCCAATTATGCCTGTTGGGTGTTGTTTGTTTTAGTATTTTGAGGTTAAGACTTAGGATAGTTATTTTACAAATTTCATGAAATTACGTGCGTAGCGGAAGATTGAGAGTGGTATCACAGCATTCGGGGACGAATTCTTAACAAACTCCTTCCTTTTTCTTACATTACCGACGTTTGGCTTTCGTGATTTAGACGGTTCAGTGGTATCAAAGATAGAATTTCAAACTTCAATAAAAACAAAACTACGCATCTCCGGCAGGAAAAAATTTATGGGGAGGGTTCCCTGCATCTCCCCGCACCCCTCCATCACATTCGCCACTCCAAATTCGTGCAGCTTTTCTACAAAGTTTTACCGTTTTTTTTTATGGAAATAGCCGGCAAACAAGCTGACGATCCACCTGATGGTAACTGGCTATCGTCGCCCATGGACATCAGCAACACCAAAGGCATCACTGATGCGTTGCTGGCCAAGAAAGAGAGAAGAAAAAGAAAGAAAGAACTGGCTCTCAAGCCCCCAGCTGGAACACGAGTCGTTTGGCGGCTGACTTACGCTCAAGGGTGGTAGCTATCCAGACGAACCGCATCGAGAAATAATAATAGTAATAATGGTATTAATGTACAATTAAAACCAATAATACCAATATAATCCCTCGAAGGGCCTTACTACCAGCGGGCTGGATTTAGTCGCCTCTTAAGACACCCATCCAGCGTGGGATTGGGGTTAGTATTCTAAGCCGCCCTAATACGGCTAAAATGTAATCTTACATTAAAAAACAAAATAACTGTAACACAATTGTTTGGTAATACGGAATGTAAGGCTAAGGGCTAAAACTAGAGGTTATAAGTTTGTATGAATCTTCGTCATCTTAAAACTCAGAAATATAAAAATTCATATGTAAGCTCATAGCCAAAAACAAAAATTAACTGTGAAATTTTTTTTGGGAAATTCATCTGACTTAGAAACTTCATTATTTTAGAACACAAATGTGAAAACATGTTAGCTTTTCGCTACAAACAAAAATTAACTATAATAGATTTTTTTTGATTCATCTGCTAAGGGCTAAAGGATGAAAGTTTGTACGGGTTAGGAGAAAATAATTTTCATTTGACTTCAAATTTTTCTTAGATTTTTTTATGATTAGCAATTATTAAATTTAAAAGAGAGGAAACATGTTTTTTTGTTACTTTTTTATCTAAATAGCCGGCAAACGAACAGATGAGTCACCTCATAGTAAGTGGTCACTTTCGACAATGTACATTAGCAGCGCTAAAGGAATCACTGATTCGTTGCTGCCCAAAAAAGAAAAGGAATTTACGTTTTTGTGTATTCTGTAAAATGACAATGTAAATTAAAAAAAACTCTCAGGCCCTGACTTAGATAAACCTCTAAACTCTATAAAGTTCAACTATTTTGGGACCTTTCATATGGATGGGTCATTAATGGTTCACTATTGAGCATGGCTCTCTTCTCATGTGGAGGCCTAGACTATACTCCACCACTTTGCTCCAGTGCGGATTGGTGGAGGGATTAAAGACCAACTCAAGTGTCGGAAGTCATTGCGCCGGGCGAGGGCCTCCGACATGTCATAACGACTGTTATCTTACGACAATAACCAGACCAACAACTTTACGTGCTCTCCGGAACACGGAGAGCTCAAGAATTTTTTGTCACTAGCGGTCACCTATCCAACTACCGATCGCGCTCGATTATTATTAGGACCAACACAAGCCGCGGCGTCCGGTCTATGAGCTTCTCCTAATGGATAATTAATGGGTTCTAACATGTCACTTATGCTGTAATTTTGGTGAAGAGTTTGGTATCTTGCTGACTACCAATCACACTAGAATATCAGATCGTAGTTATTATTTTATTGTTTTAGCAATTTTAGAGTGCACGATACAACACTAGAGATTTGTTTAATATTTCACTCATTTACATAATACATTAGGTATACTTACTAAGTGTAGTTGTAAAAGCTTCAACCCAAAATGGGCTAATATAAGGCACGGATCTTCTCTCCTCATAGTCCGGATAAGTTTGTTCTTAATTTACGAAAAACATGTTTTATAATGAAGGCATCTTTATTTTCAGCGTACGAAGTCGCTGGTAACAGCTAATTAATAATATAGATGTAAACATAAAAAATATGTTTTATTTTCCTTATTAAATGAATTTGAATATAGCAACAACCCATAATTGTCCTACTGTTGGGCTCGGGGTCTCCTCTCACAATGTGAGGGGTACAGGCCATAGTCTACCACGCTGGCCAAGTGCGGATTGGTAGACTTCACACACCTTTGAGAATATTATGGAGAACTCTCAGGTGTGCAGGTTTCCTCACGATGTTTTCCTTCACCGAAGCAAGTGATAATTAACTTGTAATACGCACATAATATTTGAAAATTAGAGGTGCGTGCCAGGATTTGAGCCCGGGCCCCCGCGTTCGGGAGACCAACGTTCTAACCACTAGGTTATCACTGCGTTATTTGAATATAAATACCTTTTAATTATTTTTCTCATAATAAATAATAAACGCTCACACACTCATACCCCCGCAGTAGGTTTTTACCTGTGTCGTGGGAAGCCACTTACCATCAGGTGGGATTGTAGTCAAGCATTATCTTATAAGATATAAAAAAAGCATGAACGATACATAATTATAATATAACACATTACACCCGTGACCCGATTACAAATATTTATCTGTTACATAAACATCTGCCCCGGCCAAGATTCGATCCCGGGACCCCTCGGTTTGCAAGCAGGGTTGCTACCAACTAGACTACAGGGTTGTCAAAATAATGAAAAATTAGTAATTTTACCGGAAACTAGTACACATTTAAAAATTAAAAAAACGCATGCTACCAAAAACCTTCCTGGCAGTCGAGTACAAAATGAGTCATTTTTGATTCAGCTTTCCACTTTTATTTGTACCTATATTCACAGTATAAAACCATGTACATATTTGTTATAGTTTTAATTAATTAAACTATTAACTTGTTAATTTTCTTAACTTTTACCATCTGTAGCAAAGAAAGGTTCCTTATTCTTAGCCTCTACGAATGTGCTACGACGTAGGTCTACGGTTCTTACATCTACGCAACTGCTACGCTGCTACGGTTCCTAGTGATAACAGTGTTCACGCCATAACATTATAATTATATGGATTAAAACAATATACAATAAAAACAAATATTTCATTAAGTTTTATAACACGTTCGTGGCAAGTGCCGGTGTACTAGATTGAAGATCTATTTTTTATTTAATTTCTAATTACCGCAATAAAAATAAAACGGAACAAATGGTGAACATAATGTTCAATGCATTCTGTACCAGCAAACAATTAGACGAAATAGAAATTCACCGAAGACGGCTTACAAAAACTAATTTAATGACCATCCATCAGCCTTGGAGGTCCACTGCTGGACATAGGCCTCCCCTTACTAGCGCCACTCTGACCGGTCCTGAGCCTTCTGAATCCAGCGGATGCCCGCTGTCTTCTTCAAGTCGTCAGTCCACCTGGTCATGGGGCGTTCTATACTCCTTATATGTATATATTTAATGACACATATACCTTTCTACATAAGAATACCTTTGACATAAGTTTTAAATTCAGAGTATATTGTAACAGAATTTTACTATATTTTTAAACATCTACCCATGAAGAATCCACCAATTTTTCTGAGTCTGATATTTGTATTCAGTCAGTTTAGTCTTTCACGTAATGTCGTACATTAATTAAATAATCTTTCAGTTTTCTGCAATAACAATACAACTCTTATTGGCTCCTTGAGTGTAAATTAAATTGTTTGAATTCATAATAAATGGATGGGCCGATCAGAGTGGCGCCTAATATGTATTATCGTCTGTAACTGTACTACAATATGTAAAATAATATGAATGTCATCTCTTTTTCAATCAAACAGATCATAGCATGCACTGTCAATTTATAAATATACAAATTGACGCTGTATATACAGTATACAATTGTACATCATATAATCTTATTTATACTGCTCCCCTAACCCTAAATAATACTTGACGCTTCCGACATCAAGTATCACAAATTCACGAGATATCGGCCTAGTTGAAAAGAGACAAACGTGCAAAACACAAACGAGTAAAAGAGACAGAAAACGGTGTAGTTTCATATTGTCCTCATCTCAATATTGAGATTAAAAGTGACGCTTCGCTTGGCACAAATTATTAGTTGTAACGTCAGCATAATAACGAGTTTCTTCATTTTATATCTTAGAATGCCTCTTACAATTAGAGAGTTTGCAGCAATTAGACCAGTGACATATTAATGAGCAAAACTAAATCCATTAATGAATTATTTACCTCATGATTTACATACTCCTTACAGTCAATATATAAAGCCAGGGCAGCCAATACAAATAAATAACAGTTAATGTGAAGTTTAGCATAGAGCGATAAGATCACACATATTTATGTAATAATAACCCATCTCAAATAAATAAACAACATATTTATCTGAGTTATGCGTTAAATAACAGAAATTCATAGATGGTAACAAATAATTAAGCTTCCTCCGTGGAGTATGGCTCCTCTTGCATGTGTCGGTTGCCAGAATCATTGTGTCCCGGCTAGAAGCTAGAGAGCCAGCTTCTTTCTTTTCTTTCTCGAATCATCTCGCACAATTCTGAATATTGTAATATGAATATTTCTTTATTCAATTTCACAAAGTAATACAAAATATGGCTCACTTACTTCAATAATAGTGCTTTGTAAAATCCTGATGCCTCATGTAGGTTATAAGTACCTGAGTTACGGGTATGAGAGGTAATGTCAGAGGTGCATTCCATAGTCTATGCTGGACAAGTGCAGAAGGGCAGGCTTCATATACCTTTGAAGAATCTCAGGTGTGCATGTTTCTTTAAAGTGTATTTCTTCAATTGGAAATAAGAGGTGCGTGCAGAATTTGAACCAGACCTGCAAGAGGTCAATGTTCAAACTAGGCTATCATTACTTGATACTAAAATAATTTAACAACATAATACACGTAACAGCGCGGATTTTTACAAAGAAGATTGTCACAAATTCATTAAAACGCAATTTAATTTAGCATCTGTAAGGTTAGTTACAATGTTATTGTGAAACTATAATTCTTAGAAAATGAAGAAAGTATTATAAGCTAAGTAGTTATACATCTTAGAAATGTGAAAATGAAACTGATTCAGCAACCCTACATTTATTTATAAACTTCACAAAGCCCTGATTATTGCCAAGAAATTTTCTAACGCAACTTACACTTCGCGGAAGCGTTCCAATCCGCTTTTGTATAAATAAAGTTTCATATGAAGGAAGAAAATGTTCCTTTTTGATATGCTCCGGGTAAAAATAGATTCTGAATGAAATTCAAACGAACGCCACAGATTGGTTATATAGCATTTTGCTGACGGTACACAGTTGGAGCTCACTTCACCGAAATGTACCAGCCGGCGGCGTTTTTGCGCACCCTACCTCTGACACAGACACCTTTTTATGTAAAGGCCGGCGAAGATCTAGAGATAATGGAAGTATTTACAACTCCATTAATTATTTCGTATAAGCTATTGAAATGAAATGAAATGAAATGAAATGAAATGAAATGAAATAATCTTTTATTCATGTAGGTATCACTGATACTCTTATGCACGTCATTTTTTTAATCTACCAGCTTTTCGGAAAGGTGCTTTGTCATGGAGGAGAAGAAAAGCCGTAAAGAAACTCCTCAGCACATCTTTTAAAAATAAAACTTATATCTATTACAAGAATAGGTATTCTCTAACCTATGCAGAACTGGTTGCCTAGCTAGTCATTTCCAAACATCCTTGTCATTTAAATATTCATTTATGCTATAGTAGCCCTTGCCTAAGAGCTGAGCCTTTACACGTTTCTTAAAAGATTCCACCGGTAAGTCACGTATTTGTTTTGGGACTTTATTATAAAATTTTATACCTAGTCCCATAAATAAATATTAAATAAGTACTACGATAAAATTAAAAATATCGTAATGCCAAAAATTAGAACGAATGACTAAAGGTTTACTTACTTTTAGCCGTAATAGGGTGGCTTAGAATACTGATCCTAATCCTATTATATATCGGCATACAAAGGTGTTGCATAAGGATTATTTTATCTACGTTATTATCTACATTATATAATATTTTTAAGGTATTATTATCTTACCGTGAATGCCAAGCTATCTGGTACCCTATTGCATGAGTCAGCCGCCATACGATACATTGTGTTCCGGCTTGAGCCACATCTTTATTTCTTTTTTTTTTTCTTATTCGGCCAAGCATTGGTGATGCCTTTGATGTGATCAACTTACCATCAAGTGGATCGTCTCACGTTTATCATACATAAAAAAACTTGTCATTGAAGTCTCACAAGTTACGAAAACTATGTACTTGAAAACAAAAACATATTTACAATTAAATACAACTATTTTTAACGTTGATCAGTGAAAGTCTACGCAATTATTTTTTACCAAAAGCTTTTGTGTCGTATAAAAAATATCTTTATCTCATCTAGCACTTCTAACCTATATCCATACACCTGGTACGAAGAATACCTCGCTGCCACGCCACTTTCAAACTATGCTAAAAGTGCATTGACTGAGACTAAGGGCAGCTAGATCTACAACTGAATGTTGTAATCGGACTATGATTTTCACCCTGTTACGTTATAGCTTTCAAAGACCACAACTGGTCAACGTTCTGGGATATGCGCTAAGATTATAGAACTATAAACACCGCCCACGCAAAAGTTTTTTAAATCTTAAATAGCTCCTAATTTTACCTTTTCTTCCTTTTTTGGGTTCCTAAGTAAAATCGGAATCGGAAGTTTCATCATGTCCATCCGTCCGTCTGTTCGAAGCAAAGCGCCGAGACACTTATTGCTAGAAAGCTACGATTGCGGATGCATACACATATTTATTAAAACTCCAGAATCGTAGAATAAACCGGCCGGTTAAACGGTTGGAGTTGGACAACTGAAAAAATTCTCAAAAATAGGTTATATGATGAATTTACAAGAAAAACTATCACAGCTATGTTAGTGTAAGTAGTTAATGATTAATAGTCTTAACTTACTACTTCGAAACCCTACATTGCGCGTGGCCTGACACATGCCCGGTTTTTTAATTTTATTGTTATATTTTTTTATTTTCCTTTTTACGCATGTGAGCTGTGTTTTGGCTGAAATACATGTGATTCCTTTCTTTCTTTAATATCTTAAGCATGTGATAACCGTGGCTATCTAGACAAGGCAAATTGCAAATCTCGATGGACCATTTGCTATAACCTCGTCTTTTGTTTAGCAGGGTACACAGAGGTGTTCAAACTTCGACAGCAGTGTTGGACTTAAGATGGATGAAACCGCTTACACACTAAAAGAAGCCAATCTAAACTATTATTTTATTTAATCATTCATTCAACTAGAAATAACGACAACCAACACATATCGTCCGTACCCATTTCTTACTGAGTAAAGCGATCTTCGTTCTCTTCGCATTACAATGTTGAACCAAGATCGCGATTTCCTATCCGCGTTGCATTTGTCAAAGGCGAGTTTTCAATTAAATTAGCTTTGTGTCGCCTACAGGCACGAGCGTAACTTGGCTATTCTTCACTTGTTTCCTCTGTGTAGGAGATAGAAAGTTATTTAATTTATTTCACGACAAAAATGCGGATTAACACGTTCTTATTTGATCGCGAACGATGCACTATAAGTAGATCTGGTAAAAGAAGAAGTATTTAATTCATCATTCATCTCATTGAAGTATTATTACTAGCGTATCGAACCGACACCGCGAACACCATGTATGTCCCAATGCATTGGCGCCACGTGGCTTCAATCTTCAATGGATTCGTTCCATTTTGAAAGAAAAACCGGGGCTCAATTTTGAAAATAGAACGTCCCGGGCGGAACACACATTTTGTTCGATATGTCTGTTCTATGACATTATACTTCAATGATTAATATGTACGTCCTTATTTGACCGCGAACGATGCACTAAAGAAGATCTGGTATTAAGTAGCCACTGAAAAAGAAGAAGTATTTAAATTGCTACTTATCATGGTCTAAAGTCTAAACGCATTCACGCGATAGGCAAAGCAATAATTTTAGCGATAGCAATATCGATGTTGACAGTGATACGGAATGGGCACTTACTGGTAAAATGTATTAATTAGTTTATTTTTATCGGCTCAGCCGTTCATTAAATTCAATTATTGAAAAAATACAGTTTTTTTTTTTTTTTTTTTTTTTTTTTTTTTTTTTTTTTTTTTTTTTTATAACTTATAAGTTAATACTTGACTACTATCCCACCTGATGGTAAGTGGCGATGAAGTCGTTGGTGGTAAGACGCATTAACTTAGTAATAGCCTATTCACTCTTGCCTTGAAGACACTTACATTGTAATCGAGCGGAAACACCGACGCGGGCAATTTATTCCAATCCTTCGCTGTACGTACAATAATTGATGAAGCGAAGCGCATCGTCCGTACAGGGGGGATGTCAACGACGAAGGGATGGATACCCGCCGTGCGTCGGGACGTTCGATGGTGGAAAGGGGATGGCGGAATCAAATCGTATAATTCCTGCGCACACTCTCCAAAATGTATCCTGTAGAACACTGAGAGGCTGGCAACTCTACGCCTGTGCTCGAGGCTCTGAAGATTGGTCTCAACCAATTTATGGTCACCAATGAGTCTCTTAGCACGCCTCTCTATTGAATCCAATGCTGACAGGTGGCATTTGGCAGCACCAGCCCAAATGTGACAGCAGTACTCCATACAAGGCCGAACCTGTGCTTTATATAAGGTTAAGAGCTGTTGTGGTGTGAAGTACCGCCGCACCTTTGCTAGGATTCCAAGCTTCCTAGCAGCCACTTTAGCTCTGGATTCAATGAACCGCCCAAAGTTAAGGTTCGAGGATATCTCAATGCCCAATAACTGAAGGCGGTCGGTGTACTCCAGGGATACATTCTGAAGAGTAGGAGTCAAGGTGAACGGACTCCTTTTAGCGGTGAATAGACACGCTTGTGTTTTCGTGGCGTTGAATCCCACTAGGTTGGCATTGCCCCATTCGGAGACAGCCTGAAGTGTAAGATTCATACGCTGCACCATAGCCTCTCTTTCGGACTGTATATGGTCTTTACTGGCCCGACCTTTTGGCAGGTATCTCTCTACAATCGTGCTGTCGTCTGCGTACCCATAGATACCGGGCATGAGCAGACAAGTAAAGCAGCAGAGCAGAGCCGAGCAGAGCAGTTAAGTATACAATGAATACAGTTAAGTATACAGAGAGTTCTTTACTTAAATATTACTGGAAAATTTATGAGAAGTCTACTTTCTAAAAGGAAAACTAACTTGTAGGGCTCAGCCCAGGCGACTGATGATAGTAATACAGATTAGTCAATATCATACTTATATTCACAATAGTTCAAAATAATAGTCTCAAGTGGTACCTTACACTGTAATAATAGAGAGCACGCTAACAAACTACTACTAAATACTAGTTACTAATGGTTACTAAATATCCCAATTTTCTCAATATCCCAATTTGGGAAATATCTCAAATATTATGTATGGGAGAACGTGTTTTTCAATTACTATGTTTTTGTCGATTTAGAAAATTCATTACAATACCTTTTAAAAGCCAAATTAAAATTAAAAAACCAATTTGTTTCTTGAATATTTGTATTTGTCAAAGTCAAAGTCACGACTCATAATTGTCTCACTCCTGGGCTCGGGTCTCCTCTCACAGTGTGAGGGGTAGAGTCCAACTTCAGACACCTTTGAAAAAATTATGGAGATCTATTTGCAATTTTCCTCGCGATATTTTCTTTCACCGAAGCAAATGATAAATTGAATATTAGAGGTGCCTGCTAGGTGCCGTCGACTTTATTCACCTGAGTTAATTCACCCAGAGGATTTGAACTCAGGCCCCTGTGTTCGGGAGATCAACGATCAATAATACGATCAATAATCTGATAGGCTTTTACTGCTATGCTATGCTGCTCTTTGTATTTATACCTTTTTTTAAATGCACCTATCGGTTTCTGTGTAGGTACTTTATAAAGCTTTATCTTATTTTCTGACATAGAACATTCAGAAATTACCTATCATACGATGGAACCTTATTTGGTCCTATCAGAACTAATAGACTCAGTAGTACTCAACTCAGGACATACCTATTATTCAAAGGCAACGCAGTTCACGATTACAGGACCATCAGGTAGGTATATTCGAATAAAATCAGAGAGCCAATTCTTTTTTACTTCTAAAAACATCTACAGAATTCTAAAACTGATTTGTAAAATGACCTCGTCTAACAAGTACGTTCCATTTGATAGTAAAAGCTTCACTCAATGGATTCACAAGTCAGCATTCCTCTAAAAATAATAACTATTACTTGTTCAATTTCAGACGAACACCTTGGAAGTAATAAACTCTAAAGTCGATTCGATATCAGCCTGCAAGTTCGACGAGTGGTAACTCGCCTGAGGTATCGAGCGAGATATTACCTATCTAGTGGCTAGGGTTGTTACTCAACAATGCATATCATTTTTGAAGTTATATTTCTTAAGGGACATTTGGAAATGAGAATTAAAAATTTACGATGTGACAGCCAAAAAACGACATGATGAAGGTGCGTCATACTAGGCGCACAACATTTACTGGAGTTGGTTTGGATTGCTAGCATGTGCTGGGTCGTGGGTGCAAGCGAGCGGTACGTGGTTGGATAAAATTTCTGTCTAACGAGTATTAGACCCAAAATATAAGGTCAACTCACAATAAATATTTTATATTGTGAGTACCAGCAATATTACAAAATATACCTACTCAATCCGTAATGAGTTAAGTTAAGCTCAAATTCACAGCCGTGTATGGTTAGAGAATTATTCTATTAATAATTATAATAAATCAATGTAATCATTATCAATATTATCATGCATTTTTAAACTATCAAATAACATTATATTATTATTTCAATAGTTTGTCATAAGTCTATTTTTGATTATTAAAAATATTATTGGCCGTAGGCAGCCCTGGAATTCGGTAAACTCGCTAACTAGATCTGGAATTAATTCACTGGGTATCTGCTACAGTTGCTTGATTATATCGTGCCTTTATTCTCGTAAATTTTACGTTGAGGAAACAATAGCTACTATAGCTACTGCAATAGCTACTGTTCATTACCTATACATTACTAATACCATTTTTAATTTTTTCTGAAATTACCTATCATAGAAGCTTCATAAGTATAAACGTTAAGAATGCTTTTTACCAGACTGCGCCAGAAGGAGGGTTATGTTTTTCATTTGTATGTATGTATGTACGAGCGGGAGAGTGAGAGGGGGGACAGAGTGAGAAAGCGACAAGCACACACAACATTAAGTTAAACTTAAAAGAAACATGATATTCATTGTTTGTTAGGCGACATGAAGTTCGCTGGGTCAGCTAGTGCCTGAAAAAAGCAAATTGTGAGGTTGCGTACTTATTTATCTATTATATAATAGACTTTTGTACAAAATTACATGAAACGCAAACTTATAACAAACTATTATTCAATGGCATGTAATTATAGTTACAAATTATAACAGCAAATTTACCTGCCTATGGCATTTTGTAATTTCATATTACTCGTAAACAGTACTTTGTAAACACGCCATTTACAACCATATTAACTACATCAATATGATAACTTGTTTTTGCGCTTTAATCCAAGTTCCTTTCACTCATTTCCCTGGAGTGAGTTGCTTCTTACATATTGTATTTCCTGAGAAACTGAAAGCGAGATGGATAAGTGCAGGCTACCGTTATACTGTGCCATAATGTTAAAATAAGAAAAGTTTTTATACACGCTATAGACATTTATTATAATATTGGTTAATGCTATTGCAATACGAACGTGTTAACAATTACTATAGTAACGTTAATTTGTGGAAAAAACTAACTACTAAAATATATGATATTATATAGCCTATAGCCTTCCTCGATAAATGGACTATCAGACACAAAAATAATTTTTAAATTCTAATCAGTACTTAGTTCTTGAGATTAGCGCGTTCTACCAAATAAACACTTCAGCTTTATAATGTTAGTATAGATTTTGTTTTTGTTGAGTATGTTATGTTTTACATTCGTATGGTATTTTGTAATAACCCTGCATAAGCCATGTCACCCTTTAAATTAGACATGGAGGAGAATTATAATACTACTCTCTAGCCTACATCTAAAGTAGTCTAAAAGCAAATCACGACTCTTAGTTTGCCTAAAACTTATCAGTTTTTACGCTTTAACACGTTAGCTGCGGCACCAATTTTTGCATACTTTCCGTTCCTGCGGCACGAGGTATAATCGGCCCGTACCGTGACCAGACGTTAGGGCGACACGCGGTCTATTAGACCCCACCTCCTTTTACAGACTAAAATCCATTTTCTGGCGCGAAATCAAAGATAAATGAGAATTTTGGTCCTTATTGATATAGACAGTGAATTGATGAACCCTAATCCACCGTCGCCCCGGGATCTGATGGCTAGTTTAGGAATTATTAGCAAAACAAAATATGGGATCTTATACACCTCGTAACGCACTGAAATAGGGCAAATTTTCGCTGCGATTAGTGATGGGAAAAATAATATCGACGTTTTTAAACTGTCTTAACTACGCAACGACTTGACCGATTTTGATCAATTATATCTCATTAGATCGTTTTAAGGGCAAAACCTGGCAAAACAACACAAAGCTATCAAAGGATACATTTTTTTTTAAATAATCTAAATTGTGCTTGAAGGCGCCATAAAGAAAAAAAACCGGCCAAGTGCGAGTCGGACTCGCGCACGAAGCGTTCCATTCTATACCATTAAGAGGCACCTATTACAGACTTATTATTGGAAAATAATGGATTACGGTTTATGCATAAGGTTTATCTTTCTATTTGTATATGAAAATCTTAATGCGGTTCACAGAATAGAAAAAAAAGGCAACCAGAAGTAGAAAAGAAACTGTCCTATTTATTCTGCCTCGGGCTTTAAAAATACAATTATTAGAACTTGAATTAACATTAAAAAATCAGTATCAATATACTTTTTTATAAAAATCTCAATATATATGTTGTACTTATTTATGAGTGTTTTTCATTGAAACAGGGTAGACAATAAGATTTTTTGCACTGAGTGCACTGAGTCAAAATCTTTAGACATGTTCGGCGCTGTAAAAGGACGTGCTCTCCAATCGACGTGATGCACAACACTGGTCGCGGGAAGCTCGCGTTGAGTGCGGTACGAGGTCAGGGGGGATATGGGACGTTTTAGCCTCGTTCCGCACTGCATTAAAATTATATTAATTCAGTGCGGCACGAGGCCTAAGACATCCGGTACCAAGGTAGGTACACCACCGAGTCCGGAACCATTAGTGATCTCAAATATATATTTATCTCTTTCCTACACTGGACCAAACCAAAGCTATGCCATTCGCACGACAGAGAAATTCACTTTTTTGCTTGCCGCACCACAGGGAAGTTGCATCAGGGGTGATTTAGGCCTCGCTTCGCACTTAACGTGTTAATGCTGTAGATTCTCCATTAATTAATGGTACTCTCAACTTCCCAGTTATAAGGGAACGTACCCTGTAGGACCACTAATGGATAGATGTCAAGCGGCATAGTGGAATCAAGTTTTAATCAACTTTTAATGTCAATATTCGACGGTTCATCTGACGGCATGTTACCATAAGCAGTATGATAGTAGCACCAACGACTTGTTGGTCAAGAAACTAAAGAATTGACTTTTCAGCACTACAAAAAACCTTCAAACACTTGGCAAATATTTTGTATATCTTTATCTTTAAGTTATCTAGGGATAACTTAAAGTTAAGTAGTTATATATTTAAATTTCCCCTTAAGCTGTCATGGAAGCCAAAGCGATCGTAAGCACGTAAACGAAGATATTATCTATCAGAACGATCATTTCAAGTTTTATCGTGTTCAATCTTATCTTTAGTGTACAATAAAGCTTTCAACTGCGCTTAGGAAAGTGCTTCTTAAGCGAATATACTCGTACCAAAGACTAGATTTACACACAAAGAGAGTGTCACTCTATTAGAGATGTGTGGAGAAATATGGATAACTAATGCATCAAAGAGATTGTCTATCAAAACTCGTACGGGCGCGATATAAAGTTGAAAATAAAGGAAATGCTAAGATAAGCATAAGATATGCATTCTTTTTCACATTGTGTTTCAGAGACCAGACTCAGTAGAACTGAAATATCGAAAAAAATTGTCCGAGATTCCGGAATTGCAAAATCTCGGAATTTCGGTATTCATGCCCCAGCGACCTTGCTTGTCTCAGCTTGTTGGTTTGTCCGAACTGTATCTAATACACATAAATTCGATATAATGGAGCTGTATGGAAGCTGTATACTCGTATGACAAAGAGTTTCCACGATGGAAGATCAACGGCGCGGATGGTCTCAGAGAGCATTCGGTCAGCTCAATAGATAGATAAGGTAAACGCGCCTATTACCGCCAGTTTAAGCCGACTTTGTATGAACTTCAGAAAATTAGATATATGCTGTTATGCTAGAAAAGGTGTTTTAATTTATTCTTTAACATGATTAAATATCCTATGATATTCAGTACGTAAATTCAGTATTAAATCACACAATATTTAATAAATAATAATTGAATCTAAAATAGCGATTGCTTCTATTACCGACGCATGGATGATGTTTGTTTCTAATACCGTTTTTTATGTTTCTATTACCGACCACTAAACTATAAAATTAAAAAGCTGCCTGCCATCAAAAAAGGTATCATAATATTATACCTTTTTGAAATCCTTATGCTGAGCTCTTTAGTTTGATACCCATATTGCATTATTCGATTTACTTTTATTTTTTGATATTTCAAACAGTGACATCTCACAGCCACCATTTTTTTAATGACACTTATTTAAGAATACTTGGGTTATCAAAACGAATCTAACGATATCTTAATTGTATTATTTGGTCCAGCCGTTTGGACGATACGAAGTAATAAAAAATATTACAGACATACATAATATACTTAGATGATCACTTCGGTGATCGGTGGATAGGGCGAGGAGGACCTGTGCCATGGCCGGCGCGCTCCCCGGACCTCACACCGATGGATTTCTATTTGTGGGGGGGGGGGGTTAAAAGTGTTGTGTATGCTACGGAGTATTCGAACAGAGATGAATTAAAATTAAGAATAGTGACTGCTTTTGATAAAGTTCGAAGTGAAGTGTTCTTGTGCTAAACCGCGTAAAGGATTTGTGCAAACGTGCTGAACTCTGCATCACTCGAGGAGGTGAGCATTTTGGAAATCTGTTAAGGCTTGTGTAAATAATAAAAACATGAGAGGTGTCAAGGGACACCCGGGTGGAACGAAGTTCCTTTCGATTTAAGTATTGTTTTGTTGTACAGCGCCATCTCTGTAAAACTCTGTGAATCACTTCAAAAAATGTGTCGTCGTAAAACTTCAATCATTGTAAATAAACCACAATTTAATCATTGTAAATAGGTATGATTCCCCCGTGTGGTGCCGGGTCCACTTTGTAGAATAGCATCACTCCTACTACTTCCTGGAATGTCGTAAAAGGGGACTAATAGGATATTCCAGGAGACAGGCAGCAGTGTCTCCCTGCTAAGAACATCTACTGCGGTCACCAACACGCACTGGCCAAGCGTGGTGACTACCGGCTACAACCCCCTTATGATAGCCACAACCAAGCCTCGGCCCAAAGTCCCCGGCAGCCCCGCTATTCCTAGTTACGGTAGCGGCTATGGTAACGGCGGGGCAGGGGATGTTAAGAATCACCGGCAGAGATCGGGTTACCAATCTCAAAAACGACTTCTGCACCTGGCAACATATAACACCAGGACACTGAGGACCGACGACAAGGTGAAAGAGCTGGAAGAAGAGATAGACAAGTTAAACTGGAGTATTGTGGGTTTATCTGAAGTCCGAAGAGAGGGGGAGGACACGATAATACTCAAATCCGGAAACTTGTTCTATCACTGGGAGGGCGACCATCTGTCCCAAGGTGGTGTCGGGTTTCTCGTTCACAAGTCCCTCGTCAACAACATTGTGCAATTAGGGAGCGTGTCGTCCAGGGTAGCGTACCTTACACTCAGAATATCGAAACGGTATTCGTTGAAGGTTGTACAGGTATATGCGCCGACTTCAACACATCCTGACAATGAGGTTGAGGTTATGTATGAGGACATAAGCAGAGCCATATATACCTCTAAAGCTCATTTCAATGTTGTGATGGGGGACTTCAAACGCGAGACTGAGCATGCAAAGCGGCGCCGAGATGAAAGTGGGTCCCTACGGTCCTACACATTGGACGACGGAACCACCGAGGACACTTGCTGGCTAACTTTTTGGAGAAGGAAGGTCTCTTCATGATGAACTCATTCTTCAGAAAGAAGCCGCAACGCAAGTGGACTTGGATTAGTCCTGATAGTTCCACGAAAAGTGAGATAGACTGCATTCTGGCAGACAAACGGCACATATTTAATGATGTCTCTGTGATCAGCAGGTTTAAAATCGGAAGCGATCACCGACTTGCAAGAAGCACATTAAATATCGACCTGAAGCTGGAACGGTCACGCCTGATGAAGACTACGCTTCGCCCAACACCTATCCAAATCCAGGGATCAGAAAACTTTCAACTAGAGCTGCAAAACCGTTTTGCGTATCGAGAATCGTGCACGTCAGTGGACGAGTATAACACCAGGATGGTAACAACTGTCCACGAGGTAGGGTCGAAGTATTTCAAGACTCACCCTAATGGTAGATCTCAGGTTCTCTCAGAACAAACTCTCGGTCTTATGAGGGATCGACGAGAACTATGTGTACAGTCTCCAACCTCTATGAGGGAATACCGACGGCTCAATGAACAGATCTCCAAGTGCAGGCGACGCGATTTGCGAAAACACAACGCAAATCGTGTAAAAAGCACTATTGAGCGAAACCAGGGCTCAAAAGTGTTCGCCAGGGATCTGTCTATTGGGCAAAGTCAGCTTACGAGGTTGAAGACCGAGTCCGGCACCATTGTGTCTTCTGTCGAAACCCGAAGTTCTGAGGGAGACTGAGAGATACTACGGACGGTTGTATGCCTCCTCTCAAGCTCCACCTCCTCGCGAGGAGAGCGACAAGCGAGCTAAACTGACCCGACACTACACCGAAGATATCCTGGTCGTCAGCCTGTATGAGATTAGAAAGGCTCTCAAACAGCTTAAAAACAACAAGGCACCGGGAGATGACGGAATCACAACCGAGCTTCTGAGAGCTGGAGGGAAACCCTTTCTAGTGGCGCTCCAAAAACTGTTCGATTCCATCATCAACCGGAACTACCCCGGAAGCGTGGAGCAGAAGTGTGGTGACGCTGTTCTTCAAGAAGGGCGATAATGCCCTTTTGAAGAACTACAGGCCCATTGCACTTCTGAGCCACGTTTATAAGCTATTTTCGAGGGTCCTCACAAATCGCATTGCACGCAGGCTTGACGACTTCCAGCCTCCCGAACAAGCAGGATTCTGAAAAGGCTACAGCATCATAGACCATATACACACACTGCGGCAGATTATACAAAAGACCGAGGAGTATAATTTGCCGTTATGTGTTGCCTATGTGAACTATGAGAAAGCCTTTCATTCTATTGAGACCTGGGCGGTACTAAATTCTCTCCAGCGGTGCCGGATCGACTACCGGTATATCGAGGTGTTGAAATGTTTGTACTCATCTGCCACCATGTCCGTCAGAGTACACGACACAGCAACGAGCCCCATCCAATTGCAGAGAGGTGTCAGACAAGGGGATACATGATTTCAAACCAGTGGTTCCAGTGGCCAGTTTATGTAAATCTCGAAAAGTGTCGAGTGTTGTACGGCAAGATGTGGTTAGTGTAGTATGTCGTGACATGGTTCACAAAGCTCAAAAACGATCGAGACGTAAGGTAGACAGACTGATGTATTAGTGTCAAACGTCATCCGACATCCAACATCCGGTTTTTGACATCCGTCATCCGTCAAAGACTAATATTAACGTCGTTTGTCAACCTGTCAAGAGTTTCTCCGCGCCACCGCAGTCTAGCCGTGACCACGATCCCTGTAACTGGGTCGAAATATCGGCGTATAAAACATATATCGTGAGTACCCGTATTATACTAAAAATGTAGACAAGGGGATGTCATATCCCCAAAACTGTTCACCGCTGCGTTGGAAGACGTGTTCAAGCTGATGGAGTGGAAACGACGTGGCATTAATATCAACGGCGAATACATCACACACCTGCGATATGCCGACGATATAGTCATTCTGGCGGGTTCTCTGGAAGAACTTGGTACAATGCTTGGGGACTTGAACAGCGCCTCACAATGGGTGGGTCTTAGGATGAACATGGACAAGACGAAAATCATGTCGAATGTCCATGTCACACCCGTACCGGTTGTTGTTGATGGCGCTGCTCTTGAATTTGTGGACAATACTATTGTATTGTCCTAGGTATTCCTAGGACAAGTGATCCAGATGGGTAAGTCCAACTTCGAGAAAGAAGTCACTCGTAGAATCCAACTCGGATGGGCTGCGTTTGGAAAACTGCGTCATATCTTGTCGTCCAAAACACTACCTCAGTGCCTGAAGTCGAAGGTATTTGAGCATTGTGTGTTGCCACTGTTGCCAGTGATGACATACGGATCCGAGACATGGTGCTTTACTATTGGCCTAATCCACAAGCTCAAAGTAGCGCAGCGGTCTATGGAGAGGGCTACGCTATTTCTCTACAATATGATCGCATCAGAAATGAGGAGATCCGTAGACGAACAAGGGTAACCGACATAGCTCAAAGAATTAGCCAGCTGAAGTGGCAATGGGCTGGCCACATAGTGCGAAGGACCGATTACAATAAGAGATTTTTATAAATAAGACCGTATGGGTCGGTAATAGAATTAAGTATGAAGATTACTTTATTTTATTAGCGACAGCAAAAATAAACAATAACTGGCTAAAATTTCTGCTTTAATGCAAACGTGTTTTGATGGATGTCATTGCTATGATTATTTTTCGTTATCAAAAAGTTTCTTAGTTTTGATATGAGATATTATTTAAAATACATTGCCATACATTACTAAAAATTATTGCTTACGTCGAATCTTGTTTAAAAGAAAATCTATGAGACAAAATGTATGGCGTTAATTGATCAAATTATGTAATATACTCTTAAGAATCAAACAAGTTAAAAGAAACATCGAAAATAACGTATTAAAAGAAATAAAATCTAAAATACTAACTGTTGTAAAACATCTAACAACGCCATGAGGCGGTATTAGAAGCAACTTATGAATATTATGTTTCTATTACCGCTTTAAGGTAAAATTCGAATTAAACCACAAAAAATAGTCAGAAACGTAATATTAGATGTGAATCTAGAAAACCAATATATTATTTATTATATTTACACATTTGCCTGCAGGTATACACATTTTATTTAAGTTAATTTATCTTAAGTAATAATTATGTTTACTTACGTAGCCGGGAGCGCAACACTATGAGACGGGCGTCCGTTGTGGGCACGTCTCAGTTATTATCGAATTATTCTGTTTGCTGATTATTTACGGACACAAACTTTATTATTTTTGTTTCTCAATATACATACCTAAAATATTTTTAGGCTACAACTTTCATGAAATGTATAGTATGCCTTAAAATAGTGATTAAAAAAACTGTCGGTATTGGATGCAGATTTTGGGGTGGCGTTATTGGGCGCGTTTACGTTAGTCAGATATGGACTGGTTGATACGCACCTGCGGAGACTAAGGGATTATATTTTGCTACACTGAGCCGGGCACGAGCAATAGGGATGTTGACACTATGTTGACACTAATTATAAATTAATATAAATTTATGTCTAAAATAATAGTGGTAACATTTAAAGGCCTAAAATATGATTCTTTTATTGAAATCAATCACAAAAATGTGAAAAATTGTACTCACTGTCACGAGACCTCAAACGCCATTTTGAGAATATTTTTTTATTTATTTATTTTTGCAACACCTAAAACTAGGGTATACAAGGGCAAAAACTTAATGCCTAATGGCATTCTCTACCAGTCAGCCCTGGGTGCTGGTGAAAATCTTAGATAGGCGCAAACTGTCGATATAAACAGTCAAAAAAAAACTAATTTTTATATTACATATCTTACGTCCAATACTGTATATTATAGACATAATATAAAATATATAAATACATACCATTACATTCATATAGATATATATATGAATAATATAAATACATAATATATATATAATATATACATATATATAATATCCTAAATATGAATATGACGTCATTGGAACAGTTTTATATGGAAATTCAACAAACTTAGTAGACAGATAGTATTGAATATAGTTTAGTGACGTCACGTGACGTTTTCGGTGAGAAATTTGATAATGATTTTTATTTATCAATTTTTATTTTTAAATTGAAGATTATTATTTTTATAATATTTTTTTCGTGAATATTGAGGTTCTATCTATAAAATTTATATATAATTGAATCCTAAAATTAGTCAACATCCCTATTGCTAACATACTCGGCTCGGACATAGACGTCGCACGGTGTAGCATAAACACTCGATGTCCGCGTCATATAAAATGTTAGTGAAGTTTTGAATTCGTGCCTCGTCCGTGCGTCGTCCACGGCACGGCTCGTGCTCGGCTCGGTGTAGCATAAATAATCCCTTACTGGCGCGAACACTATGTGTTAATTAGTTTAAATCATTTATCCTTCTGCTTAACAACAAATCTAATGTAATCTAATCTAATACCTTTAAAGGAGCAATTCTTGCAATATAATTGGAATCTCGGAATCGGCTCCAAGGATTTTCATGAAATTTAGTATACAGAGGGTTTCGGGGACGATAAATCGATCTAGCTAGGATTCATTTTTAGAAAATTTCGTTTTATCGGTGTTTTCAGGCAATGATAAACTTCTACAATATACTCTTCCTCACATCTATTAGCAAGTAGCAATACTAAAGCTACTACAGTAAATGGCGTTGTTAAGCAACACTAAACCGAGCAAAGCTCGGTCATCCGGGTACTCTAATATAAAATGTAAAAGAATACGTTGTTTATGGTAAAGAAGAGGCACATTCAATAAGTTATAATAAAGTTATATTTGAAGAGTGGAGTATGACGTAACGTGCTGCGTCTCGTATTCGCTGTGGCGCTGAGTTACGGCGCCATCGCGCCATGGCTAAGCTGCTAGAGTTATTATTGTGCACCCCTATCGCCGCATCTCGATACTAACTCGAATAAACAATGTCTCGAGTATACAAAATAATATTATTAAGTACTGTGAAAATTTGTGTGCATTGGTGTTACTCTCACGCAAAAACTACCACGGATTTTAATGAAATTGAACACATAAATTGACCTGGAATAAGATATTGTGTACTAATTATCGCGGATAACGGGTTGAACGCTAGTCTAGTACGGGTATATTGGCTCCCGACTCTAGTCAACTAGGGTGTACCAACAAGTACAAGTTGAATTAAAGAAAATCTTTTAAACATCGATCGATACATATGGCTATACCTATTTATTTACACTACATATTGTGATTATTTTTATGACTTTATTGAAATAAATCAATCGCTACCTAAATATTATCCCAAGCTTAAGAATACGCCAGTGAAAACCGTATCCAAATCGGTTAAGTCGTTTATGAGAGTAGGAAACAAACGCACAGAAAAAAAAACAAATCAACAAACGTAAAATCCAAATTATTGTAATGGGATCTATTGCGATTTGCGTTACAATTAGGTATTTTCGGAGATAGTCAAATATTTAATTGAGCCCACTGAATAAATAATAAATCTCGTGTCACGGTGTTTGTAGTCGCACTCCTCTGAAATTACTGGACCGATTTTTATAATATTTTTAGGTATATTTAGTAGATATGAGAATAGATCGTAAAGTAATTATATTTCTTTGCGACACAGGTAAGTAAGTACCTACTGCGGGGTATGAGTGTGTAAGCGTTTGTTTTAGTTTTGTTTTTTTTTTGCCAAAATATTTATTTTGTAATTTTTTTTAGATTTGACATCATAAAATACTTGTGACCCCAAATGTTCACCCTCCTACCCTATATAAATATTGCAGAACAAGGTCTGCTACGAACAAAGGTTGGAGCAAGAGCTGCATGTACCGCCCTTTATATAAGTTTTGGTGAGTGAGTCACGCCATCTTTAGGGCTGTTGGCTAACAATATAATAAATAAATAATCTATACTAATATTATAAAGAAGAAAGATTTGATTGTTTGCATCGAAATAGGCTCCGAAACTACCGAACCGATTTGAAAAATTCTTTCACTGTTGGGAAGCTACGCTATCCCCGGGTGACCGGGGTGACATAGGCTATACTATATATTTTTTTACTATTTTTCTCGAAGCGAAGCGAGGGCGATTTCCTAGTAATAAATATAGGTACTAGTATTATATGTTATAGATATTATTATACTATTATCTATATAATACTAGCACCTTTATTAAACCTAGTATATTTATTTGATATGCAACTCGCATCGCAAGTAAAACGCATCCGCAGACCATAGTAGGGGTAGATCAGATTGTGAAAATCCCCCGATTTAGCTCCGAAACGGCTGAACCGATTTATTCTGACGTAATCGTTTGATATCTCTTACAAGTATAAAATCATATTTTCCCCCGACTTTACGGCTAAGCTGCTTCGTTGATAAATCGATGGAATTCATCTTTTATAAGTTTAAGACAAAGAGTTCGGAACGATACGAGCAGCTTCCATTGTGCCGTAATGGCTACTGATACACAGATATGTATGTCTTAACACCTACAAACTTGGGCGGCAATGATTTTGTACTCTATGACTATAGCAATATGATTCATTTTAGTTTACTGTGCTTAGTTTATTTGAAGAATTTTGAGGATCTGGAATCAACTCATTAGCGGTACCTAAGGCACGAATCTTTCCTTAAGTAGCTCGTCGATTGAGAAGTATAATAGAACGTACATCACCATACAGCTAAAGATATAGATAATTATAGTTAGATAGCTCTATCTAACGATACAACTGATTTTGGATACCCTCTGAGGCATGGACAGGCTATTTTTTAACCGTTTTCACACAACTCGACATCAACACTCCGACTCTGGTAGAAAACATTGAGATACTTAATGTCACGTTCCTTAAGCTGGCCATCCACCATCAAGTTTACTTGTCAAGTTTGCAACGGACTTGATGTGGCATCCAGTTTGTATGAGCGGTCTTCCATACATAGATGGCCATACACCAAGTTTACTGGATGCCGCATCAAGTCCACTACAAACTTACAAGTATACTTGATCGTGTATGGGCATGGCCAACTTTACTTTAGTATTTTCGATAGGATAGCTATCCTATCTAGGGTCAACTACGATTCGACCGATTCGCTTTGTTACCACTAGTTCGATTCATCCATGAAATAGATCTTTAGGTCCGATGCCCTATTCTTATCAGTGATAATAAGTAAGGATACCTAAGTACAAAATTGATGCTATGGATGGTTAATGTTATAGGCCATAAAATGACTACTTTAATGTCCTAAAAAAAGAGTAGCACAGTTACCTAAGTAGATCCACGTATAATCACTAATCTATGTAATGCCGAAACTTCATGTAAGCATTTCATCACAAGATCCTCTCAGATACAGGAGAGAGTAGTGAAAGGGCCATAATAAAATGGCTCATAATTCAACATAAAAGCAATGCAAATATTATGTGAGCCATACGTCTGCGCTATATTAAATCAGGCAAATCGTCTCCGGTACACTCGGCCCTATATTGCTCACACCTGTTCGGTCCAATGTGGGTCGCTTGGTAACCTTCTCCGGACAAAATAATATTATGTTTTTTTAATGATAAAACCTGTAAATGTAATGTCTTACTTATAATGTCTTGAATAAATTAATAGTAGGTATGTTTTTTTAATGACAAAACTTGAATGTTTGTAAAAAAATGTTGTATGTCTTACTTACGTATAATGTCTTGAATAAACTTATAGTATATAATGTATCAGTGATATTTTAAATAATCTATATACCTACATAGACTGTAATATAAACACATGTTTTATATATACAGACTCATATACATAAAACACAAAAAATGTTTGTAAGGAAAAAGGACATCCCCTTTATAGACTCTGAAACCATCCAACCGATATACCTCAAAATGGTTTCATTTGAAAGGCAATAATCCGAAGGTGGTTTGAGACTGCTAAAACAATGCATTATGCACATTCGGTCCATTGATAAAGTCGATTTTCCACTTTTCCCATACAACAATTTGAAGATAACATGTAAAGATGGTGCATCAACGTCAACGTCAACACAAAAACACTGATCTGTCATTGTCATCAGAAAATTTTGTAGCGTAGTGGAACACCCTGGGTGTCCACTAGTTTTCTACATTTACATACAAACCAAATAATGTTAATAATAGTTATAAAGTGGTTTTTCCTATACGTAATGTTTTGTTCCTTACTTGTTCAGAGAAAAGTGTAAAATAGTCCTGTGGGAGGTTTTTTTTAAAACAGTTTAAGTTATATTTTTTTTATTTGTGTTCTTGTGAAGTAAAGCAAAATCTTTGATATGACTAAAAGATTAAATATCAATCTACCTATATATGAGTATTCCTTGTTAAACCACTGGATAAGGATTTCCTTGAATATCAAAAAGCCACGCCTGTGATAGATGACGAATTCATTTAATTTTCTGTTTTGATATTATCTTTTTATGGCTTCTTAGTATGTTCCCCTATCCAGACATACCAACAAAATTCAGTACGTAAGTATTTTTTCTCATAAAAGCCAGACAATCCACTGTGCAATATGATAATGTTAGTACCGGACATTTGTCCCGGCCGGAACAGAAAAGGTTGGGGAAATATTTAAGGAAAACGTCATTTGACTGACGATATTAACCCTTCATTTGTCTATGGTTTTTGCAGCAAAATTGTGGTGCTTGATGTTTTGAAAATGTACGAGACGTCGAGATAAATATAATCCTACAAAAAAAAGTTTTATTTTACGCTATTTATTTTGTTTAAAATAAACCCATGTTTAATATGGAATAGAAACCCATGAATAAAGTAATCATTAAATTAGTATTATATTTCCAACCAAAAAGACTTCCGGCATAAAGATAACTTCAAAAATCAAAGACCTTACCTATTGTTTTCATATAAAATCTTTAGATAACAATGATATACATCGTGAGTACCCGTATTATACTTAAGAATGATAAACAAAGCCAAATTTAAAAGAGCGATAACAACTTAATTAAAACCTTGCAAGACAAAATCCTCTAAAGAATCAAGCAGGTATTTCGAATTTCAAAAAGGAAAGGATCTCAAAGACTTCACAATCAGCGGTAGTAAAGTTGCCTTGTTGATTGCCTCTACTGTAACGAACTTAAAAAAATAAAAACAAAACTCAGAAGAGCCTTTGCCTCTTGATTGTGGATGAAAAAAAACAAAAGAAAGAACTTCAAAATGAGCACAGATTATACATGCGTAACGTCAGCTGAACAGTATACAAGTTTTGGCGGGAGAAAAATTGTAGTCCCTTGGGGAACCGCAATCTATCTAACATTTTTGCAAAAAATACAGTAATGCGTATAAAATTCTCGAAACTTCGGCAGTCCGGTCTGAATCTTTAAGTAGAATTAGAAATATATTCCTACACCTGAAATCCACGCATAACCAATGCGCGGGAAAAATCACCGCTATATTACAGACGTCATTTTCGCTTCCCTTTCTTTGTTTATTTGGTTTTCAGGGGTTTTTATGTGGCCTCGTTTTGTTAAACGCGGGCTCCTTTTATTTTTGCTTTAAGTATGCATTTTCTTCGTGGATTTTTTAATTTGAAGACTACTACTCTTTTGTTTGTGTTTTTTTTAGTATGTCAAATTTAACAATGGCTGAATCTGTGTATAAATATTATTTAAATCGACTTAAAAAAAGAACCAGACGACAAATTCAGTGAAGCACCCATAGTAACATCAACTCCTCTATCGTACAAGTATCACACGCACACATTGACACCATTACTAATAATTCACTAGTTTACAAAAAACAAAACTTTTTTTGTTCATTAAATGAAACATATACTATTCATGCAGGCTATGGACGGTAATTAAAAAAATATTTTTTTATTTTTCGTAGCACGTCACAATTCTGAGATATAGAGGTCTTTGTTTTTATCTACCCGCAATCGTTTAAATACGTTTATTGTTCGATTTTGTAAACAACTGTGTGACTGAAAAATCTTATTTTTATATCTAAATGCCATCTAGAGTGTGCAAACTACATCCAAATCGATTTTGTTATGTTTGTGGGAAAATTGTTCAGTTAAATCGTGGTTTCCCTATAACGAAACCATTGCAAGAAGCCTATTTACATTATTTTGGATTTTCGGTGTCAAATCAAGATAAAATTTGGGTTCCTCATGTGATTTGCACTAATTGCAGATTGGTCCTTAGCTCCTGGTATTCAGGTAAAAATAGATCACTGAAATTCGGTAAACCAATGATATGGAGAGAGCCAACTATACTAACCACGTTACTGACTGTTACTTGTGTTTAACAAAAACTTTTGGTTTTAACTCAAAAAATAAAGATAGTATAAAATCGAGCATAGTGACAGTGAAAAAATATTTTTGGGTCCACAAATCAGGAGAATATTGGACGATACGAAATTCGAGAGCCTTTTAACCGAGGTAGAAAAAGCAGCCTGGAACTCTTTCAAAAATGTTGTTAAAAATTTTTTAGGCAATAAAAAAAGTGATAATTACAAAGACATTGTTGAAAATCTATTGCAATATTATGAGCGTATGGGTGTAAATATGTCACTAAAATTCATTTTTTACATTCCCATTTAGATTTTTTCCAGAAAATCTTGGTAGTGTGAGTTATGAACACGGTGAGCGATTTCACCAAGATTTTAAATCATTTGAGCAAAATTATCAAGGTTTTTGGGACCAAAATATGCTAGGTGACTATTGTTGGTCTGTTGTGAGAGATACAGATGAAAATATTTATAAAAAAAGATCAAAAATTACCCATTTTTAATTTTTTGTGGTTTATTTATATGTAGTTTTTTGTAAAAATCTTTTTAATAAGTATTTCAAAAAACTGACGTGCTGGATTTTTTTAAATATTTTTTCCGAGATGTAGATACCTAAAGTAACTTAACCGTATGTATTCCATTTCATGAACAAAAGTCATGTAAACTAGTGAATCGGCTGCCATTACCGCGTCGGATTGGTCGGACCGCACTAAAAATACGCACACATGGTAAGCGGGCGGCGTCACTCTCGATAAAACAAGGTGACGTATAATGTCCATTGAAGTATGTATAATGTCATAGAGATAGAACAGACATCTCGAACAAAATGTGTCTCGCCGAGAGGTTCTATTTTCAAAATTGAGCCCCCGTTCTACTTTCAAAATCTAACGAATCCATTAAAAATTGAAGCCTATTGGCGCTACTTCATTTGGTCATATCATAATGTATCTACATCGTGTTCGCGGTGTCGCTTCTATACGCTAGTAAAATACTTCAATGACTTCGACTTACTTTTCTATAGCCCAAGGGAGCCAGAAATTAAAAGTTAAGCAAAAAACTTATCATGTACATACATGTACGTATATTACGGACAATATTACGGATCTCTTAAAAACTCCCTCACCTTTGTTTACATTATTTAAATTTAAAATAGACTGCTTTCCATATTACTTATTTATATGAACTTCAATATGTACTTAATTAAGTAGTGGTTCAAAATAAGTTTTGAACATTTTGTAACGTATATCAATATTCAGTTACGAAAATTTTATTGATTGCTTCAGAATATTGCTCGGAAAATCTTTTTGCCCTAGTGACGTGTTTGTTTTGGTAATTTGCGGTTTGTCGCCATTGTCGCCTATTTTCCGTACCCTCGGGTCTCATTAGAGGGAATTGCAAAAGCTACACAGCAAAATTTCGTGTAGCGGTGAGCGAGAGGTACCAAAACAAACGTATTCCCGGCAAATAATGAACATCACGAAGACTGAAGTTCAAACTTTCGTT
Source organism: Thymelicus lineola (assembly GCA_963932265.1). Taxonomy (NCBI): domain Eukaryota; kingdom Metazoa; phylum Arthropoda; class Insecta; order Lepidoptera; family Hesperiidae; genus Thymelicus; species Thymelicus lineola. The sequence continues at coordinate 2,143,647 of OZ010698.1, forward strand.
AACTACCGTAGCCTGATTCAGTGAAAATTTGTATAAGATAAATATAATTTTGCCTAAACTCCGATTCTAAATATAAGATTTGGAGTAATTAAAACCAGTTTCCAAGTTAATTCCGTTGTGCAAAACAGGGAATTTGATAAGTGAGAGGGCTTCCAACTGAAACGGGCATTCCGTCCATTTTTGCCAAAATTAATTAATATTTTCACAATGGCTTCGCTGAATCATTTGTTACCGGTGCTTCGGTGTTTGCTCCATGTGGACTTGGGCTCATTTAAAGTTTAAACAATACAATAATAAAAAATGAATCAAGTAGGTAATTGTACATACGTTTAACATTTTTCCATTTATGTTTTAATGTTTTTGAACAAGTCTTATATTATCTAGTTAAGAAAAAGTAAATGTCGTTAAAGTATAATAGTTAAATCAATAAGAAGCTGATTAATTTTCCCGTTTGCGTCTATGTTGCTGGTCTGTACACTAGTATTGTACAGAAAATGTCTATTTATCCCTATAAATATAAGTTAAGTACCCTTATTTAACCCTATGTAAATTTTTTTCTTCTCTCCTTATCTAATGATACAATAAAATTAATGGGAGCTATCGTTTATTATTGTAGGTACTCATTAAGATTATTTTCATATGTACCTCCATAAGATCGTTGTAAGATTATACCTTGTAAGTAGATATACGAGTATACATATACAGTCTAGCGGTTTATAGAACGTTAGTCTCCCGAACGCAGGGGCCCGAGTTCAAATCCTGGCACGCACCTCTAATTTTCAAATATTATGTGCGTATTACAAGTTAATTATCACTTGCTTCGGTGAAGGAAAACATCGTGAGGAACCTGCACACTGGAGAGTTCTCCATAAAGTTCTCAAAGGTGTGTGAAGTCTGCCAATCCGCAGATGACCAGCGTGGTAGACTATGGCCTGTAACCCTCACACTGTAAGAGGAGACCCCGAGCCCAGCAGTGGGATAATATTGTTGCTTTTACTTTGCTACATTTACGTTAATTAATATATTGTCGGGGAAACAAAAAAGTACAGTAAAAGTCCACAGTTTCAGTGGTCCCTCGCGCAGTCAAGCAGGCAAAGACAAATTACTTTATTTCTTTCCCCTATTTATTTATTATGGTTCCTTCTGCTTTCATTATTTTTTTTGTTTATAACTGTCCCTTATTTTCCGTTTCGACTGGCCTTAATTGTACATCCGATAAACTTTTATTACGGAACATGCTTCGTTAATTAACTTTACAACTTTTTGTAACGGGATTAAATTTTTTAATACTTAAAAAAATCAAAACTGTGATGGTATTGATCTCCACAATAAATAACTAGGCTTATTTTTAAACTATTTACCAACGTAATTTTGATATATCTATATCATATATTATTATATATATCACGGAATACAGAGCTTGTCTCTGTTTTTTACGTTTGTCTGGCTTCAGAGTCCAGGCATTACGAATGTCCATGGACGGCAATGGCAATAACCACTACCCATCAATTAAGTACTCCATTTCCTCATTTCTCGATGACATTTCACTTATTTAATGACTTAAACACACGTAGTACCTACCTTCTCATTTCGATACCCCTTCACCGTAAGACGAGAGCTCTTCAGCGTCCAATCAGAGAGGAATATTTGTATTGTTCTCATACCGTTATAAGAGCCAGATATGATTGCTCCAATATATCTTGGATAATGTTAGTATTATGTCTGTTAAAATATTCAGATATTTTAGGGTTCCGAAGTAAAATCGGAACCCTTATAGTTTCGTCATATCCGTCCGTCCGTCTGTCCGTCCGAAGCAAAGCGCTGAAAAATATCGTTGAAAAAGTCTTCCAAAAATATTATAGGTCTTCTAAGACTATTTTTGTAATTAAGAGTCCGTTTGCGAAATATTTTAAGGCTTTAAAGTGCTAATTTTGGTTAGAGTCAACTATGCTTCCCATGCTGGCTAAACGGTTGGAGTTGGACAAGCGAAAAATTCTTAAAAATAAGTTATGACGTGATGATTTTACAACGAAAACTATCACAGCTATGTTAGCATAAGTAGTTAATGAGTAATAGTCAATAAACTTAGTACTTCAGAACCCTACATTGCGCGTGGCCTGACGCACATGCCCGTTTTTAGAAAAACTTACGCCTTATTCTAAATGGTGGTATCAGGTTTTAGACTCGATAAGATTTATGATTAGTTACTTGATTATTTCTATCTTTTGTCCTTACAGTTTCAAAGATAAAATTTAATCCTTATTGTTGTAGCTTTGATCTAAAAACAGAGGGATCAAATCCCATACTTTCACTTGGGCCTTGCCTTCTGAGTTTAATATAATTATTGACTCTTAAAATTCGGGAGACGTAGGATAACCATGGAGCTTCTTCCAAAAATTGATTTTATTACTGCAGATATGAACCTCTTAAACTTGTACTTAAACCATTAATTATATTTAAACGACTTATAATCTTCCCAAGGAAAATATAGGGTGACCAACCTTACCTATACTTTTCAGAACAGACAAAAATATCTACCACTGGTCGATATAATATCCCATGTTAGGTAGGCTTACAGTTGATTTATTTTTATAGGTTCTCTCTTTTCTAGCCGACAACGTATCATTGATGCTTTTGGTGACGCTGATGTCCATGAGCGACAATAGCCATTTATCATCAGGTGGATCGTCGGCTTGTTTGTCGGCTGTTTCCATTAAAAAAAGACTTCAACTTCTTTTTTCGAAGTCGGTTAAAATTCACATTGTCCTCAAGATTTAGTTCGTAGGTAGATAAGTGCTGCATCAATATAATTTGAGTGCAAGGCAACGTAATATTCCTTGCTTCCTACTATCACTATATTGTTGATTCCTTTATCGTTAAAACATTAATGAATGGCTCCAGTGGGGATTATCAAATAGATACCATCAGTCGGTAATTTATCGTAAAATAATATCATAATATAATAACATAACAGGCGCGATGGTTACACCACAGTACACATATATACAGTAACGTGACTCGGCCCGATTCTCGAAAAACTTGCCTACGCGTCGCCGCGCGCTAGGGCTGTCCGCCGACAGTATTTTAATTTTATAAAACGACTTGAGTTTCTTTGTAGTTTTGTATTTATAAATGTTATATTTTCTATTTTAATAAATGCAATTAATTGTGAATAAAAAGGAAGTGTTCCATAAAAATCTATGTTGTGTTTTTATTAGTACTGTGAAGGTTCGTAAGCCTTCAGTATTGTATTAGAGACAGAGACTCTTAGGGTATGGTAAGTTCTTCTTGCAGGTTAAGGTAAATAAAAAAGGTACAACTGTCCGATTCTATAAACTTTATACCTATTGCTAAATTAATTTATAACATTGAAATCAAAGTTACAGTAGCAAGTAGCAATAACGTTTTAATGACAAATTAGACGCAAATATTCAAATTACAGTTATTACAAATTACAATATTAGGTACAATTATTTCCAGACGAGATTCATAGATTCATCATTATATTCTTTATCACGTCATTCATATTATATTCGTCTATACTATAGCGAACCCTATAAAAGATAGCCGCACACGACCATACAGCTCAACCAGAGTAGAAAAACTAAAAAAATTGTTATTTGTACCGACCGGACCGTGGTACAAGCTCCGCTCGTTCGCCTGTCGGCAATCGCCACGCAGCGGCCGCTGTTGCCCACGTATCGCACGCGTATTCGGATGTGGGTAGGTATAACGCGCTTTTCGGCCGTTTGTATGAAGAGCGACTACTGTATATATCTTTACCGTGGTTACACTGCCTATCAGCTGTAGGTACTTCTGCTTCTATCGATTAAACTACTTCTATAAAATGGTCGACCTCAAAGAAGATCGCCATAATCCTATACACCTAAGAGCTAAGAACATCATGGATGTAACGTATGTTAATGAAAGATACTTTAAATTAATGATTATTATATTTATTATGTTATTTAATACATAAATATATTAAAAAATTATATGGGATTAAAGAGAAAGAATAGTAGCAATCGTTGAGCAAATTCGGTTTCCAAGGAGGTAGGTATGAGTGGTCGTTCGTAAGAGCAGAAATTCTATTCCTGTTATTTGATAGTTCCCCATTTGCTTACCATAACAATAAAATTATAATTATGAAAGTAATGACGAACGGTTAAATATTTAGATTTTTCACTAATCATCCTTTTTCATAAAATCGATAGTTTTGTAGTAAAAATTGATCGTTGAAATTGCTCTCATATGAGCAATTATATGAGCAATACACTAATTTTTAACTTTTAACACACATTCCAACTGTTACTTTATGCAATATTATTCATTGTTATATTATATCAGACAAAAATCTGTTTTTTTTTTGAGAGGTATTATGGTTTCTGTAATGAACAATGAAGCTCACCCAATTTTGGCGATCTCCTTTTAGACTTATTTAGTCTCCTATTGTAACCAAAACTTTGGTTACCCTATTCTCAAAAGGACTGATCGAAGTGCTTTTAGTTGTTCAAAGTCGTTAACCTCGGAGAAATCTGCGATGAAATATTTATTGGATTTAAATAGGCGGTGGATTTGCTTCGAGCCTCGAGCCTCTACCTTCGTCACGCACCGTTTCGCCGCTAAGTTTTGGCCTGTACTACAGATAAGCTAAAAACAAACAGGTAAAATTAAATTCCCTTTTTGTATTCGATAAGCTTCCGCACTAGGATTTGTTGCACACCGCTTGGGAGAGAATTCATCCAAAGGAAAATACTGGCCCTGCCTATGACTTGGCAAGCTGACCAGTTCTACCACCCTCATTCCTGAGACAACCACCGTCATATTCCGGTATAGGGTTCAGAAGCCCACTTTTATAACTTTTTTCTCTTTTCTTTCTTACTCTAATCTAGTCTTAGTAAACAAAAGATAAGTATATAATATTGGTAATTTGGTATGTTAGAACGAAGAATTGCCGATAGAGTTCTTACTTCTTCCTTAAGAAGAGAACTGTATGAAAAGCTGTTTTTTTTACACAAATAAGTTAATGCTTGACTGTTGAGATATTTCAAACAACGTGGGTATATAGTCCTTATAACCTTTCCCAGGAATTGATTTATCAAAAGCATTTTTTTAATCTGGACTTTTGACCTCATCGAAGAATAAATAAGTCTTACGAAAAACTCATGTAGGTAAATACATAATTATAAAAATATCACGTCAATAGAGTAAAGTAGAATACATGATAAATACATAGCCTATGTATTGTTAAGAAAACATCTAATAAATGGTCACATGATGCTAGTAGTCATCCTTGAACATCTGCAATACCAAGAACATCAACGCGTTGCTGACCATGGCTAAAATAACATTTAAAATAAATAAAACATCGTAACTTATTCATCTACTATATTTAGATTTAAAACACATATATAAATAATAAATATCTTACAATTCCCTTAAAAATTTTAATAGTATTGAAATCTTGATCCACTTCGATTAAAAATATTCATGTCACATCAATTTTTTATGGTAAATTTTATTATAATCTTATATTATATTTATTGTATTTGTTATTATCTTATATTGTATTTATTGTAGTAGTTATCTAGAAAGGTACTTACTCTATGCTTATTGCTCTGTGAAAATAAATATCGTCAGTTAAATCACGGAATTCACAAGAGTGTTCTATGAATTAAATAGATAAGTGACAAAAATCAAAAAGAACAAATTTTACAGTACAGCCATTTAAACTTTTTCATTTTAATAATTTTGTTTCTTTTTCTGAAAGTTTGCTTATAATATGAAGAGGTCAGAGGAAAAACAGCTTTTGTTTTTCCTCATTTGACTGACCAAATCACCGAGAGATGTGCTTCAGCGGAACTAAGGAAAAAATCCTCACTGTGGGTGACAGCATTACGCTCGAGAAAATTGTTACAGAAGCCAATACCTTGGAAATTGTTAATGATCAGTTGCAATTATGTGACGATAAGAAACAAGGAAGCCAACATAAGACAAGAATACCAAGAAGTTAACGCTATTTATAACAGGAATAAGAAAGGACTGAGTCACAAAAGTAGGCAAGGTGATAAGAAAAACATAATTCCTTGTGGGCGGTGTGGTAATAGAAGTTTCCAATCAGATTACAAAAAATGCCCTGCTTTAGGAAAAACATGTTTCACCTGTGGTAAGGTAGGACATTTTTGTCAATACTGTAAAGAATGCCTGGAAATCAAAAAAACTCAAAAGTAACAAGAAAACAAAAGTTGAAGTGGATTATGTTTTTAACATTAATGTTAGCGCCGTAGTAGGCGCATGCACCTATATAGGTGCGCACACGCACACTAGCCCGCCGAGCCTACGCTACCGGCTACGTCATGATACAATCCCATCGTCCGGAGGATTGCACATACGCCTTAATGTACAAAATTACTGTAAACGCCACTATATTAACATTAAAACCACAAGTTCAGCCGACTGTGTTTTGCATTGAAGATTTCCTTACCATTAATGATAATGCTTTGATTGAATGCACTCTAGGTGGGGTCAAAACAAAAATGTTAGTGATTCAGGTTGTAGGGTGTATTTGATAACGTCTGAAACATGGGAGACTTTGAAGAATCAAGAAGTTTTAGCAACTAATCAAACTCATAAACCAAACAAGTCTTTTCTAGCAATAGTACAATGATATTAAACTATAGATACGTTATGCCCTTACAAATCAACCAAAAAATCTGTTCCGACCGAGCTACAACACACACACGTTTATCTTTTGTTTCACTACACCAATCACTATTACATTGGTAAATTATGTAAAAGGGATCTCACTACTAAAACCATAATAGTGAAAAAGACAGCTAGACGGCCTCACTCAGAGGCAGCTATCAACTGTCTGAATTAAAATCGCTACACTTGTCTAAATTCGATTGACATAATTTCAGCGCCAACTTGGCATATCTTGTATATAATATCATTGCAATGGTAGATATAAAAGGATCATTTGACACCACAATCAAGGTAAATGAACTAGAGGAACAAACAACCATTAATGTTACTGCAGGGGGTATAAGGAATCTTTTATTGGTTTATGTATGACTGACAATAAACAAATAAACCGAAATATTTGTTTTAGATGTATCCGAAAAAACCGTGTCTAAAATCACCAATGAAGGTAATGTCGCAGCCAGCACGTCGACTAAGGTTTCAACACCATGCAAAAGCTGTCCCGGACCTAAAAGAATCGAACTAGATCTGAATTGAACTTCGAACAGTGTGATATAAGGCATAAAATACATGATTTTTTTTCCGTAAAAAAGGAATTTCCTACTCTCACAAAGTTATTGCATGAAATGCGAAGATAGATAGATTTCAAAGGAAGTCGTACCACTTTGTGGAAAATAATGAAAAATATGGGGTTTTATTTTAAAAAATGTAGATCCAAAAGGAAAGTCCTAATGGAGAGAAACGATATTGTCACCTGGGTCTATCGATACCTGGAAGAATTGCGAAATAATCGTCTCGGAAACCAGCGCCCAGTTGTATATTTGTACGAGTCATACACACGCAACATATTACGCCGAAAAATTGGTAAAGCGAAAAAGAACAATATATCATCAGACTCCAAAGGGCCAAGCTGGATTATCGTCCACGCGAATGGTGCAATGGGTTTCATACCCAATACTCAACTGATCTTAAGATCTCAGTCACACGCGGCCGATTATATCACAACGATATGAATAAAACGAATTTTAATAAGTGGCTTAGTGAAAAGCTTATACCAAATCTGTCTCCCCAATCAATTGTGGTGATAGATAACACCTCGTACCACACAGAACAGCCTAAAAAAGCACCAACAATGCCAAGCAGAAAGGCAGAAATGCAAAACTGAATAACAAGTAATGGTCTTTCTTACTTGCCTACTATGGTAAAAGCCCAGCTATTTCAAATAATAAAGGAGCACAAACAGCCACCCGTTTACGAAGCCGATATAAAGTTGGAAACGCATGGGCATAAAGGCTTCCACTGCGATTTAAACCCCATAGAGCTGATATGGAGTGTCTTAAAAAGACGAATTGTTGAAAAAACTCTAGGTCAAGAAGCAAATAAAATCGTCCAAATCACAGAAGAAGCCAACGATCACCGAAGAAGAATGGAGAAAATAATGTGAACACGTGAAAAAAGTGGAAGAAAAATATTACGCCGATGGCCCAGATATTGATAGCGAGATGGACAGGTTCATAATTGAATTGGGAGACGATAGTGACACTTCTGATGACGAGGATGATATGGAAGATGAAGGTGACGACTATCTCTCGGGTATAAGTCCGTTGGATGAACATTTTTTTGTCTGATCATAATTATAATGAAAATTATTGAATAATTTATGCTTTTTATTGCTGTCCTGACTTTTAATGATAATCGAATAATTTATAATGAAACAACTTTAACTGATTTTATAGAATCTAGCTAAAAAACATACTTTAAATCACCCTTACTTTGAGGTAGGTTATTATAGGTAATATGGCAACACTGGAAAACATCGCTGCCAACATAACGCCATAGGTACTATTTGTTGAAACAAACTACACCTCTGTCGCGGGTGGCATGGACGACACATATAACACATCACAATAACATCCATGACCCGAGTACAAATATTTATCTGTCACATAAATATCAGCCCCGGCCGGGAATCTAACCCGGGACCCCTCGCTTTGCCGGCAGGGTCGCTACCAACTAGGCTACAGGGTCATCAGTGGAGGTCAAGTACAAAGGTTACTGAGAGTTATTTTTAAATAAGATTAAGGAAATAGCCAAATAGCCACTATGAGCTAGTAAAAAACGGCGAATAGAAAACTGATTTGAAGGTCAAGTAAATATTATCCGCAAACTTTATACAGTAAAGTTTCTTTTATTGATGCTGTCACAGATTAGGCGGAATGTAAATGAAAAATTTGGTGACAATTTTAAAAGTTAACCTAATGTTGGTTGGTTCGTGTTGATAGTCATAAATTAATGCATAACTTAAAATTAAAAACAAATTAACGCAAATTGACGTCGAAATAAAACTCATGGAGAGACTTACGAAATAAGTGAAAAGATCAACATAATTCACAAAAAAACTGAGAAAATTGACATGAAATTCGAATGTGTCCAGACCGTTTAGTATAACTATGGTATCATCCTATAGTACGGTGTGTTAATACAAGTCAAGGTAGGATCTCCAACTCGGCTGGTAGTGGAATGCTCTTCATCACAGCGAACCTCTTCAAAGCATCATACTTGCTTCTGAGAGCCTCGATTTCATCTCTAATTCTAGTGTTTTCCTCTTGCATGGCTTCCATATCATGCCATTCCTGGAAAGAAAAGAATTTTCTAAATATTTCAATATTAAAATTTTATTATAATTGGTTTGTACAAACAAATGCCCTTGAAACTCAAAGAACAATGAATGTTAATGTTCCAAAGATTCGCCATGAGATTTTAGTATACTATTCTTTTACTATAATCAAGTTTCAATAGAGAAAAATAAGTACCTGACTCTTCTCAGTTTCCAACTCGTCCTTCTGTTCAATTCGTTTGATGCGACATGAGGCTGCATAGCCACGGTTCTTTAATGTACGACGTCGCTGCTTCATTCTGAAACAGTACCAATAGCCACTTAGAACTCATGTAAATCTCAGTGTAATGTTGCCGGGAGAACAAGGCTTCAGGCTACATTATGGTATAATTAAATAAAAGAAATCCCCTGTGTTGAACTGTACATCTTCACAGCTAATAATGAATTGTCACTGCTTGTCACAGAAAGTCAAGCTAATTTATTTTTTCCTTCAATATAAATCCAGTCCCCGACCCAGAAATAAGTTGCGTTTTAATTTTAATTACCTGAATATTAGTTTTTAACACAAAAATCGGAAAAAATTGATTACTTTTTACCGATTGTGGCAGATTGCTATTTAAAAATAATAAAAACTTGCAATACTAGAAATGTCAATTTGCTTTGCAGAATTAAAAACAAAGTTTAGGTAGTATTTACAAACAACATGTTTACTAGTAAACTCAGTCCTGGATTTGTCAATAGGCCTTATAGGCCGCGGCCTAGGGGCGGCAGTGTCCTAGGGGCGCCAGATTTCAGAAGATGATATTATAATTGATGATTTTGCGATTAAAAAGTGCGTAAAAATTGTAATTCTTATTTTTTTACGCACTTTCTTAGTGACTAATTCAGTGCCTTCCTTACTATGAATGGAAAATTATTATTTTAGAAAGGTACATGGGGCGGCGGAAATAAATTGGCCTACACTCAAAAAGAATATAAATCCGGCTCTGAGTAAACTGCCTACCTTACGATTTGTTCCCGAGTGAGACCTCTCATTTTCAGCTGTCTGTTGAGATCCCGCACGGAGATAGAGACCAGCTCGTCATCACTGATCTCCGCGCAGGGGGTTGGAGACAAAGGAGCCTGTGGAATATAAAATATGTATATATCAGTTTTTTTATCTTAATTAGGTAAATAAATCTGTGACTAAGGTAACAATACGCCTAGAAGTCAGTATACATACATACATGTATCCTACACTCCAACAAGTGAAGAATGAGGTGACTTTTAATTCCGTGACGATACAAGCAAACACGAAATATAATCAATAATACATGTAAACTTACCATAATAGCTTTCCTCACTCCCAGTTCCTTTAAATCATGAGGCATAATACGTTTTTATTTACAAAGTAACGGGACTCCGTTGCGACGTATTTCCTCCTTGTTGTACTTGCTTTCGAATTACTGTCGAAAAGCCCGTGTTCCACACTACAAAGGGGTGGAAAAACCACTAGGTATATTTAAATTAGTATTAAATAGAATTCTAGAAAGTTTAGCTTCTGAAAAAGAAAGACCAGTCTACTCATTCGGGACAAAACTATAAAGTAAATAAGAATGACATTTGATAAATGACATTAAAAATTGTCAAATAAAAATCTGAGCTAGGGATGCACGATATACATCGATGTTCGATGTAACACTCGATGTAAAGTATGGAAACATCGATTTAATCCGATTTTTTTTAATACGTCAACATCGAGTAAGCATCGATGTTTTTTATTCGATGCATAGAAGAGGCAGTCCTGGATTTGTCAATAGGCCGTATAGGCCGCGGCCTATGGGCGGCAGCGTCCTAGGGGCGGCAGATTTCCGAAATTCTTGTTTTTTTACGCACTTTCTTAGTGACTAATTCAGTGCATTCCTAACTATGAATGGAAAATTATTACTTTAGAAAGGTACATGGGGCGGCGAAAATTTATTGGCCTAAACTCATAAAAAATATAAATCCGGCACTGAGAAGAGGCAACTCTAATCACAAAATCCACCATTAGGCCATTAGGCTAATGTTGAAAAGCGTTTCCTTAGTTTTTGGACATCCAATTCACTGCCGATCACCTTTTTTTTGTCCCAACTCCCAACGCTACTAAAAATAAAAACAATCGATGTATAAAAACATCAATGTATTTTTTAAAACATCGATGTTACATCGATGCCACTATGCCATGCATTGCATGGAAAAAAACATCGATGTTTTTTTTTCTATGTGCATCCCTAATCTGAGCCACACAGAGTAAATATAATTAAACCACAGATTCAAAATACTGTTATCTATTAACAAACCCATAACTTTATATTTACAACTGGACTCCAAGCTTCTAAAAGGTACCTGAAGACAGATCACGTGACACTGGATAAATATTTTTACCAATCACAGGCCTGATTGAGGTTGACCTGCAGTCGCAGTGGTCCATATATTACTTACACCAATTTTGGTCTTAATTTAAAAAGTTCACCAAGATTGCCGAATTTAAATTATTGTATTAAGAACAATATTGAGATAAAATGACATATTCCAGCCATATTTTATTTATGTGTAATATACAACAGCCAGCCAATATCTAACAACCATTGACAACAAAGTTACTGTGGCTTATTGGAACGAAGTTCCTTATCGCGCGTTGTGAAAGGGGGCTAGACGGAAAATTACGACACTTTTTGATTCTTACGAATGACGACACTTTTTTTGAATTGATTCAGAGCGTTTTACAGAGATGGCGCTGTATGTACAACAAAACAATACTTAAATCGAAAGGAACTTCGTTCCATCCGGGAGCCCCTTGACACCTCTCATGTTTTTTATTTATAGTTAGATTAGTATTTTACACAAACGAATTTTGATATCCTGGAAGATTATGTGGACATCATAAAAAAAATCATCCAATGTCAGATCGAGGTTATTATCCTTGGTCACATCCATCTTCAGGTATAGATCGATTGCTATAAGCTCGTCTTCTCATTTAATTTTTTAATAATTTCTCTAAAAAGATAGTGAGCGTCGGGACCCCACGGGCAAAGTGTTTCAACAAATTGAATTCATATTAGAGAACTTTGATAATATTATGGCGGATATTGATAAATAATTTAAAAACATCCTCCTCGTCAGCAACAGCTAGTCTTTTATAGATTTTGTAACATCCAATGAGAGACATTTAATTTTCATAAAAAAATTGTTTCATTTTATAAATCAAATATCTGTAAAGTTTATTTTTTAAAGTCACTTAAATATTATGGTATAAAAAAGTTATTTAGTTTTGATTTGAGTTTAAATATTTTTACAATACTGTCTTCGTCGTAATGTGCAGGATCAAATTTTTTTATAAGACACTTTATTCCAATATTTTTAATTCCAGTAAAATATCACGCTTTATTTTCATATTTTCCTCAGGTGATTTTGATTAATTGAAGGATTCGAAATAGGAGTCATTATTAGTAGCATTCACAAAATATTACCTGTCTTTGTTGCGCTCATAAGATTGTCTATATGCAAAGGAGACACACATTGGATTTTTGTGATGTCTGCAATTTTTTTAATGTAATGACATCACTGAATTTTTTTATTTAAGACGATATACAAGCGCAGTTTGTCTTTGTGTTGTACGTGCCAGGTTATGATAATCGGACTATACCTTTTCAAAGCTCAGAGTCCAGTTGTTTATACAAAATTCATGGTGGTATCTCAGTTAGTCTGTGCTTCAGTGTGCTTTCTAGTGTTTTAAGTAATCTGTGCTTTGTGTGTAAAATTTAGTTTTTAGAGTTGACGGGTGAGTTCGTAACGCTTGGAAAAAAGTCTTGTAAAGCATTTTCTCTGTTAAAAGTGCAACAAAATGGCTAAAAGGAAAAATAAACCGCTCATCGATTCAGATTCCAGCAGCGAGTGTTCAGATTTGGATTCGGTAAGTTGCGTAAACAACTAGGTTATACTTATTAGTTTGGCAAAACATCCTGACGACATTCCGCAGAATTTGCGTATTTAGGCCAAGATCAATGTCTGAAGGATCTAATTATGTCCGTTACGCAGTTTCCAGAGAGGGCTAGAAAAACTATACATTCTGTATGAGTGAAACCACTTCGGCTGGCTTACGCACGGTATTGTTACTTTCATGTTTTCCTTTTTTCGTTATTTTGTAATGGCCCCTGCGGCATGACTCATGTGAAACGTTAAAAGTCACTTTCTCGAGATCAATGCGACACTCTGACGTAAACCCCAAATTACTGATTAGAAATGGTAGCTCGAAAATATGTTCCATGCTTTGAAACATTACAGGTAAATCGTTTGATTTGATTGTTGTAGCTCCCTATCGACTATGAATGAATCCATAGATTCATAATACATAACATGTCAGAATTTTAGTTTATGGTGCGTTTCAGACTCAATACAAGAAGGTTTTCCTGCTTCAAAATGGTCAAGTTCAAGTTCTGTCTGCTTCAGTTCATTATGTACAATAGAAATTATTATAATGAACAATGAAAAAAAAATCTATAGACAAAATTATTCAATCATAGTTAAAGAACTTACAAGGATGCCAGGAGTTTTTGGTTATTGACAAATTAGCCCATTAACCGCCCACTACTGAGCATGGGGTTTCTCCTCTTGTGGAGTCCTAGAGAATACTCCATTATGCGTCTCCAGTGGAGATTGGCAGAGTGGGCAGTAGCATTGACACTCCTTACTATGATTATCTGTGTTAAAAGCCTTGGCCATAATGCATACCTTACCATTTTTAAATAGTAGGCAGTAACAATCAAATAAGATAAAAATTTGGTCTCGGAATCAAAAGACAAGAACTCAGACTATAACTCTTGTCTTAAACAAATATATATACATCTAACACTTCAACATTGAAACAAACCAAAGATGTGTTTGTGAAAAAAATTACATGTCCTTAGAGATATAGTGGTAGTAAATAAAAAATTGTCCATAAGTATATAAGTCATTGATATTTAATATTATTGGATAATTGATTTGGACTTGGAACCCTATATAACCTCCTTGATATTAGATTTCTTATCAATTTTTTCATTCATTCACAAATAAATCACTAAAAAATGTAGCTTATATAATAGACTGTTTCAATTAATTTGGTAATTGGAATCCATTCTTTTACAATATTAATAATTGCAATGTGTGTAAAGTCTTTTTTTAGACAAGTCTTAATTGGTAAACAATTAACAATCAATTAACAGTAAACAGCAATTACTTTTAGTATTAAATGATTATTCATTCCTAAATGCTTTTCACAAAATACAAAAAAGATACTGTAAGATTGTTTACCAAACAGGAAATTTGTATAAAAACAGAATTTGCTTTATTTCATTTCAAGTTTTCAACATTCTTCTTTACAGCAATTTCTGAATCTTGCTAAAAAGAAGAAAAAACCCGGCGACTCTCCTCCCGCTGCCAAGTCCAAAAACAAATCATCAGACAGTGAATCTGATTGGGATGAAGATGAAAAAAAGGACAGTAAATCAGGTATGTAATTTAGCTAAGTTATCATCTGCAGTACACTTACCTTATAACTAAATCTTGTATGACAAGATTGACAAGTAGATCTGTGAATTACATAGGCATGTTTTCTTTATTTTTATCGTATTCTAACCAAACAAAACTTTGACCACTTTTAGAGAAATCCTCATCATCATCAGATTCAGATTCAAATAGTGATGCAAAAAGTGATTCGTCCAGTAAGAAGGAACCAGCACGGCCGTCACGCAAGACATCTTCAGAGCTCTCTGACGATAGCAAGAGGAAGTCTGAACCAAAAAATGTTGAAATCAGAAAAAGCACAGACAGTAATGGGTCAGGGAAGAAGAAAGAAGTTTATAGTGAACCAGAAGAAGGTAAAGTTACATGCTACCATCATCTACATACATTTGTTTCTTCATTACTCTTTGTGTATAAACTCCACTGTGCTGAAGAAACTTTAAACAGACTCCAATAAGCCTGTAGTGTACTCAAAATTTTGGTATTCTACAGTTATGCATATCATATTGCCGTGGTTTAGAATATTGACGCCAGTCACATCCTAGGGTGTATCAGGCGACGTAGCCGGCCTGCTTGGTGGGAAGGCTTAACATAAGGATTATATTATTATTACTAAGCCATTAATATTACTATTAGTATTCTTTCTGTGAAGCCTTGCTCTTGCTCAGAGTTAGCTGCCAAACTATGTTGTATTATGCATGGGAGCTTGGGAGCCAGTTCTTTATTTCTCTCTCTGCTTTCTTTGCTGGCATCGTAGCGGTGAACCCTTTGGTGTTACTGACCGCTTACTTTTTGATGGGTCATTAATTTCATTGTCTGCTATATATTGAAAACAAAATACTATTTTAAACCTAGTTTTAGCATGCTAGACATGAGTGTAGTGCTCATACTGTATTGGGCTTAGTATTGCCATTTGATATTGAGCTGACCATACAAGATCAAGTGTACTAGTCAAGTTTGCGTTTTACTTAATGTGGCATCCAGTGTACATGAGATAGCTACATGGCCAGATAGCCATACCGTGGCTATACACCGTCAAGTTTACTGGATGCTGTGTCAAGTTCGTTGCAAACTTGACAAACATACTTGATCGTGTATGACCAGCATCGGCGTTGGCAGCAGTTCATTTGGTAACTCATTCATTTTCCTTTTAGGTGAAGTATCGTCACATTCATCAGACAATGATTCCCTGGACTCGGAAGAAGAGTTTGATGATGGGTGAATAATTACTCTGTTTTTTTAGAAATAAAGTGTTGTTATTTGTCAAACAATTTACTGATTTCGATAAGTTAAAGTGCATGAATTTAAAAAAGACAAAAAAGTAGGTAGTTACTAATTTCTTCAAAAACTTCTCCTAAATAAATTTAAATTAATAAAATAAAATTGAAAATCACTTAATAATTGCAGATACGATGAGAACTTGATGGGAGATGAGGAGGACAGAGCTCGATTGGCGGCCATGTCGGAGAAGGAGAGAGAGCAGGAAATATTCAAAAGAATAGAGCGGAGAGACATGATGAAAACCAGGTCAGTTTGCCACCCTTATTATTATATTATTATTATTCCTGTCGTACCTGTCTTAATGAGTTAGGAAAGATATTATGCATGTGTGGCCAACAGTTAACGCACTAAAGCAGATGTGGACTTCTTAATGCCATTACACATTAATTGATAACTTGGGTAACGGTTCTTTGGACATATCATTCATCCATCCATCCATCAGCCCTTGGAAGTCCTCTGCTGGACATAAGCCTCTCCTAACTTGCTCCTCTGAACGGTCACGAGCCATCTGAATCCAGCCGATACCCGCTGTATTCTTTAGGTCGCAAGTCAGTCAGTTAGGTCCTACCTTTTTGGTCCCCAATGGTAGCTGTTAACATTACACGGGTGTATGAATTAATGTTATTATGGCTTTAACCTATTAATGACCTACTATACGGCACGGATCTCTCTTGAAGAGACCTAGAGTATACTCCACCACGTTGCTCCAGTGAGGATTAATGCAGGGGTTAGTGGCCAACCCGATCTTATGATAACAACCAGGACTGATGGCTTTACTTCACTAGCAGTCACCCATCCAACTACCGAGCCCGTGCCCGCTGTTGCTTAACATTGTCGATCACTAGGATCAACGCAAGCCGCTGGGCTATGAGCTCTTCAATTTTATTATAGCAATTATTCATTTAATTCCACCAAGATGGGAGATCGAACGCAAACTCCGTCTAGCGCGTCGGTCGGCGGCCGAGCGTGGCGCGTCGCCGGGAGAGTTGGCGCGCAGACGAGAGGCCAGGAAGAAGAAACGGGCGTTGCGCGAGGAGCGAGCGAAACAACAAGCGCAGCGCGAGAAGGAGAGGGAAGCCGCTAGGGAGCGGGAGAAGGAGCGCGAGCGAGAACGGCAACGGGAAAAGGAGATGGAGAGACACGGTGAGCTTCAAGTTGAATAATGACTTGAATGATTGATTGATTTGGAAGTGAACATTTTTAGAGTAAAATGAAAACAAAAGAGATGGAGATTCGGTGATTTTGAAAAGGATAAAAGTTACTATTCATTTCACGTTGAACTAGAAAAGAGTGGCGCAATTGGTACATTAAAGCATTTTCTAACAGTCAACCTTCATTGCAGTCATAGTTTTATGACCTTTGACGACTAATAAAATAATGTAAGCGATTCTAAAACACCAGTTAAAATGTTAGTTAAACATGTATCTACATGATTGTTACAGAATCTGATGTTGAAGAGGTAAAGGAACCGGAGACTAAAGGAGATAAGTCGCCGCAGAGCCCCGGAGAGATACAGGACGATTCCAAAGATGACGGTATGTGTGAGCTATACATTCCATGTGTGATTTGTCAATATGTGAAATTATTTTTAGTATCTAAATTCGTACACCCTTTGCTTTACTATGTAGTTTTGAGCAAATTGAGCTCACTATGTTTAATTATACAAAATATTTATTTAATGTTTATAATTAAACTATATCAAATCAACAACTTCAATCTTTCATTTAACTATCGTGTGGTAGCAAGAACCCGTACATAGTTAAATTGGTCCTTCGAGCCGGATTCTACTGGTACCAAGTTAACATTTTATGATATTTTATTTTCCCGCCCGCCTACGACGTGAGTATCTTCAAGAAAAGAGTGACCGAGCTTTCACTAAGTGCCTTCACCATCATGGACTACATCCACACTTAACATGAGGTGGGATTGTGGTCAAGCATTAACTTATTAAAAAAAAAAGATTTATTTAAACACTCCATCTAATTGGTACTTCGAGCTGGATTCAAGTATCTAACTGGTCCATCGAGCCGGATTCAAGCACCAAGTATCTAACTGGTCCTTTGAGCCGGATTTAAATGTCAAGTTCAAATTTTTATTTTTTAACCACCCTATCAATCCATCCACCAGACCGCTCAGCAGAGCGCTCGTCCTCCCCTCTATTCGGCGCCAAGACGGAGCGCAAGCGCAACGTGGACGACCGGCGGCTCAACGCGATGGCGGCGCTGCGAGCGCAGAGGGACGCGCGCGCCGTGCGCGTTGAACACAAGCAGAGGAAGCGGAATGAACAGCTCGCGGATAGAGCTGATGATGTGAGTTGGAAGTGCACGGGTGGTGGTAGAATACTGTTAGTGCTGTGAGAACATGATGATGAGACGGCTGTTAGAATAATGTTAGATAGCTATTTATTTATTTTATTACAAATCCACAGCTCTTATAGGAAATAATATAAATGCATTTTACGAACTATCTTACAGCCAATAACTACGACCCGCGCGGTGACGGAAAAAAAATCATCGCTGCCGGTCGGGGCAATCAAGGGGTTTTAACGTTTTCAGCCATGGGCAATTGGAGGGTGATGTAAAATATTGGTGGGGAAGTCAAGCGGATATCTAGATCAAAATCGGTTTATCTGTTTGGGAGCTACGATGCCACAGACAGACATCCACAAGAGTCAAACTTATAACACTCCTCTTTTTTTTGGGGGTTATAAATCAGTGAACTTGATATGATGAGACGGTGATGATGGTGTTGTCAGGACGCAGACGCAGAGCTGATCGGCGGGTCGAGCAAGCAGAGCGTCAAGCTGAAGGCCTCCGACATCTACTCCGACGACTCCGGCTCCGACTCCGACGACAACAAGTCGCAGGGTGAGTCGTGTCGTGTCGGTAGCACTTAATCATTGGGTGATAACGCAAATTTACATTGAAATTTTCTCTACTTTTAAAGCATGCCCAAATGTTTCAATACCACCATGAAATGGTTAAAATTTGTGGTCAGGTCGTCGTAGCTCAACCAGTTCATCTTCCTCTGGCGGCGAGGAAGAAGAGAAGAAGGACCGGCGGGAGAGGGAACGGGAGAGGGAGAGAGAGAGAGAGGAAGTTGAAGTCAAATACGCTGACTCTAAGGACCAGATCAACAAGCTGAGACTTAGCAGGTACCAGGAGTCATATTTTATGTCATAAGAATAAATAAATAAACGCTAATAAAATTAATAATTGTCATTAATAAACGTCATGATAATTATCTTTATAAATATAACCTTATAATACATTTTTAATGACTTGATAATACATTTCATATATCACTAGTATAAATGGCGGCTTGCGATCGTTCGAGCTATAAGCCACAATGCGACCTGATGGTAACTGGTCAGCTT
Organism: Thymelicus lineola; assembly: GCA_963932265.1. Classification (NCBI taxonomy): domain Eukaryota; kingdom Metazoa; phylum Arthropoda; class Insecta; order Lepidoptera; family Hesperiidae; genus Thymelicus; species Thymelicus lineola. The sequence continues at coordinate 2,163,146 of OZ010698.1, forward strand.
TGTCATCTGTTGCTAGCCTAGAAAGAATAGAGAAAAAGTAAAATAGAACTGACTCTCAAGCTCCTAGCCGGTACTCGAATCATTGCTTTGTTCCCACTAGTTCGGCTCTTTATTTCGATCGTTGAACTGGTGGGAAATTTTTTCTCACTAGTTCAACTTGTTATTTCTATCGTCGAACTAGTGGGAATTTTTTTCTGGACGATCGAACTAACGACTCGAACTAGTGAGAAAAAAATTCCCACTAGTTCGACGATAAAAATAACAAGTCGAACTAGTGAGAAAAAAATTCCCAATAGTTCGACAATCGAAATAACGAGTGGAACTAGTGAGAAAAAATCCCACTAGATCGACGATCGAACTAAGGAGTTGAACTAGTAAGAAAAAATCCCACTAGTTCGACGATCGAAATCGAATCGAACGACAATTACAATGACGTTAATGCAATGTAAATATTTCAGATTCAAATTGGAACGACTAGTGCATCTACCGTTCTTCGCTCGCGTGGTCAACGGATGTTTCGTCAGGATCGGAATAGGGAACAACAACGGCAATCCTGTGTATAGGGTGAGGGGTTTGTTTGTGTTATATGACTATGCAAAACAGCTGGAGTGTTGTTTAAAATGTTGAAATGATCCAGGTACATTCATTGAAGTATTTTCAGTAATGTTTCTGTCTATAACTCTTAAAGTCCCCAGCTAAATATAGACTTACTCCGATCGGTCACGACTGTCACGAGCCCTGTAAATTCCGGGTTCCCAGTTGCTAAAGAACACAATTTTTTTTTGTGTTTTGTTTATAATACGACCCGCGTGGCGCAATGGTTACCATGCCGGATCGCCGCGCCAAGGGTCCTGGGTTCGATTCCCAGCGAGGCGGAAATTTGAATGATGAGTTTGAATTTCTGTTCTCGGTCTGGGTGTGAGTGTCCTTGTGTTGTGTGTTGTCCATGGCACCCACGACACAGGGAATCCTTATGTGGGGCTATGAGTGTGAAGCGTTATTTATTATTTTATTTATTTATAATGGCATACCGTACGATCAAAATAAAATAAAAACATGCTGGTATTCCCCATACACACAAAACATTTTGTTTATTGTTGTAACAGTGTTCCGTGTGTGTGATGTACAGGTGGCAGAGATAATCGACGTGTACGAGACGGCCAAGATCTACAACCTGGGCAACACGCGCACCAACAAGGGGCTCAAGCTGCGGCACGGCACGCAGGACCGCGTGTTCCGCCTCGAGTTCGTCAGCAACCAGGTCGGTGTGGGTGTGATGAGGTTACGTACCTATAGTGCAATCCATAGTTTAAGGGAAAAAATGGTTGTCTGTAAAGTCGGTTTACGGACGGTAGTTTAACGTGACAACGTCATGACAAAACATTGATGAAATAGTGCTCGAATATAATATTATCTCTGGAAATTAACTTATAATTACAAACTTTTATCTTTATACTACAACGCCATCTAGAACTCCTGAAGTAAACTATTTTTTCAGCAAGTTCCTTTCTGACTTAATTGTGTATATAGTTTTGTTCATAGATGGCTCTTTCTCCATATAATATTATCTCTGGAAATTAACTTATAAGTAGAAACTTTTATCTTTATACTACAACGCCATCTAGAACTCCTGAACCAAACTAAAAATAATGTTTTTCCAAGGACCTTGAAAATAAAATTGGAAATAATTTTGTCTCTGATATTCGTTATTAGCAAGTTGAAATACATAGGTATACCAAAATTCAGGTCGATCGAATGTATGGGAAACGGAAGTTTATCCCAGCAATCTTGTATGTTTATAATTTCAGTAGAAACCATAATAATTCCAATAATGTTTGTCGTACAGGAATTCACAGAGACGGAGTTCCAAAAATGGCACAAAGCGATAAAAGATGCGAACAAGAAGCCGCCCACCATGGACTTCGTGAGGAATAAGATCAGCGAAGTCAAAGAAGCACTCATGTATGAGTTTAAGGTATATAATATAGAAAACAAATTATACAAAAAAAATCGTGTTAATATTGATATGTTAATGTTAATATGTTGTGAAGTTGAATACCACTACTCACTAGATAATCAAAAAATCCTAGCTTGACTGTAGTTTGGCTAAAAACGCTTTTATTTGGTTATATAAAAACACCGCAAGTAGAAAAGTTTGTTATTTGCAAGTCCAAAAACCTATAGAGCCCATTATCAATTTTCCGTGACACTTAAATTATTGTATTTTGAATTATTTTAAGTATTTTCAATATACATATTTGTTTACTTCCGCCAATCCGCACTGGAGCAACGTGACGTAATATGCTCTAGGCCTCCTCAAGAGGAGAGACCCGTGCCTAGTAGTGGGCTATTTATGGGTTGAAGCCACACTAACATGTTTCTGTTGTTGTCATGTTAGGAAGAAGACATTGAGAAGATCGTAGCGGAGAAGGAGCGGTTCCGGTCGCACCCCACCAACTACGCCATGAAGAAGACGCAGCTCATGAAGGAGAGAGACGTCGCGCAGCTCAGGTCAGTATTGGTACCAGCTATAAAATTAACTGGTTATTAAATTAACTGCCCTTGCTTTGCTTCGGTTTTCCAATATTTGAAATGAAACTACTTTAGAATCGATTTTCATATTTAAGTTACGGTATGAACATTTATGAACAGTAAAATCAAACTTTCTCCGTTACGTTATGCGTTGTGTTTGTAATTTACACAGAAACTATTATTGTAAATTTGTGCAAATAAAAAAATTTAATAATTAATATATTATTATAACTCCAGTCGTGCGTAGGAGCTGACACACATTTTTTTTTGTTTAGTTTTGACGTGGGTTTTTCAAAACTTTTAATTTTGTGATATTCCATGCATAATCTTCATCATTTTATTTCCTCCGTCTCCCGCAGAGGCGACGAGGAGCTGGTGCTGGAGCTGAACGGCAAGATCGCGGAGCTGGAGGCGCGCGCCAGCCAGCTGGACAAGACGCGCACCTCCTCCATCCAGAGCATCTCCTACATCAACAACAGGAACCGGAAGCTCAACGTCGAGACCGCTGAGAAGGCCATCATGGAGGAGGTATGGCTCTACAAACATCTTGGTATAGGTGTATAGAACCAATGATATTAAACTATAGATACGTTATGCCCTTACAAATCAACCAAAAAATCTGTTCCGACCGAGCTACAACACACACACATTTATCTTTTGTTTCACTACACCAATCACCATTACATTGGTAAATTATGTAAAAGGGATGGCACTACTAAAACCATAATAGTGAAAAAGACAACTAGACGGCCGCACTCAGAGGCAGCTATCAACTGTCTGAATTAAAATCGCTATACTTGACTAAATTCGACTGACTTAATTGCAGCGCCATCTTGGCATATCTTGTATATAATATCATTGTATAGAACGCTGTTTTCTGCTTTGCCCAAAGGTTGGCTGGTAGAGAATGCTCTTAGCATTAAGCTTGCCTTTTATACGATCTATCTTAGGCATAATAAAGATTAAATTAATAAATAGCTCAACTTATGTGGCCACGCAGCGCTATGTATAAGATAGATAGATGTAATAGATGACAGTAAGTAAAAATCACTAAAATTATGTATTTATTTAATGAAACCCTATTAATGGATTATAATACACGTATGTGTATATAGGCCCCCCTCTGGCGACTTTAGTATTTTCGAAGATACACTGGAGGATGTACTTAAACGGTTAGGCTCTAAAAAAGGATTAGTGATATGTGGCGACTTCAACGTAGACATTTTATTAGATAGTACCATGGCTACTAGGCTATTAAGTTTGTTTAAATGCTTTAATTTAAATCCATTATTCAATGAGCCGACCAGAATTACTGAAACTACAGCTACGTGTTTAGATAATATCTTTTGCAATTGTGAGATTTTAAATAAAGAGATATTCAGTAAGTTGAGGTCAGACCACTGCGGACAAAAAATTTCTTTGTATAATTCTGTCAATAAGAAAAAACAATTAATAAAGTGTAGACCAATAACTAAAAATAAGATTTCAACTTTTAAAGAAAAAATTCATTCAAAAATGCAAACGCAGTTATCGTTACAACAAAGAGATCCAATTAAACTATATAACACATTGTCTACTAATATAAATAACGAATTTAATCGAATATTCAAGCTTAGGTACATAGATATAGCCAAAAATAGTAAATTTAGTGATTGGGCTACTGTAGGTATTTATAAAAGTAGAAACAAAATGTATGACCTCTATGCCGAGAAACAATACAATTTTTCTCCAACTTTCCACGAGCATGTGAAAAATTATTCTAAAATCTTTAAAATCGTTTGCATTCAGGCGAAATCAATGTATATAAAGGACAAAATTATTAACTCGGATGACAAAATAAAAACGATTTGGAATATAATTAGCAGTGAGAACGGTAACGCAAAGTCCTGTGATTTCAGTTACGAATTGTTGATTAATAAAAATATAATCACTGCTGATAAAGACGTGGCAAGCGAGTTTGAAAATCATTTCTGTAACATTCCTATAACGTTAACCCGTTCACTAGCTTCTTCACCGGCGGAAGCACTTTCTATATTAAAAAATCATGTTAATGAATGTAACATTTTATTTGAATTTAAACATATAACCACTAGAGACTTAATTAAAGCATTTCAGTCTCTGAAGGTAAAGAATACAGGTGACTTGTGGGGCATCTCGGTAAAAATAATACAGTATATTATAGATATCATAGCTCCATATTTGGTCGTAGTTTTTAATAAATGTATAGATCTCGGTATCTTTCCAGATCTTATGAAATGCAGCAAAATCATTCCACTTTTTAAAACAGGTGAAAAAACTGATGTTAATAACTATAGACCAGTTTCTGTTTTACCAACTCTTAGTAAGATCTTCGAAAAGATAATGCTGAATCAAATGTTAACCCATTTCAATAATAATAAATTATTACATCCTGAGCAATACGGTTTCACAAAAGGCCGGAGTACAACCGATGCCGGGGCTAGGCTTTTAAAGCATATATTTGAAGCATGGGAAGCATCACAAAATGCCATAGGTGTTTTTTGTGACTTATCTAAGGCATTTGATTGTGTTGAGCACGAAACATTGCTGCTTAAACTTGGCCACTATGGTATAAAAAACAAGGCCCTTAGCTTGATCGCGTCTTATTTGAGTGATAGAATACAAAAAGTAAGCATAAACGATATTAAGTCATCGGGGTCACCGGCTGTGATGGGTGTACCGCAGGGCTCTATATTGGGTCCGTTTCTTTTTCTGGTATATATTAATGATTTACCACATTATGTAAAGAACCAAGCGGATATTGTACTATTTGCTGATGATACATCATTAATATTTAAGTGTGAAAGGAATAAAGTAAATTTCGACGACGTAAATAGTGCTCTTTCGCATGTGTCGCGTTGGTTCACTATTAATAACTTACTTTTAAATGCAAAAAAAAACTAAATGTATAGAGTTTGTGCTACCTAATGTTAAAAAAATCAGCAAATCTCTTAAATTAAATAATGAAACATGGCATATGGAGGAATCAACGGTCTTTTTAGGGGTGACCTTAGATAGTAAACTTCAATGGGGCCCACATATAACAAATCTCGCGACAAAACTTGGTAGGGCTGCTTATGCTGTTAGGAGAATAAGGCAGTATACTGACGTCGAAACTGCTAGGATAGTTTATTTTGCTTATTTCCACAGTGTTATGTCATATGCCATCTTGCTGTGGGGCAAAGCAGCCAATATAGAACAAATTTTCATTCTCCAAAAAAGGGCTGTTAGGGCTATCTATAAACTTAAGTCTCGGGAATCTTTGCGTGAAAAGTTCAAGGTAATAGGTATACTTACAGTAGCTTCCCAGTATATCTTCAATAATGTAGTTTTTATAAGGAAGAATATAAAAGCGTATAAACAAAATTTTGATATTAATAATCGCCAAACAAAAAGAATGTATCAATTAGTTACGCCTTCGTTCCGCCTAAGTAAAGTGCAACGATCTTTCATAGGGCTTGGTGTACATTTCTATAATAAAATCCCAAAAATAATACGTGACTTGCCAATAGAATCTTTCAAAAAACGTGTAAAAACACAATTGTTAGGCAAGGGATATTATAGTGTAAACGAGTATTTAAATGACAAAGACGCATGGAAATGATTAGCTCTGCAACCAGTTCCACTCAGAATAGTAAACTTTTGTATGATAATATCTTTTTTGTAATATTTTTTTTAAAAGATGTGCTGAGGAGTTTCTTTAGGCTTTTCTTCTCCTCCATGACAAAGCACCTTCCGAAAAGCCAAAAAATGACGTGCATAAGTGTATCAATGATACCTATATGAATAAAATATTTTGACTTTGACTTTGACTTTGCATTTATTGCAATATTATGAACGAGATTAATAATATTTGGATAAAATCAAACTACAAAGTACGGCAAGCCGCCATGATATCTTGAACGCCAATCAGAGCGAATTACGTCACGCCTGAGTAAACAAACGAATATGACAATGCTGACAATGACATCTTGTCTATTACTCTACTCAGGCGTGACGTCACAAGCGTCATCATGATACGTTGAAGTGTTTTGGTGCTAATTTTAAACTTATAAATTAAAGTGTATTTATGTAATCTAACCCTTATTTTTTTGCGGAAATAGAATATAGTTTTAGTGCCATTAAGCGTTAAGCAATAATTCGTGTCTTCGTATCTTCGACTCATCAAATCTATCTCTTTATAGCGGATAATAGGTTATACAGTTGTTACAAAAATAAGTAAATTTGACCGCTATGTCCTGCCTCAAAGGTGTACAATGAATTACATTTATCAAATAATTCAAAGGTTTTTAATATTAAAAACAACACTAACATATGGCAACATTTCAAAAGGCTGTTTCACATAATAATGTTTGCAGGTGAAAGCGATGAAGGGTAAGAAGACGGACGACCCGTTCACTCGGCGGCACACCAAGCCCGTCATGAACTTCAAGTCGCATCAGGGGAACAGGAGCCAGGTGAGATCGGACAAACAAACAAACAACCGGCCAGACGTACATACATACTGATATACTGTGCAAGCTGTTTCAACTATGGTTGAGTTATACCCACACTATGATTACATTATACAAACAGCCATAATGAAAAATCTTATAATAACTTATATTCATTATTTTTCTGTAGTTCCTAAATTAACAAATTTTAGGCCAAAAATTTAAAAAAGAGTTCAAATATTAACAAAACAATTACTTTATAATCGGATCTCCTCATCTACATTAAATGTTTTTATTATACTATAATGTAGATGTGTACTTAAAAGACAAAGACGCATGGAAATGACTAGCTCTGCCACCAGTTCCATTCAAGTTAGTGATATTTTTTTTGTAATAATATAATACCTATGTATTTTTATTTTTAAAAGATGTGCTGAGAAGTTTCTTTAGGCTTTTCTTCTCCTACATGACAAAGCACCTTTCCGAAAAGCCAAAAAATGACGTGCATAAGTGTATCAGTGATACCTATATTAATAAATTAATTTGAATTTTGAATTTTTAAAACTCTTACTTTACCCCTTGACGTCCTTAGCGCCTACAGGGGGCGCATCATCCACTTTGAAAAAGACTAACATAGCAAATGTATATACATATATAAATAGTAAGTTTTGTCATCCAGGAATTACAAAGGAACGAGGAGGCAGCAGCGGAAGCGCGGCTGCTGCAGGAAGAACAGGAGAAGAGAGAGAGAGAGGAGAGGGAGAGATTGCTGGTGAGTTGTATTTTCAGTAGTATCTGTTGCGAAAATACCTTCAAACAAATTTTCGTCTTGTAATTAACCACTTCGTGTATGGTGCTTTAACATGAGCTTTAGAAAGTCATAAATGAACAAAATATTTTGGTATTTTAACTAAAAAAGCTGTTTCTATTGAAATGTATAAAATGTATAAATGGAATTGATATGTTTAGTAAATCAATGTATGTATGTTTAAAGCTCCTTCGTACCTTTAGTTAGTTTAGTTAAATGACGTTGCTGCCGGTAAGATCTAAAAGCTACTCTAATAATGCAATATACACTATTTATAGTTAACACAGCATTATATTATTATTATTATTATATATTATAGTCTGTTTTTTGAGATGAGTCTTTATTTCGTAATAAATCTTAGTATCATTTTATCGAAATATTTAATTTAAAAATAAGGCGGACACAAAATGAAATGAATTTATAGACAAATAATAGTTTAATGCCAAAACAAATTCCTTAATTATTTTTTACTATTAATATTTTTATTTAAATTTAAATTTTTAAATCTAAATCTAAAGAAATTTGTATAATACTCATAAACAATACTATAAAAGTGACCTAACCTAACCCAACCATACTACAACACAATGAAACCACTAAGTATTGTTGTATTGCCAGCAACAACAACAACAACAGCAAGAACACCCAGAGCAAGAGCCGGAGCGCAGCAAGCGGGACAGGTCTGCTGCCTCGGACAGCGCCAGCATGTACTCCTTACACGACTTCGATATCAACATCGAGTTGGACCTGCCCGTTGCTAGTAAGTTGAAGTTCATTACTATAATAAAACATACTTTTTCAGAGAACAAAAAACGACAGACATTTTATGCAGAAAGAATACAATGACATTACAATTTAGTTTTTTTAAAAGTATGTCACAAGCAAGATGCAGTATGTAAGAAGTATCTATATTTTGATATTTACAACAATTACATATTTCGCACGCTCAGTGGAAAAAAGGCATAAGATTAAAATATCAGTAAGTAGTCAAAGGACCGTAAGGACATTACGATTTTTTGCACTCAGCCGTCAAGATTAATTACAAAAATTGAGCATATGCAGCTTTTGTCCCTCTTTCCAATCATATTAATAACTAAAATTCAACGTAAGACATTAAAGAGTGAATAGGCTTTTATTAAGTTAGTGTGCTCACCATCTTAGACCATATCTTCACTTACCATCAGGTGGGATTATGGTCAAGCATTAACTTATTTTATGTAAAAAAAAAAGACGACTTATGCCTTTTTTCCACTAAGGGTGTGATTTGTAATGTAAAAATGTCTATGATTGATAATGATTATATTTATAATCTATGTCAATGAAGAGCATTGATGTTCTATGTTTTGATCTGTGGTCATTAATATAATATTAAAAGATTTGTTGGTTTTCTGAATTAAAGCGCTTTTTAATCAAAATATAAAGTTATTATAATATTAAATGTTATTATTAAAAAATGTAACTTGTGTTTGTACTTATGTACGCACGTAAGAATTTATACATACCTCTTACTTATAAGTACCTCTCGCTCGCACCCACGACCCGCGCTAGCAATACAAAACAACTCCTAGCGACTGCTATGCGCCTAGTATCTCGAACCTTTATCATGACGCTTTTTTGGCTGTCACATCGTAAAAAAAAATCTCATGATTTTTCCAAACGCCCATAAGAAATATAATCAAAAAAATATACAATATAACTATAGTGGAGTCTGGTAAATGTGAATACATGTATTTTAATAAACATTAAGAAATCAAATAGGGCAACACTCTTTAACTGAAGTAGCATAAGTAGGGAAAAATACAACTGCAAATGTACATTTATAAGAGTGTTGCCCTATCCAATTATTAAGAGTTTATTGAACTATGTACTTATGTAATTTTTCTAAATAACAATAATTAATATAAAATAATTTTTCCATTACAGAAATGAGCTCCTCCCAACCCAAGCAAATGACAACAAAGGTCAAAGAAACCGGCCCCAAGAGGTCACTGAACCTCGACGAATACAAGAAGCGTCACGGGCTAATATGAGTGTTGGTTTGGACAGTGCATGTGATTGAGTCATGTGTGTGATAGTGGACGGTGTCAGTGTTGGTGTGCGACAGAGATAGACGAGTTACCAACGTGTGGTGTGCGATAGAGACAAACAATTAGTGACCAACGTTGGAGGCATTGGCCAGTGTGATTGGATCCATTTTATCGTTCATAGATATAGCTCTGTATATATTCGTATTGGTTTACTTGTGTTAATTAATTGGCCATTGTTACATTGTATTGCTGTTTAATGTTTGTTAGTATGGACCCAATGTTACTTGTTTATTGTATGTTAAATTATTTAACTTACTCATATTGTGTTTTGTAACAAACTTCGTAAATACTACCTCTTTTATAATTGCTTTCTTTGAATAATAGTTAATTATATTTTGAGTGTTTCTTCTCATTATACAATTAAAGTATTCTGTTGAATAATATTCAGTATGAAATTTATAATTTTGTACAATTTTTACTATTGTTAATATATCCACAAATTCACTGGGAAATCTTTGCTTAAAAATTGCATACAATTAGAGATTTTTTAGCTGATGCTATTTATCCCTATACTTTCTTCTCATTTAATATCCTTGTATCTATTATATTTCTTCAAGAGATAATATTATTTTATGCTAGATCAATACTGATTAGCTCTCTATAATGTGCATTGTCTTATGAATATAATTATATATTTATTATATGTTGATCAGTGAGAATACACTCCATTTGTACAATACATATATACAGTTATACATCTCAAAGTATAACTTGTTAGTATAATTCAAATATTTTATATGAAAAGCACCAACCAACACTGCATCTTTCGAAATCGCTACTTAATAAGTTATGATAGTTGTAATGTTAAGGCGAGGTTAATATTCGAATGTATAGTGAATTATACGGTAATTAATGTAATGTATAATGTATAATTTGAAATGCATCCTGTTACACGTTTTGAAGAACTATGTTAATTGCTTTGATATGTCAAAAAAGTAAAATTTAAAAAAATATACATATTTATTTATTTATTATTTATAATCAACCATTACTGTCATTTTTTACTTTTGCATAAGTTTCTTAAAATCGTAAATCTTTTTAGGTTATATTGCAATTAACTGGGAGTCATTTTACATGAATATTTTGATTCAACTTAAAATCAATCACATACATACCTCAAAAAATCGCACCCACCAATTTGCCTTAAATGTATATTTTAAAGGTACGACCTCTACCTACGCGTTTCTTGAGCGTCTGTGTCCTCTTTCCTTAGGTTGTCTGGTAGAAATCGCTATTACAGCGATAAGACCGCCTATTGTGTCTATAATACTAAAATTCTAATATTTTATATACTTCTAGTGTGCACAATAAATAATATTGTATTGTATTGTACAACCGCAGTCAAAATAAACTATGAATTAATTAAAATATAATACTTTAAATGACATGTATTGAAGGATACATATCAAATTGTGAAGCTATGTAACAGTTGACGTTATATGATGTAACAAATGCTAGAACTGTATACAATGTTTGCCTGTAATGACTTATGACTGAAAAACTGAACATTATTATTATAATGCAATTTAGTAATATGCAATGCAGCATTAAATTATATTATATGTTGAATTTAGTGAAAGCGAGACATACATATTGGTACTGTAATGGTCAATTCTAATATCCTATTTGATAACTGACCATGGTCCATGGATAATTGTTGATATGTGTTTGCTTTTTAAATCAATATGTTAGCATCGCCTTTCTAAGTTAGACTATGTGTAGTGCGAGTTTGTTAAGACATAGTTAAGTATCCATCTTCCTATTAAGGGCGGATACGACCAAAGTATCCATATCCTTCGTCTGAATCTTGTCACGGTAACAATACTTGACATTATTATAGGAGGACAAAATTAACTGTACATAAAATCTTCAGTTGCGCTCTATCAACGGATTTTAGTTTTGGTTGGCTAACATGGTCAACTATTTGAGGGTTTTTTGGACGAATAAAAATTCTTTAATTGTTACTTTTTCTACTCATGTTATGAAGTGAAATTGTATGGATATTTGTTAATCTATCACGCAAAAACTACTGAACGGATTTTCGTGAAATTTTGCAAACAGATAGACGACGAATCCTAGATCTAAAATAAGAGGTTAGGGTATTTATTATAAGCGCTAACATAACATTTTTGGTCAAATCCGCCCTCAGAACACCATTGTTATGATAGTGATATAGAATGACGGTAGTTTGTCAAAACCAATGAAGACTTCCCTCGTGAACATTGTTTTCCAATACTTTTTGTATGAAATAAAAGAAAAACTGAGATAAGTGCTTCTTATGATTAAAGCAATACTACGATATAGTGTGAATTACCTATTTATAAATTAATGCTATTTCTACAGAACTATTTTGACTTTCGTATACCTACTTTATATTATTAGTATTAGTGTTTCAACTTTCATAGACATTGTTGTTTTTTTTTTGTTAACAAACAGTTAAACATTGAGAAAACTTTAAATTTTGTTCTGACCAGCCAGTAATAAAATATGAATCTATATTTTTTCAGTGTATACAGTATATTGTATTAAGATCTAGTTCAAACACAATTGGACTAATCCCTCTGAATCCCACGGGAGCCCACTATTTAATTGGGCGATGATTTTTTTTTTACCACCAGACTGGTTTTATAGTATTCTTTCAGCTTATTAAAAATGTTAACTGTTTATTTTTTATTCATAAGTAATTTGAAATCAAAGAATATATCTGTAGAAGTAGCCTACCTGAATATTTATTGTAGTTAAATTTTAATATTAATATTAATTACTATAGGACATAAATAGCTATATATATTTTTAATATGGCTCTAACTTCAAGAATTAATTGTACTCGTTAAATAAAAGCTGTAATTCTTTTCCGAGTGATTTGTTGATAATAATATTGAGTCAAATAAGTAGGAATAGTTTTGATGTGTGTATGGGATCACTGCCATATTCGGTTGATTCTAAATTAAATTGTGAACACAGTCACACGTCGTAACTTTTCTAAGCTAGTCTCATCTACAAAAAGTCCGATAGATCGACGTTTTGAAAAGATTAAAAAATTACGAACGATGTATTGCCTTTTTTTATTTTTAGCCGAAAAGTTCCAAGTAAAAATAAACGTACTTACCAAACGCTTACAAAGTTTCTCATTATTCGATATACATAAATTCAATCAACGCCCCGTTGATATCGTGGTAGACTAGACCCTTGGACTTGGCTTAAAACAAATATAGACATTAATATAAAGATGTGTTAGGTGATAATGTTTTAATAATGAATTTATTAATTTCGTTGACATTGTGACTAGATATTTGGTGCGGATTCGCATAGTGCCATTTTTATATTTGTTCCTAACAAAACACTCGGAAAGGAAACTGGCGTAGCGTATTATATTTCGTTATTAGATATTACTTTCTAGATAGAAATGAATCGTTGTTTTCGATTAAAATTTGTTGTAATTCGTGTGGAGAACTGTCACGCTTAACATACTAGTGTTAAGTGTTCGTATTTTTTAATTTTTATTAAATGGGAGAAATGGCGAGCCTCCAGATTCAAAATGGCGTTCTTAAATTTTGGCGCCAAGTTTTGCCGCCAATTTGCAGATGGCCACTTAAAGTTTGTTTGTAGAAAAGACTGTTATACTATTATTGGGAATGTATTAACAACCATGAGTTTTTATAGGCTTATAACTTGGCCTATAAAAGCCTTTAAAGTGTACTAATATGAAAGATTTTAGTTCACAATGTCTAGTGATTACATTGATTACATTGATTACATTACGGGGCTTCAACGAATGTTGATTTATAAATCAAATAATAACAACAATATGGTTGAATAGCCTCGAACGTGATTTCTAATCGCCTGTTAATAGTTTTATATTTGGTATTTAATTATTTTAGGTAAAACGACCTATGTAAATGTCCTAATAACCTCTACTTCGATGTAATATAGGATATTGGACAGTGTACTCTAATGGTATCATTACTTTTTAATTTACTGTATTATTTATTTTTTAACAAAAATGAACAACATTATTACTTAACGTGTATTGAATAAATGAGAATAAGGCTCAAATTGCTTGAATAAAGCCTCGAAAGCAATAAGTTGTTGTTTTATTAAATTAGTGGATGCTCTCATTGAAGTATAATGACATAGAACAGACATCTGGAAGTTCTGGAACAAAATGTGTGTTCCGCCCGGGAGGTTTGATTTTCAAAATTGAGCCCCGGTTCTCCTTTCAAAACCGAACGAATCCATTGAAGATTGAAGCCACGTGGCGTCAATACATTGGGACATACATGGTGTACGCGGTGTCGGTTCTATACGCTAGCAATAATACTTCAATGCTAAGAAACGTTTTTTACGGGGTTCTGTTTCGGTTTAAAGAATCTTTATTTATAAGATTTTTATATCATATATATGTAGCAGAAGGAGGTATTCTATGGTATTGGTTATGAAATGATATGCCTTTTACTTTGCACCATGATATATTTCCGGTTCTCCTAACATTCACATCAATATTCCAAAGTACTTCAACACTACGTGATCAATAATAATCTGTTCTACATTCTTGACAATTCCCTAATCTAAATATGACATGACATTTCTTATATGCCAGCCTCTGCATCAGGCAAGCGCTGTAGAATAAAGAGGTCCGTCCCTGGACCTTCACTGGAGATTCATGGCCTCACCGATATATACTTAATGAAAAACAAAAACTAAACTAAGGTTTGTGTCTGGCATGCGTGTGTGTGTGTTTTTATGTATTTGTGCGTGGTTACAATACTTATAGCTGTGCTTATAGTAGCCAGAACGAACATCATAAGTGCAGATGCATTCTGGATACGTCACGTAGAGCTGAGAAATAGAGAATAGGTAAATAAATAAAACAACATTAAAATGTAACAAACACACGTCTTGATTAAAAATGCTATTCTAGTAACATGCGAACATTTTGAAGTAAATTATATTTTATACAATATGTCTCACGACGCATACAGACTGGTGTAATATTTCTATCGCTTATTAATATAAATAAATAGCTAATTATACATTAAAATTACAAGTGCGACGCGTTGGTTATTTTAATAATTACACATCACCAGATTTTTGTAACAGAATTAATTTAATTTAAATTCCTACTGAATACAATAGTAACAGCATGGACCTAGAAATAATAGCTATATGTACTATTTTCGAATAAATTCCATAAATCACCACTTTATATACATGAGCCACGGGTGTATAGAATTGAGTTTTATTTACTCTAATATGGAAGTTAAAGTGATAAGGAAAATGTAATTGACTGTGGCTTACTTTTATATTCCAAGACGGTGAAAAATAGGTAATATAGTTTGGTTAGCATTGTAGTTAACTTTAACAATAAAAATGCAATTAATATTTACACAGTGACTACATCGGCTTGCCCTGACAACTTATTTCTCAAGGTCAATAATATCGCCAAGACCATGAACAGTACTGCTAAAAATATATTTTGTACAATTATTTTTAATTTTTAAAAATTATACAAAATGCAAATTATTTTTGCAGTTATGACGGTTTACTGCGAAATAATTGCACTGAATGATATATAGATGGCGCTGATACTAACTTTATGGTGACTGATTCATAAATAGTTGAGAAAGTTTAATCCTCGATTATAGGACACTAATTTCGTTAAATCCATCACAGTCTTAAAGATATTACAAAAATTGACATTATCATCGAGCCCGATATAAAAAAGTCGTTTTTGTTTCGTTTTTTCAACAGCAGCTAAGCTGACCTCTACACCACATTACGCCTTTATTACCGTTATAATTTATACAAGTATCATTTATGTATTTTATCTCATCGCATAGTTAAAACAAGAAAGTACCTTTTGAGTATTGCGTAAAATTAAAGAGTACTTACATTTTTATCTTACTTAATTTCATCGTAATTCCTATTAGGAAGCCAGCAATTTGATCACAAAATCAGACTATGCTAATTTCTATAATTTTATACAATTTTAAAAATATTTCCTGTAAATTGTGGATGTGAAACTTGATTAATTATTTTATATTTTCATTTTGTCGGAATAAATTTTTCTGTATTCAGGAACACTTGTTGTAGGTATAGTCGAATCACTAATACACCAGACCAAATTAACATTTACAGTTTACTGTTTTTGACGAAAAATAAATGCTGTTATGACCAACCGATTATGTGAAATTGTGAATTATTGATACACTAAGATTTGAAACGTGTATTGTATAGGGACCAAGAAGTCGCATATTACTACGTCAATATTATTTCACAACGTGACATTAACTTCTGTCAATTTGGTCTGCTGGATTAGTGATTCAACTATAATGATCAGTTTTAATACAGTAATACACAGTACCATCTCGGTAATACAACTTTAGTGAAGAAGATAATAGATAGATAGATAAGAAGGAGGATAGAAATGCATGTGTGTTTAAATTATTACATTTCATTGGCAAAATGTTAGTTTCCTCACAAAATGGAAATAAATTGTAATTACATCACTATTGTAGGTACTGCTATCATATTTTATTTATAAAATGAGATGATGTCTCCATAGTCCGCACCCGAACATTCATGTTATAAATCATGCCAATCTTCGTATTTCGTCTATCATAACGTGACTCTTGCTATAACGCACGCCATAAACTTAAAAATGTTTTTGACTTTTACATATAATGTAACTTTCAGATTAATTTTATTCTTTCAAAAAAGACAACCCTGACATTGCCAGAGAGGATAAGACATAGCGTTAAAAAGGAGGGCAACTCATTACGCGTTTTTGATTAGCGCTATACGACCTGAATTACACTTTATTGCGTCGGAGCTAGAGTCGCTATTTATTTAAATGATTTTGCGGAGTGCGTCTTCTGTGCTATTATAATTAATGTAGGTACTATTATTTCTTCTGTGCTTTTACTTCAATCTTAAAACGCAAATATTACCGAGATGGAGTCATGGAGTATAGAGAAAATCCATGGATGGAATTAAACGTATTATATAATTTATGTATATATCTACGATGACTCAGACTCGACATCCCCTTATCATCAAAGGAATTGTTAGTCTATGTGTGAGTATGGAGGTGAAGAGTGGAGAGTGGTCACGTGTGGTGGTACTGGAGGTGCGCGAGGGGGTGCTCGTAGAGGGGGTAGAGGGGCTGCGGGGCGTGCGCGGGCGCCGCCAGCGGGAGCGCGGGGGCGTCGCTGTCGTCGTCCGTGGACGAGTCCAACTGCTTGTCGCCGGTACCGCCACTGGAATCATACAAATATCAAGTTAATTAACATTCTTTTTAAAATATAGACAGATACATAGATTACTCTTTATTGTTTGCACACCACAGAATAGGCAATCCTACAAGGAGAACAGAATAAATGAGAAGTACAGAACGATTTAACAGGCGGCCTTATTGCTACGTAGCGATTTCGTCCAGGCAACCTAATTAGAAGGACACATAAGTAATACATAGAGGGTATCGGCGTGAATTCAAAAGAGACTATAAAAGAGAAATAATAACATCTATAAAAAATAAAAATAAAATATATCATTTTGTGTTTTTTAAATACATCAATATTGTTGTTACAAATTGCAAATAATCAATAGTACCTGGGCGGCGCAAAAAAGAGAAAATATTTTTTTCAGTTATGAGACCAAGCTAAAATCTAAATCGATTCCTTGCTCCAAAACCCCTACATTGCTGTTTTCATAGAATTCCATCGAATTAATTACTGAACATTGTATTGGTGCATGTTGGGGCTATGTCGAAGGAGATTCCGTAAAAAATCCAAATCAATTTTTAAACGCTTTTATTTAGCTTCACTTCGGAGGATCAAATCTTGTAACGTTAATTTGAATGACTTCCCTTTAATGAAAATTGATGAAATTTGGCAGACATGTGTATTTCCGATGACAATACACGAAAATCATATTTTAAACTAATTTTCATTGTTTATTTGTTGTTAAATTAAAAAAAACGATTTTCAGACTTTAGACGCATAATTCTCTATGTTCTATTTTACGTAGAGACTTGAAATTTTCACAACTTGTAGCTAATTTTATAAACTAAACATTATTGAAATAAAAGCGTTTAAAAAAAAAATTTTTTTAGGATTCAACTTATTTGCAAATAATTTCTACGAATAGACCCCTATGGGTATGGGTCTATTGGTGAAAAACATTACAGAAAATTAAAAACACACCATTGTTTATGTTCTATTTCATCTCAATAAAAACTATAGCGTTCCTGCTTAACTATTGTCTATTCCCAAGCATCGTCTAGAGATATAAAAATAAATGAAAAACAACAGGGAAAGATCAAATTACCAGTTACCATGGCTTAGGGGCTGGCTGTCGGCGCAGATATGTCAATTTGTGCGTGCCTCGATCGCTTGGCTACCCGTTTTATACTATAGCCACCTATAGCTTTATAAAATAAAAACGAAATATGATACTTTCATAGTTTTGGGCTGTACGATTTTTTTACGAAGTCAGCTGTTCATTTGATGTAGTTTTAGGAAAAAGGTACTAAACCTTTTCAGATTTTTTTTACTATAACTACGTTTAAATGTGTAAAAACCTTCGATTACTATTATGAGTACCTATTGAAAGTAAAACTCAAAAATAACACTTTGTTACCAACAATTTTATTGGGAAGACGGTAAACACATGCAGGTTTTCAATTGAAGAAAATGCTTTACGCGAATACGCGAAGACTTTAGTCCTATACGCGAAATATAAATGATCTTTCTTTAATAGAAGACACATAGTATCTAACCGAAATCATTTCCCATAACGGCCACAGCCTACAATGCAACGTCTAGTCTAGTTCGAGAAAAATAAATTACAAAAACAACAGTATACCGCGGACTATGACGAGGCGTATCAAATTACGGCTGTTTAGGGGGACTGTCGGCGCGGATACGTCACTTTATGGATAACGTCATCGGACGGCTTGGGATGGTGCTCATTGACAATTGTTTTTACGTACTTCATATACCTACCTTACGCGACGATAGCGAACTCGTGTTTGTACTAATAAATAAAATAATTTTCCTAGAGGCACATTATACGTGGAATTTCCACGTATACAAACGTAACTCATCTAATATACAGGTACCCATATTACTTTTATAGTTATTTTCGCCTTCCGTACGACAAACTTTTACAGTAAAGGGATAAACAAACTACCATCAAAATGGCAAAATTTGAGCCAGTACGTAGGTACGATTAGCTAAAATAAAAATATTAAGTACCAAAATTATTATATTTTAAAATTTTCATACAAATCTCCAATTTCATAATGTAAATACCAAATATTAAATATTTATAGTACGTGTTTCGGTCGCAGCTTCAGAGAACCAGAAATAACAGAACTTAGTGGAACCCCCGCTTACTTTTGGGCTTCCGCTTCGTTACTGTCCATGGGCGACAGTACCCACTTATCAGGTGGCTTGTCTGTTCGTTTGTCACCCGACAAATATTTATTTTATTTCATATTACCTTCATTAACTTTCTTTTATATGTATAAATATTTATAATACTGAAGTGAATAAGAGACGACACAAGTGGCCACACTTTATTTTAAGGCTTTACATAATGATTTCATACTTTCAATATTATATTATTATTCACTTATTATTATTATTCACTTGAGACCCAGTTCTTTCTCTTCTTTCCTCATACACTTTACATAATCAAACCATTAAAAAAACATTTTTAATATCAATAGATACTAATTAACGATTAATTTGTTTTAATATACCTATTCAAATTACTTCAATTTATTATTTGTTATTTTAAAAGTACCTATCTCAGAATAAAAAGTAACAATTCGAAAACATACGGTCTACAGAATTTCTGGAGATGTAAAAGACCGAAAATAAAGTCGGCTTTGTTTAATTTTTTGTGTACAAATACGCAAGGGACCAAATTTTCTAAATCCTGTTCGTAATTAGTGAAGTGGAAGCGAGCGGCTGGATGAACACAAAATCGGGTCTTTACCGACAGAAAAAAAAATAAAACAATGCATTATGGCCGCCCGCGCCGCCCGCGTCTTGCCGCGGGCGCCAACGAAATGTCACAAAAATGAGGAAACTTGCGTTATCCAATTAAATTAAACACATTTTTTATAATTTTAAGACTATTGATGATGAGCTCGTATATTCACGGGGCAGAATTCTAATAAAAATAGAATAGATAGATGGAAATAACAGAATGGAAACCCAGAAATAAGACAAATGATTCCGGAAACTAAACATAAAGGTCAATTTATGTCCATTAATAACTAAAGTGTTTATTTAAATCAAAAATAAATTAAAACTCTAATACCTATGTAGAACTGCGTTTCACACCGAGTTTTCTCTATCCTGGTGGGGTAGTTGGTAAAAAAAGCCCTGATGTGCTTCTTCAGTGAAGAGTCATGAAATCATAATGGGATTCTTAAATGCCGTAAGTATTGACAACATTTCATTCTTATGAGATTATGAGATAATGTTTGTCAATTCTCAGTAATTTGTGATAAAAGGTAAGTTAGAATTTAGCGATACCACCACCAATAATTTTTATGCAGAAAATCAATATTGATAATGTAACGCAGGATATCTTAGTAGTATATCCTGTCATTAGTATACTAAGATCCTATTAACATTGGAAAGCTTTTACTGACTCTGTAAATTTGGTGTGCAATAAAGTGTAATAAATAAATAAATAATAAATCCTAGAAGTCATATCAAGTGAAGATCTGATAGTGAAATCCTTCGTGCGGCATGATAAAATATCTTTGGTGTGGCATAAAAAATCCGATACTTGGGATGACCACTAAGCCCTCCCCAGGTCCGGACTGGAGCAGTAGTGTACGCTTTAGGCCTCCTCAATTTTGAGGAGAGACCCGTGACTTGTCGTGGGCCGATTATAGGCTGAAGACTGAAAATCAAAAACGTGCGTCACCAAGTGACCACGTGATTTTTCCTTGGAAACCTTCACGTAATAGCATTTAACACTTTCGTTGCATTAGGAGATTTATTCGATCTCTTGCAAGGCTATCTTGAACCCAGAAGAAATTCATAAATAAGTAAGTATAAGTTATTTTTAAAATTGTTATTTTAGGAGACTGATCAGGTCTCATACGCACCACAGGATAGGTTAGTTTCGAGATCTTTTAGGTCTCCAACGCACCAGATGAAAGTTATTTGAAAAGAATGCCGCATGCCGTATGGAACGTGTTAAGAAAATCCTACCAGATAACTTCTGTAATTATCAAGACCGGGTCTTACATCCGACAGCCAAAACTCGCAGCAGAAGCTAGTGTTAATACAAACTCAAATTCACAATGTACATAAGTACATTATTGTCGGACGTCTGTCCTGTACGCTTTTAGGAGCAGATGTGACGGTGTCGGGTTACATCGGCCGTCTTGCTCGCGCGTATAGCACTGTCCCGTTCGCACGCGGGCACACACTGGCATTACTAACAGTGTAGTTGGATTAGTGCATTGCTAGACATGTCGTTATCATTTGTTGTGACATTGGGAAGTTAATTATGTTAAGGTTGTTGTAAACCTAGAAGATACATAGCTAAAGATTCCCTTCAACATTAAGACCTGAAGTTTTCCTCCAGATCCAATGCGGATGGAAGAAATGGAGGAAACAGGAGTCATTAAAATCACAGACCTAACATGGTATCTACGGCAAGACTTATCTTCCAGCATTCCGTCATTTTCTGCGAAGCGAGGGGTCCTGAGTTTGATTCCCGGCCGGGGTAGATATTATATGTGACAGATAAATATTTGTACTCGGGTTATGGGTGTTACTGTGATGTGTTATATGTGTCATCCATGCCACGGGCCACCCGCGACACATGAAAACCTACTGCAGAGGTCTGAGTGTGTTAGAGTTTATTTATTTATTTAATATTATTATGTCACATTAAACGCGATTTAATTATCTCTAAAGAAATTTTAGAAAACACACAGGAAACGCTAATTAATTGTCACGAGTTGTCAGAGTGGTTGCTGACCTTTTTTTAGCAATTCCTGCATTTATCTCCAATAATGATGACCACATTTGCAAACGTGGCAGCTTAGGTTCGATTCCCGGCCGGGTGTCTCGTCATGGGAATTACTGGTGGTGTGGTAATGTAGCAATCCTGACAGCAACATGAATAATTGGTGCATGTCATTGCGTAAATGTGCAAGTGCTTCAGATACGTAATAACTATTCTACGTACCCAAAGATATTAGGTATATTACATTGAAGTATAATGTCATAGAACAGACATCTCGAACAAAATATGTGTCCCACCCGGTAGGTTCTATTTTCAAAATTGAGCCCCCGTTCTCCTTTCAAAATCGAACGAATCCATTGAAGATTGAAGCCACGTGGCGCCAATGCAATGAACACTATGTGTGTTCACGGTGTCGGTTCTATACGCTAGTAATAATACTTCAATGGTATATGTATTATCTATCTATCTATACTATAATAAAACTCAGTGTCTGTCTGGACAGACATGTCCGGGCATCACATAAAAACCCTTGAACGGATTTCGATGAAAATTGTTAAAGTTGTTACTGATACCCTGGGTGATATTTTAGACAACTTTTCATCCCGGAAAATTAAAAGGTTTCCCGGGAAAACAGGATAAAAGTTTAAATAAGTTAAAACAATTTTCGTATGCAAAGCTGCGGGCAACAGCTAGTAATGTAAATATCATTGTACGTACCTATAGCTACTTATTACGCCGTTTTTTAATTACATCTATGGTTTAAACACATGAACACGTAACTAGGTATGTTCATTAAGGTCAACATCATATTCGATAACAATATTTACAAAGGTTAGGTTGAAGGTATTAAATTCCTCTAACTACTCCACTCTCCACGAGGGGTAAAAAACCTTAAAAAATCTGAAATTAACTCTCACATATGCGCAGTGCTGCGGGTGGTATGGACACCTATTATCACAAACACTTGTTATGGAGGCCATACACGATGAAGTGTAAAGAAAGAAAGAAAGAAAGAAAGAAACATTTATTTCGACATACATCATAAGCACTGCAACAGTACTTGTCAAGTTTGCAGTTTGACTTGACGCGCCATCCCGTGTGCATGAGATAGCTTTATGACCCTATAGCTACGAGTATACCGCGGCCATACACGATCAAGTTTACAGGATGCCGCGTCAAGTCCGCTGCAAACTTGACAAGTAGGTATACTCGTACTTGATCGTGTATGGCCACCATAAGTTAAGCTAGATACGACCCAAAAACATTTGGAACCGCGACCCTCGTAAAAACTACCGATTGGACTGAACTTCCATTTTATGTTCTAAGTAGATCTTCATTTATTTAAAATCGTTAGGTTACTTCACATCTCTAAAAACGAGTTCATATCACAGCATGACAAAAACATTTGACTGGCTATTTAAAAAAAAAAATCATCACAAAAGGGGAAGTAGCAACAAACAAGATACGAAAACCGTGTTCTAATTCAGTTAAAAGATATTAATTTCACGTTCATTATCTTCCGAAACCCGATCGTTCCAAAGACGACCTTAACACCTTTCAACAAAGCCCATTTAGCACGTAACATACATTGCAACTACGAATTTCGTCGATAATGCAGAATTTCAAACATGGAATCTATATTCTGAACGAGACCTTTCAATTTAAAACCGACCATATCGCTCAACAATAGAGTGGGTTTTAAATAAACAACAACACAAATACGCAACTGACGTACTTGGCAGGGTATCGGGTTTCGAAGCCGTCCAAATGGATAGGTAAACTCCCCTCTATATTGTTAGTACTCTGTGGCTTTATTTTTAATACCGACGCGATAGCTTCGAGCGAGAATTTCGATTATATTTTCTGCTATTCAATGTTTCATGATCATGAGACAAAAATCGGAAAGATTGATTAAGGACACACTGAAAATCAGCGCCGTAGTCAATACTACGGCACAATGCTGAGTGAGCTCCTTTTTCTAGGCCACTCTGGACACATGCGAGCGTAATCTAGTAATAAGTTTTTAAAGCAGCTGCGTGTTTTTATTTTTTTTATTTCTTATTCTGTTTTTTTTTTTTGTATGTATCGTGGCCGTCCAAATAAACGTCTATTTTATTTTGCTGTCTATTTATGCTCTAAAATTCCCATAATAAAAATTTATTAACACCTCCAACGTATAAAAACAGAAGTGTTAATTCAGTCATTTTACGACGAATACGACGGAACAGGCTCATCGCGAATAACACGAACATAAAAAAACCGTCGTAATTGGGAAAAAAGCATATTGATATTATTTTACTCTAAGTTGTAAAGTTTAATCGTTAAAAGAGTTTAAAGTAAACTTAAATTGTAATTATTTGTAGGTCAACCAATGGAGGCCATACACGATCAAGTGTACTTGTCAAGTTTGCAGTTTGACTTGACGCGGCACCAGTATGCATTAGATAGTTATATGGCCAGATAGCTATACCGTGGCCATACACGATTAAGTTTACTGGTTGCCATCTCAAGTCAAACTGCAAACTTGACAAGTACCTACACTTGATCGTGTATGGCCTCCATAATGTCTATACTAAATTTCTTCATTATACATATTAATTTAAACAAGGATTTAAAACTGCAGCCGAGTAACACACAAGTCAAAAAAGCGACCAAAACAAATGAGTAAACTTTTTAGTACCTAATCAATAAAAGATTTCATCTCATTAATACATTCATAATACATTCAAAGTAATCTGATTTCGATGTTAAAACCTATCAGGACACTATGCACTTCTGCGAGTTGTGTCGGTTCGATTCCCGGCGGCACCCGGGAGGCTCCCAGGACTTCTGCCCCACTGGGCGCGCCGCAAACGGGATTAAAATAAAGATTTACATGCTGATAACGTTCAGGAATTAATTCCCCTTCGTTAATTATTTTTTTTTTGTTGCAACTTAAAATAAATTAACCATTAGGTAATAACTTGTAGAGGTGCATTGTACAGGATTTTTTAACATTAATAATAGGGTTAAGTAAGATTTTATTGGTATGGATACTGAGGAAAAAAGGGAGAAAAAGTGTCAACTTTCGCCACAGTCTGTCCGAGATAGAGCCATGTAATGGAGTCGACAATATAAAAAAGAATAAAATACATAGTAAACTTTATTTCATAAAAATGTATTTGTTGTTATGAAATAATTAAGTTATAAGAGTACTACATTTTTTTGAGGTTGAAGCAGTTTTGTTTTGACAGCTTTGCTACTTATATGTCAAATGATAAGGTCATTTATAGTAAAAGGTCTTAACTCTTAAGTAATTTAAAAAATCATATACCTACTTTCAATATTTTTTATGTCACTGGCCAGCATCGATGTGATGAACCACCTGATGGTAAGTGGCTAGCGTTGCCCATACACATACAGATATGTGAGTTAAACAATAGACGAGATCAAATACTTAGCAGGTTGGCACTGCCCACAAGGATAGTAGTGATACGCAATTTTAAGTGCAACGCATTAGTGACATGGGAAATACCCCAAAAATTCTAGCCTTGGAAAACTAATAAAGTAGTAACCGTACGGTGATTGGTTCGAGACTTCGAGTCGGTGTACTTCTGAAAGCTGAAAACCGAATTTTAAACTGATATTTGTTACACAGCTCAAATTCAGTTATATCAACTTTTGGAAGTTTATCCTGGTTGGATGATTGTAATTGACAGATCTGTCAATAGGATAAAAGCGGGAAACTTCACAGTAAATACTTTTTCATTGAAGACTATCTTCATCCTGAATTACGTGTCATTTGCGCGCAAATGTTTCATCCTGAAAAACTTAATCTCATCTGATTTTCATATCGCGCCAAAATAAGTACCTATAGTAAGTTTCTAACTACAAAACATTTGGGTTTATAGGGAAGTGTAACATTGATATGCTGACCGATATGTTGTGAAATTTAATATTAGCATCACCTACTTACATTGTCTGAATCGACAGTTTTGCTGAATGAATAAACATTAATATAATTGTCACGCTCACAGCATTGAACCTAAATGTAGTAGTTTAAATTTATAATTTTATGTTACTCATGTTTAGAATAACTTACGATACTTTGCTTATGACACGATATTTAAAAACAAAAATGCGACTACGTAAAAATATTTGATATCAAACACGGCATCTTAATTTTTCTTTATTTATGATAATATGACTATGTAGTCTAAAGGGCACCAAATTTAATTTATACTTATATCATAATTTATACATGTTTGAATTAAAGAAACGGCACATCCTAATTCCTACTTATAAACTTGACAAGTGCGAGTTAATAAACCCGCTTGAAGAGGGTTCCGTTATTTTCCTATTTTATTTATTTTTGCCGTTTTTTTAAGACCATAGGCTTTTCGTAGGCTTTCCTGTAATATTTTAGAAAAAAACGATTCTCTGTATTTTTTTTTAATTCTAGCGTCAGTAGTTTCGGAGATAAGGCGATGGTAAATGGTACAATGGTAAATTTTTGGCTTTAATTTTCATTCTTGAATAATTTTAAATCTATCCATTGTGGAACTATAACATAAATATATTTGAGATCCTTACAACAAGTTCTTTCATTTGACATACCTACAACACGATACGGTTTGCAAAGCAGTTCTTGTTTAATTTTGATTTTGTAAAAAAAAATTCAAAATTCAGTTGTTTACTTTATACTAACTACTACTATATACTAATACTATACTATACTATATATATATATATATATATATACTTTATACTAACTATATACTATATACTTTATACTAACACTAACGCATGAGGACATGCCTGTAATGTTAGTGGTAATATTATGGAATGAATTAAATAAATAAATAAATACTTTCGTTTTTGGGTCACAAAAAAGTACGTGAGTACAAAATTTCAACTCATTTGGTTTGGTCCAGTAGTTTCGGAGTAAATTGGCTGTGAACGGCGGTCCCCCAGACGCACGAGTGATCCTACAAAGGTTCCGTTTTTCGTTTTTCGTTCGTAACGTTTGTTACTCTTATACGCAAAAGTTATTACCCAAACGGATTTTAATGAAAATTAGCACATAGGTGGACCGTGAGCTGGAATAGGATATAGGGTACTTATATTTAGGAAAACGTGGGCAACGCTAGAGGTACTATAACTATAATCAGCAGTTTTCCAACGAACAAACATTCTCACTATCGACTTATGAAATAATACGAATAAGACGCATTTATGCTCCGTTTTTTACGAGTCCTATTTACTAAATAAACTTAGTCTTTTCTTGTTATATGTGATTTAAAAATAAAGCAGGCATTGATTGATAATAATTAAAAGAGGACTAAACGTTTAAGGCCAAAACTATTTTTGTTTGGCATTACTAATTTTTTTAAATCAATTTTAATTAATATTTCCTTAAAAAGAAGTGCAAAGTTTGCAAAGCAAAGCAAAGCAACAACCCATAATTGTCCCACTGCTGGGCTCGGGGTCTCCTCTCACAATGTGAGGGGTACAGGCCATAGTCTACCACGCTGGCCAAGTGCGGATTGGTAGACTTCACACACCTCTGAGAACATTATGGAGAACTCTCAGGTGTGCAGGTTTCCTCACGATGTTTTCCTTCACCGAAGCAAGTGATAATTAACTCGTAATACGCACATAATATTTGAAAATTAGAGGTGCGTGCCAGGATTTGAACCCGGGCCCCCGCGTTCGGGAGACCAACGTTCTAACCACTAGGCTATCACTGCTCAGTTTATTTACTGAATAAGTCTCGGCTAAAAATACAGTAACTATAGCTATAGACTTATTCACCCTGGAGAGTGGCAGCTAGACTGTCTATACCCTGTCCACAAATCTTAAGAGACTAAAATGACAACCACTAATGTCAAAGTTCAAAATAATGTTACCAGCTAAATTTGTGCAATCTACTTTTCCGGTTTTTTGAATCGTAAACCATTTCGTAAGAATTGTGAGAAGTTTGAACTATTAAAAAAAATCATTCAGTTAGTAACAATATTAATATTGATAAGTCGATATAACTTGTTTTCACTCAAAACTTATTGCCTGGGGCATATAGTCGATGAGATATTTTGGATATCTCAATTTTTATATATTAAAATAGTTCTTAATAGACGTTCTTGGCTATATAGTATAAAATTAGCTGTATACCGAATGTCACCAATACCATAACCAAATACTAATTCTTGTAAGTAAAATAACTTTTAAGTTCAGTTAATTAGGGTAAATATATTATGGATATAATTATATTTGATACGGTTGCTTAAATTTATTTTTCTACCAGTTTAAGGGACTCTTTAATACAAATATTCGACCTACCGTAAAAACTGCGAATATTTTTCCGATTTACTTTCCGGTTTGTGGTTATCACTATTTAATTTGCACCCGAAACTGGTCACCCATGAAACGTCAATTTAGTCTCTAAGATTTGTGGACAGGGTATAGTCACGCCAGACAGAGAGTACCACCGCTCGGGGAGGAAACCTAAACTAAGTGGTGAGGAGTTGGACTCGAATTGGTAGTCAGCGTTTGCATCCGTAAGGTCAAGGATGCAATTAAATGAATTAAGAATAATATTTATTCAAAGCTTTAGATATCCTAGTGTCAGCTTATTGACAAAGCGTTAATAATTTGAAGTTGGAACGAAGTTCCTTATCGCGCGTTATGAAAGGGGGCTAGACGGAAAAATTTCTTACGAAAATTTGCCACGACACTTTTTGAAGTGATTCAGAAAGTTTTACAGAGATGGCGCTGTACAACTTTCTGAATCACGCTAGTAGCGTGAGCTCGTTTCATATTGCTGAATCACACTGCTGAGCACGTAAAACAATACTTAAATCGAAAGGAACTTCGTTCCATCCGGGTGTCCCTTGACACCTCAAGTTTTTTTTGGTAAGAAAATTCTATGATATCTTCTTAATATATAATTATAAATTAGGTGTCACGTTGTTTGTCCGCGATGGACTCCTAAACTACGTAACCAATTTTTTTCAAAGCAAACCGTGTGGAGTTTGATCCAACTTGAGAGTGAAATAGGGATAAAATATATGATAAGCATAATTTCCACGTGCGAAGCTGCGGGTAACAGCTAGTAGAGCTATATATTTTAAAATAGTTCCCAATTAAATATATTTTGGTATTCTGTAACGACCGTCATTACAACTTCAAGAGATTTAAAATACTAACTATAATAACAACCTATCTAATAACTTACCTATCTTTGTGTTCTGCTTGTCTGTCTCTTTGTCTTCTATTTTTGAACCAATTTGAAACCTGTAAAATAGCAATTCCATGTTATTATATAATACTTACTTAAAATTCCTATTATTACAATTTCAAACATACTGCATTACACTTACAAAGTTTGTATTGCTGCAAATATAATCAGTTATCATGTAACGCAAAACAAGTGAACGGATTAAAAAGAAATACGATGAACAGTTTTAGTAATAACTAGGAAATCGCCCTCGCTTCGCTTCAGGAAAAATAGTGAAAATAATAATAATATAGCCTATGTCACCCGGGGATAGTATAGCTTTCCAACAGTGAAAGAATTTTTCAAATCGGTTCGGTAGTTTCGGAGCCTATTCAATGCAAACAATCAAATCTTTCCTCTTTATAATATTAAAATATAGATAATATAGATAAACCGCTGCAATGTCATAATTTGGTTTGAGAAGCTGAAATATCAAATTACATGAAAAAGTACAATTTGTAAGATCTGAGATCGCGCTCTAGAGCACAGATAGGTTTATTTACGAGCCTTAGACCAGTGGCCGTCAGCCATACAAGCCGAAACGCCCAGCTTACTATCATTGCTTTACTATTATCACTCTGCAGCTGTTAACACTCATATTATTTGTTGGTATTATACGTATGGAATGGAGTGTTCTGTGCTGTCGGGCCAAAGATCCCGAGATCCTGGATTGTACGACACAACTGGGCTTGCCTAGTTCTCAGTGTTGCCAATTTAGCCCTTTTGGGGCTAGATCTAGCCCTTTTTACGGGTTTTTAGCCCCTCAAATAATTTTTTAGCACCTAGCCCAATTTCTAGCCCCAAAATCATTTTCCGCTATCTTGAAAAAAAAAGGGATAAATTCAGGTTTTCCACGAAGTTTTTGATGCAATCGATCGAAAAAACGATAAAATATAGTGAAAGATGTCGAAAAAAATTACCTTTATCATACTTGTAGAGCGTCTGATGACCTTTTTTTTTTCCTCTCCTCTGATAATTAAGCAATAGCCCCTATTTTCAATGTATTGGACGAATCTAGCCCTTTTTTAAACTGTGTTTAGCCCCTAAACCTGATACCGAGTTGGCAACACTGCTTGTTCTGACGGCCTAGTCACGCCACTGCCTTAAGACTGTTATGCGGTTCGTGTGCATCAATAAACTCTACTAAAAATAGACTTAACATCCCTTTAACCCAGTTGAATGAAGTCGACGGCACCATAGATTTCGGCTACTTACAAAAATAATAACAAATAGAAACTTAAAATTGACCGCCCTGAAAAGTATGCTTTTTCAACTTGTCTACTTATTCAGGCCAAGTGGTATCTACAGATTAAATAATTCAAATGGCAATGAACTAAGTTCATCAATATCCCACGCGGCGTAGTCTACGCTTTATCTTAAGAAAAAAAACCTTAGAAATAAGGCTGTTTATAACTGGTCACCATCGGAGCAAATCTTGTGGTGGAGTGTAACGAGATACTCCCTACCGCTTCCTCAAAATTCAATAGATTGTGTTACAGCTATGTACGTCGTACTTGGACTTCGAATGACTCGCCTTCGTTCGATATAAAATTGTTTGCTTTGGCAGCGACAAACAGACGGACAAATTTTAATCATAGCTCATTTTGAATATAGGTATCTAAGGTTCTTTTTATTGTAAGTTTTTATTTACCTTAGTTAGTAGGTATGGGTAAAATCTCTCAAGCTGAATTTACTCATCCTGTTGCAAAGTTGAAATTTCATAATTTCACTTGGTTCAGACAAACAAAATGTCTACCACTGAGTAGACTTAATAAGTGTATACGAGTAGGTACCATGTGTGTGTGTGTCTGTGTGTGTGTGTGTGTGTGTGTGTGTTTGTACCTGTACAGTGGTGAGGCCGGTGGTCTCGGCCAGCTCCCGTTTCTCCCGCGGCGAGGGGTATGGATTGTGGAGGTACCAGTCGCGAAGGACTGATCTTGACTTTTCCTGTGGAATACAAAATATAGATAGCAAACTGTCTGTAGTATACATGTGGTATATGATATTCGATGTGACTTTTGAAAGTAAGGCATCCAGTGTGAACGAGGAGAGCGGTCGCCTGATGGTAAGTAAACTAACTAACCGCCGTCCATGGACATCACCAGCACCAGGGATGTCCACAATGTTTGCCGGCCTGGTCATAGCCTAGTCACCACTATCCTACTAATCCATGCGCATCCACTTTATGCGTATTAAGTATTGTAACTCTTTCACGCAAAAAATCTGTAGTGTCATGCAATTTAGCACACAGGTAGACATGATTTTGAATAGGATATAGGATAAATACTTATTATCCCGAAAAACGTGGGAAAAGCCACGGGCAGAGCGCTAGTTTTAAATATAGATGTATAGAGAATTTGCACATCTAGACGCCATGCGCCAACGCAGCGTCGCGACGCAACACTCGCAACGCCCACGGGCCACGTCACGACGCAACTAGCGATCCGTGATATTTGTTTAAAAATTGGCTTGAATGACGATCTTTAGACATTGCGATGTCGACTAATTAAATGAAAATTGTTTAACAATGAAAATCACATGCTGTATGTCCGCTTGATCTGTAAAGTCCGCCAGGGCTAACAGCAACTGTCCATCAATTCTTAAATACTTATTACTATTACTAATTAGTTAATAACTAATAAAATTAATGTGAATATGTGTTTGTCCTTCTATCATATCAAAAATAAATGACCGATTTAAGTATAGAATATTAACTCTCTCGTTAAAGGCTACAGATGGGTTTATGTAGAGATACAGACCTTAAAACAGTAAGAAGTCTCCTCCCCATCCCATATGGTCCGGGGCAGGGGGAACTTGCGGCGCACCCGGTACTTCCCGACGGCGCCGAGCGGCCGGCCGCGCAGCCTCTCGGCCTCCATGTAGTGTGCTAC
The DNA here is from genome assembly GCA_963932265.1 of Thymelicus lineola. NCBI lineage: Eukaryota > Metazoa > Arthropoda > Insecta > Lepidoptera > Hesperiidae > Thymelicus > Thymelicus lineola. The sequence continues at coordinate 2,195,176 of OZ010698.1, forward strand.
AAACACATAAAGAACGCTACACACTCATAGCCCCACACTAGGATTCCCTGTTGTGGGAAAACACACAAAAACAAAGACACATCCAGACCGAAAACAGAAATTCAAACTCTTCTACCGCCTCGCTGGGAATCGAACCCAGGAGCCTTGACATGGCGATCCAGCATGGTAAACAAGGATCTTCAAAGTAGAAAAAATGTTTTGTGCAGTGGAAACTTCTAGCTGTTTCCGCAGAATTTGCCGTGAACAGAATAATTGTAAAATCATGTTTGTGGGAACGTTTGTACCTAAGTTTGTTGAGCTTATAGCTCACAGGCCCTGCTAATTCCTCACAGTTGCAAGTGTTTGATAGCATAATCAAACTTGTGTCTGAAGTCGAGAACTATGGAGCAAGACTCGGATTGGGGTCAACTTAATTTAGTCGAGTACAACCCTATGATGACACGAGTTTGCGCGTTAATAAAACCCCATTATTATGTCATAAGCGCCTTAATTCCTTGTATCGCTCTAACCGTCAGTAAGTGTTGGGATTTTGGGAATTGACATCTCAAGTGATGCGCAATATCGGCGTCATTTGGAAGCCAAGGCTTAGGTGGCCCCCTAAAAGCATGGTGTCCTGAATCGAGCAAAGGAGTACCTACATCTACTTCACTTCGAGGCACCTACTACCTCATGATTTATAAAGCTCGATAATTCAGGCCTCACATGGAGTACTGTTCTCACGTCTGGACAGGGGCACCAACATGCCAGCTTAAGCCGTTTGACGCTATAGAAGCGCGTAATCAGAGTTGTCAACGACCCACAAATCACTCACAGATCATACTTGAGTCTTAGAAAGGACATCGGTTCTCTCTAGCAACTTTACAACGGTGAATGCTCAGAGGAATTCGACCTGAAGCCTACTCGCCCCCCGAGACAGATAAATTAAGTCCCCCGCTTCCTTAATGGTCGGCAACGGGTCACCGATTTTTTTTTAATGCTTTGAGCAGGCAAACGAGCAGACGGGTCACCTGATGGTAAGTGATCACCGCCGCCCATGGACATTAGCGACACCAGGGGCGTCATCAACGCGTTGCCGGCCAAGAAGATGACGATAGACCCGCCTCTTGAAGGACCCCATGGACCCCAAAGATTCTTTTGGTCTTACTATCCTTGGACAACCATGACCACTTACTATAGCTTGGCTCCGCGACTCGCTTGTCGGCTATTAACATAAAAATTAGCTCTACAGGATTTGCCATTGATACTGAATATAATATCGATCACAGTATCGTAATCAAATCCATGATGATTATAGCGAATATCAATGATGGTACGGACCAGCCAAGTCTATCTACTTAACTATCATCGAATTTTAAAGACCTGAGGGTCAAAATAACGTAACAGAGAACTCTACATGTTATGTTTAATATAAGTAAATAATAATGTAGGTACATCGAATTCGATATGTGCACAATTTTTTTTACTCTATTTTACGGCACATGAAGGAATAGTGCCTAATTGAAATCCACACTATATTATTCGTCTACCATTCCTCGAATAAAGTAGAACACCAATAAAATGGTCAATTTATTTAGATGGGTTCTATTTGCTAACAATTTTACAATGTTTTTCATCGTACTTTGTATTTTAAAAATAAGGCTGACACAAAAAGAAAATAAATAAATAACTTTTTAAATAATGATTCTTGACAAAAAATAAACTTCAAAATTAGGAATAACTCAAAAACTACTCGTCAAATCTTGCAAGTGTGACCACAAGACAAGCACCAGCTTTCGATAAAAAAAAATCATTAAAATCGGTTCACCCAGTCGAAAGTTCTGAGGTAACAAACATAAAAAAATACAGTCGAATTATTGAGAACCTCCTTCTTTTTTGAAGTCGGTTAAAATGTAGTACCAAGATTATTTACCAAATAGCAAATGAACTTACCTTTTAACCATAAATTTTGTAATTTAGAATGATTGTGTGCGCTGAATGTGTGTGATTCTAGTAGCCTATACAGTTCCTTGAAGTTCCCTCGGTGGAAGGCGACCATGGCCTTCGCCTTGAGGACTGACTCGTGCGCGTGCAGCCTCTCGCAGGCGGGGAGGGACCACAGGAACCGGCCCAGCCGCTCGATGTTACCTGCTTGTTGAAGGACCTGGGAAAGGACAAAAATATAACTTGAGCGAAGCTAATATCACACAGGAAGAGACGCCCGAGTGTCGCTACCTAATTATCGTGAGCATATAAATGACTTGTATATAAATTATAATTTTATCATTTGCGGCATTTTGAACGATTAATAATAGGTAAGGGGCCGTCCATTAATCACGTGAGGCTTGAAAGGGGGGGGGAGGGGTTTGACAAAAATCACGAAAATAGCACGAAGGGGGATGGGGGGTATAGTAAGATATCATGTGTATTTATTTTTTCGTCAAACGCCCGATTTTTAAATAGGAAAGCAGCGTGTAGTGTGACTTTGACTTGCCGTTGCCAGGCAACGAACGAAGGCCTCACGCGCCGCCACCGACTGCCCGGCTCGGCATGTTTTGGATTAAAACAATGTCGAAAGAAGGTGATCTGTATAAAGAGTTTTTTGCAGAGTAAAAATACACGCGATGTTCGGGGAGGGGGGGGGGGGTAGTCTTAAACCTCACTACATATCACCAAGGGGGAGGGGGGGGGGTTAAAAAATGCTTAAAAAAGGTCACGTGATTAATGGACGGCCCCTAAGTGTGCGTAATGTCCATGTGTTTGTTTTGCAGGTTCTTTGAAACGCCTCGAAAATATAAAAGAAAAGCTCCAGATCGATGTTTAGCGTCGGAAAATCAACTTGAAGCGGCTAAAACACTCTTGGCACAAAGCCTTTCAAAACGAAAAGAAGCAGCTTAAAGAAAGTACCCTTAGAAAACGTTTAAAAGTTAAATAAATTACTATTATAATTGGTTTGTACTGCAGTAAAGATTGCCTACTTTATAAATGTGATAATTTGTTTAATACTCAATTGTTTAGTCAGAAATTAGCAGAATATTGTTGCGTACTTTTACCCACACTACTAAGCACATTTCTAAATATTTTCCAGAAGTCTAAATAGAAATTGCGCACTCTTGCCTCACATGACTCTACATACAAAGTAAAGGGCTCTACATTTATCACAAGTACCCACATAATTACTATTTAGATTCTCGTCACTCTTCTATTATAAAATATTACGTCCAATTTTAACTTCACATTAATTTTGGCAGCGCAACATTCAAAAATACTGTAAAAGCACTGTAGATTCTTGCGGAAAAAATGTGTTTTCTTACTCACTTTCTTTCAAAACTAAAACGTTTAGTTTTTGTTGTATTTAATCAAATCAATGCAAAGCGTAAAGCATAGCTATAATAAAATCAGAAAACGAGCTCCTACATCATTTGTCATCACTACCACCAGAAGCCACCCTCGGACATCACCAAATCATCATCAAATTGTATTAAGTGAAGCCTCCCGACATCCTAGTTAACATAATGGAAATATACAATTAATTCTCATCAAACTCCCAGTTACAATGATAACAAATATCTAATTTTAAAATATCAATATGATGAAAAATATCAAATTGTTGTGTCGCAATTTATACATATAATTTTATCTATAAGTATACTTAATAATACCTATATAATAAACTAATTATAATAAAACTAAAGAGGATTTTCGCTTCTTTGTTTTTTCTGAACAAGCTAATATCTAGATCGAGATGGTTCTTCTGAGGTTCTTAGCTACAGTTTATGAAGATTTGTTCAGGCATTTCAAAGTCATCAGGTTTTGGTGAAAAAAGTTTTGGAGGATTTTTGAATTTTAAAATTTACAGATTAATGACTTCTGCAGAACCCTCGCAAATATGACCTATCCCGAATAGACAGTCTACTATTTAACATACAATTGTACTTTTTTTACGAAACAACACTAACAAAATGAATTTCCCCAAGTTTCGCAGAATGGCTCCCTGAGTGCAAATACATTTGTTAGTTTAGGCGAAAGACAAAAACTCCAGGACGTCCCACGTGTGGACCAGCCAATATTGTAAACATTGCAGACCACCCTTTGTGCTCACGTTTGGTACTCATGTAGCCACATTATTTTTAGGATTCCGTACGAGAAAAAACGTAATACGGAACCATTACAGGATCACTCGTGCGTCTGGGCGACCGCCGTTCACAGCCAATTTACTCCGAAACTACCATTTCCCTCCCCCTTTTCTCCGAAACTACCGACGCTAGAATTACGAAAAAAATACAGAGAATAGTTCTTTACTTAAATATTACAGGAAAATCTTTGAGAAGTCTATGGTCTTATAAAAACGGCAAAAATAAGTAAAATAGAAAAATAACGATAATTACATAATCAACGTACGGAACCCTCTCCAAGCGAGGTTAACTCGCACTTGTCAAGTTTATTTATGTATGAGATTAATTAATTAATTAATTAAATAATAAATAACAAATAAATAAATAACGCTTCACACTCATAGCCCCACACTAGGATTCCCTGTATCGTGGGTGCCATGGACAACACACAAGACAAGGACATTCACACCCAGACCGAGAACAGAAATTCAAACTCATCATTAAAATTTCTGCCTCGCTGGGAATCGAACCCAGGACCCTTGGCGCGGCGATCCGGCATGGTAACCATTGCGCCACACGGGTCGTCATTAATTGTATAAAGTAACTTTGTAACCCCTACGAGACTAACTTAGACTAGTTGAGAACCTCTACGGCAGTGTTGCCAACTCTACAGTTTTAACTGTAGATCTACAGTTTTTTCGATATCTTCACAGTTTTTAGTTTAGACCCGCAAATCTACAGTTTTTTCTTTATAATACTAGCGCCATCTATTTTATTCCCTGCGTACCCAAACTTAGGAATAAACAGTCAACCACCACCATGAAAGACACTTTACAAACAAAGTCAGAAATTAAAAATTATTATGAGTTCAATGCTACCGATGACCATTTAAAGACATTTTATAAAAATATGTACGAATTTAAAAATAAAAATGAAACTGAAAATCCTCTTGATTTTCAGTTGTGCAAATTATGTGCAAATTGAAAACGAGGCAGTTTTAGTAGAAATTGTGTAATTTTTTTTAGATTTAAAGTTGATTTACGAATACAAGTATGATTTTCTTACTATTTTATGTTGTTTTTTAAAAAAGCTGTAGATTTACAGTTTTCTAAGCAGAATTTTACAGTTTTCTACAGCTTTTTGAAAGCTTATTTACAGTTTTAATCTAGATTAGGATTGGCAACACTGCTCTACGGTCTTATTCTTATGATCCTTTTGCCACGCACGTGAAACTATGGAATAAGCTTCCCTTTGATGTAATCAATTAATTAATCCTACTAACAATACTAATAAATGTGAAATTTTTATGGATGTTTGTCACTCTTCACGAAAAAACTACTGAAAATATTTTCATGAAATTTTGCACACATACGATACCTACTTATTATAGCACACACATATAGAAAACTCAGGAAAAGCCTTATGTATCTAATTTTAATTATCACATGCAAAAATTCTCCGGCAAAATCTTGTATTAGTAACGTTGTGTTAATAATGGCACGCTAAAGGAACGCTCATCGTCGGATACCATAAGTCATGAATGAATAATGTGATCAATAAAAATATTCAAACAGATTACGGCAATGGCCATCTGCCATCAATAAATAAACACATGTCCGTACGAGCGTTACAAAGGTCATTAATTTGATGTATAAATAGCTTGAAATATGTAACATTCACACTGAAATGTGATGAAATCTGCAATGATGACTCATAATCACTTTCTGAATTACAAAGAGTGGCCTACGCCCTATATGTATCACTACAGTAGCTTCCGCCAATCATTACCATGTTATAAACATATGTATTACTATTTTTAAACATAATATGTATGATTTTTAATAATGTTTAAGTTACAATTATAATTAATACAATACATATATAGAATAAGATATAAATGTATACCAAAAAGCAAGCTTGCAGTATGTTTTGGCGCTGCTGTTAATACGGCAAGCATCTGGTATAAATAAATAATAAATAAATTACCATGATTCAAGTCATACGTTTGACTCAATCCGAGCAATGGCTACCATGCCGGTATACCGTTCTAAGAGTCCTGGGTTGATTCCCAGTGAGGCAGAGAATGATGAGTTTAACCGTACTTTTTATAATATTATCAATGGCAGCGACAAATTCTGGTATGAAACTTTATAGTGTTATTTATACCTATAACTATTTATTTATTATAATACGTTAAGCAAAAACGTTACGAAAAATACGCTGTCGAAGGAATATGAAATTTGGCACGGTTTTTACATGGAGAATAACTGCAGACTGTGCAGAAAGCTAATATTTTTGTATAATATGCTTAAGAAACATTAAATGAATAAAATAAACATGACACACAAATTTTAATGTGACTTACCTAACCCTTTGAAACTACGGGCACAGTATTAATATATTACTATACTGTGCTACGGGCGAATTTTAGACCGTAGAGAGAGTTTTTAACATCGTAACTTTGCGGAAAGAAGTTAGTATTAGTACTAAAGTAGATAAATAATTTTTCTCCTCAATGAAAAAAAAATAAGACATCAAATAAACAAAATCCAATATCAAAACTAAAATATTTAATTTATTTAAAAAATTACAGTCAAAGAACCTTGGATGATGACTTTTGCGTCACCCTATACTTAGTATAATGTATCTCTGGGCAGGCATCGAAGGCATCAAAGCGACACCTTGCAAGTTATTGAATCCGCATAGTGTCTATCACCGATTCACTTATGCACCTATTTTTTAATCTACATTTTGCAAAGGTGTTTAGTCATGGAGGAGAAGATAGCGAAAGAAATGATTAATTTTCCTAACCAGGCTACGAGTCATCGAAATAAATTCTAAATACACATTAAAATTAATACATATAAGTATTAATTGTATCACAATAAGTACCCCTTAGAGATTCCGCTAAAATTTAATACGGGGTGAAAATATCGTAACCATAACAGGTCGTCAAATCTAATTCTATGCAACCCTCTAATAGGGATGGGTATCGGTTACTATCGGGGTGAGATAATGAGGGGTTGGTATGAGTAATTGGTAAATATAATGATGTTTCTGATGCGGAACTTTACCGAATTACCGCTTTGTTAGTGGAATGGAACACTTAGGAAGTGTGCAATTTTGTTCATGGTACAACTTAAACCTACATGATTTTAAACTCAACTCATCGCGGACTGTAAACATTTTTAGTATAATACGGGTACTCACGATATAAGGTGTGTCTGGCTGTGTCTAGCCGTGACCACGATCCCTGTAACTGGGTCGAAATATCGGCGTATAAAATATATATCGTGAGTACCCGTATTATACTAAAAACTTAAACCTATTTCATATGCAACATATTACTTTAGTTATTTAAGTAATTGTTTCATAACCCAACTTGTCAATTATGTCGCATCCTCAGTGTAAAAAAGCATAAGTCGTGTTACTTTGAATTTTAAAACTTAACACTTTCATTGTCAAAGCTAAAATTGGAGTTATCTGCTGGTGGCCCATAATTATAACCAATTATGTAACACAAAAAAAAACTATTCTTATTCTAAGACTAAAACTATCCCATGATCCTGATGGCCAAGCCCACTTTACGATAGCTCAGTCCTTTCTCTAGAGGCTCATAAATAACACATTTGCGATAACGCTCCAGCCCAAGCAATAAGCTCCATACATAACTCTTTCAACACTTCACGCGATGACGCGACGTCGAGTGAAGGGCCAAACTGAAGAGTGTTGGGAATACTTGCTGGTTAATATGAGGACAAAAGCTGCATATGCTCAATTTTTTCAAATTTTTATCATTAATCTTGACGGTTTTGTGCAAGAAGTCGTAACGTAAATTCCTTTGAGTATTTACTGATATTTTAACAGTTTTTTTGCTCACCTGTAAAATTGCAATTTTCAATTTATACCTTTTTTCCAGTGAGAGTACGATGTGATCGATTGAGTTTAGCAACAACGGGCGCGGTCGGTAGTTGGATGGGTGACCGCTAGTGGGAAAAACATTCTGAGAACGCTAAAAGCTGAAGACGCTGAAGCTAAAGACTTCATTATCCCGGTTATTATCGTTAGATGACAGTCGTTAAACCATGTCGGAATCCTTCAGGCAGCATGAAAACTAGCAACACTAGGGTTAAGCACTATCCCATAATATATGCCATAGATCTCCTCAGTAATGAAGAGAGTGCCCTGTAGAGGACCTTAAAGGACAACTAGCTATATGTTATTATAATAAGATTTTCCTAATATTAAATTGTGTCTACGGTTTACACTCGTATTACCCACCCACAAAGACCTGCTTCACCCCCTAAATAACTCCCCGAAAAGATTAATTTTCAAAGTATGTAAATTATTTCTCTCTCTGCACTATTTAAGGAACCTTTGTACGAAGTTTCATGCGAAGAAATCATCTTATTCTGAAGCGAATCAAAAGCGATAACATCACAGCCATACATTCTTTTAATAATTTTAGCTCTCATAAAGTTATTCATTGATTCAAATTTAAAAAATCTTTCATCTATCACTTGAATAACATTATACTTATTTTACACTAGCTGTTGCCCGCAGCTTTGCATACGGATTACGAAAATTATGTTTTACCTTATTTGTACCTCTTGCAGAAAAAAATTAAAAAAGTGAATTTATATTGAACTACTTATATTTAGTAATTTATATACTGAAACCCACAATACAATCACAAAGGATTCCTCCAGGAGCGGGTTTGGAATAATCTAAAATTTTATCAAAAAAATAACCGACTTCAAATGAAGTACATCCAATAAAAAAATCATGGGAATCGGTTGGCGTGATATTCAGTTATTCGTCCATTTATCACGCATATACTTAATTAAGACTTACGAGTTTGCTTTTGATATGTATGTCATTGTCAGATCTCGCTCAAATTTATGTGGGATCACACGACAAGCACCAGCTTTCGATTAAAAAAAGAATCATCCAAATCGGTTCACCTAGTCGAAAGTTCTGAGGTAACAAACATAAAAAAGAAAAAATACAGTCGAATTGAGAACCTCCTCCATTTTTTGAAGTCGGTTAAAAATAAGCAATATTCACATTAATTTGTATTTTTTTCTTTTTCTTGCAAAATTTTGAAAAACTGAAAAATATGTATTCCATCACTTTAAGCAAGGAACATTTGTTTCAAATTTGAAGCATCGGTTGATGTTTTAAAAATATTGCATACTAACTTTCATCCCGTTTCCCAGGGAAACCTTTTAAAAAGCCAGGATAAAAAGTTTCTTAAAATATATTTGAAAAAATATTCCATGTACAGAAAATTTACCCTTTGAGTTTTAATGTTTATATTTGTAAATAGTATATGCACAGCAACCCTCCAGAGCCCCGCCCTCCGTAACCGGATATCCGGCCGGCGACCGGCGAAGCCTCGCGCACCCTACTCTACATAAACTTCACTTTCCTTCAACTCCACTTTTATTATTGTAGAGCCATTGTAGACCAATATTTATTACATTTTGCACTGTGATAGTAACCGCTTAACGCCAAAGGTTTTGTTTCTGTTCGCACTGAAATGATGATTATATGAAATTTTGTGAGGACTGAGGAATGTAAATCTTTCACGCACAGACTTAAAAAAGAAGCGTCACCTTGTCTTATCAAGAGTGACGCCGCCCGCTTACCATGTGTGCGTAACTTTTAGTGCGGTCCGACCAATCGGACGCGGTAATGGCGGCCGATTAATAACAGCATGGTGTCAATGTGTGCGTGTGATACTTGTACGAATAGAGGAGTTGGTATTACTATGGGTGCTTCACTGAATTTGTTGCTGACAATCCGTCTGATTCTTTTTTCAAGTCTGTGCTTTCACGGAAAAACTACTGAACGCATTTTCTTTAAATGTAACACACAGATAGACCTTGACCTAGAATAAGATATAGGATCGGTACATCTTATCCCGGTAAGCGCAGGTCGCAGGCAATGCCGCAGGTAGAGTGCTAGTCTGTTACACTTTCGCCTCAGCTCAGAGTCACTGTAAAGAATCACCATACAAATGTACTATGTACAAAGGGAACATACCAAAATCACGTAACCCATTTTTTCCAACTTTTTACCCCCCTCCCTCCCCTTCGTGACCATCCGTAGTATATGAGAAGACCCCCCCCCTCCCCCCTAGTTTTAACGTGGTAATTGATAAATACAGTTTTCAATACTTTTTGGCAAAAACAGAGTTAAAAAATAATAATTTTGCTTATATTTGACGACTTTGTGGCGCAATGGTTGCTAAAATATTGACTACGTGACAAAAACCTAAACCCCCCCCTCTGTGACCAATCGTGGTTTTTTGAAGACCCCCCTCCCCCTCCCTAAATGAGGCACGTGGTTTTGGTATGTTACCTAAGGAGCGATTTAAGTACCTAACCATTAGTGACTCTGAGTCGGAGCGTTTGTACTAAAGTAACTAAACTAATTGTATCACAATCAACTTAACCCGTAGGCTATTTTCATCGTTTTCGCCGAGCTGGCATTGGCAGAAATGTAGATAATATACCAGGATTGCTTGGATAGCTTTGAGCAATGTTTATCAGTTCTGTAGGCCTGTAGCCATAACACTCCTTATCAGACTACAAGGTAGGAGATAGGACACGGGCCCGTTCGCCTGTAGTATGGAGGCCATAGACAAGTGTACTTGTCAAAGCAGTTTGACTTGACGCGGCGTCCAGTGTGCATGAGATAGCTACATGGCCAGATAGCTACAGATATACCGTGGCCATACACGATCAAGTTTACTGGATGCCGCGTCAAGTCAAACTGCAAACTTGACAAGTACACTTCATCGGGTATTTTTTTTTCATTTGTTTGGATCAACAAACGGTTAACAATAGTCTCTTAAATATAAAAGTGACACAAAAGTACTTATATTGCTACCAACACCGTTGACCACCGATTATTTAAAAGTTGAGTAGTGGAATAGTTACATCTAGTATTTATAAGGAATAAGTTGATTTGTTATTATATAATATCTAGAATAGTGAGCCAAAAATAGTATTTGAGATCTTACATTTCAGTCATCTTAACCTATTAAGAGTGTTATAATCTCTTTTTTTAAATTTATTACTGTTATTTATACCAAAAATATCAATGTTATTAAACTTAGTATTATAAGATTTCAAGAGCATGTTCATCGGAGATCTCTTACCCATATTGGTTCGACATCTAGGTACGTAGAAAGTTCGTTTGACACGGCATGTCCTGACATTAGCCGATACAGGTACCGTGTAATATATCATATTAACTAAATTCATACAATCATAGCGATTATGGGTATGGCATCCATTAGTAACTTGGTAATATTTAAATTATGTATATTAACAAATGCTGTGCCACCAATTTCATATAAATTGGTTGCCAACTACAAACTCATACTCTTGTGCTAAACTTTACAAATCAAACAAGCTGACGATCAACCTGATGGTGTGGTATATCAGGTATATGGTAACGATGCCAAAGGCATCATTGATGTGTAAAATGCGTTGCGGGTCAAGAAAATAGAAAGAAAGTAACATGGCTCTCAAGCCGTAATGAAAAAAGCATAAATTATCCGTTTCGTCAAGGTCGCATTTAGGCTTTTGATTTGACTTCAACGCGGTTTGGAATATTTTGGCTACATCGCCTTGAAGTATGATAATTATATTGATGTGGCTAATGGGCATAGAAAATAATTTTAATTTTTAAAAATGTTAACAAAAATAAATTTTGTGTTATCAAAAATGTCATTACTTACTTCAAATAAAAATTGTGAAAACATAGACGCTTTTATTTCAGAGCTTTACACGAACGAGACAATCACGAAAAGCTCGTCATCACTGGCCAGGTCCAGGGTAGGAGACCACGAGGAGGGATTCCTATCGTTTTGAATCCAAATCCGCACCTCTCTCGACTCTCTTCCAAAGCCTCTTGACAAAACTCTATATAGACTGGCCAGGAATTTTTCAGCCAACCCACTAACGATATATTTTTAGTAAGTACACTAAATTGGATGTAAAACACTTTTTATTAATGGATGAATCAAATGAAATCAAATCATTCTTTACTGAATCATTCTTAATTAAATCAAATCATTCTTTAGTGAAGGTCGCGCCTAGTTCAGATCTTACGCCCCAACTCAGAATCACTAACGGTTACTTTAATCCCTCCTTAGTAAAGAATCACCATACAAATTCTGTACTAAAGAGCGATTTAAGTAACTATTAGTGACTGTGAGTTGGGGCATTAGGGTATTATTTTGACCGGCATAATGTCATTATGACGGTTTGTGTTACAGGCGTCTTAAAGGACGGTGACCACTAATCAGTAACCATGTGTGAATAATTGTGTGAAGTGGTACGTCTACATGTTTGGTTATTAACATAAAAAAATTGTGTGTCAGCTCCGACGCACAACTGGAGTTTATTCCTTACGAACGATTATAAAATATGTTTAAAGGTTAAATTGGGGTAAAAAGCATTTTTTTATTACTGAAAGCATGCTTGATACATTTATTTATTTATATTAATTATTTAATTTAACGTGACGTTTTTATTTACACAACAATAATAGATTCTGTGTTACGAATTACAAACATAATGTATATAGGGTAGAAGTACGTATTCCCGGTAAGGTCCGAGTAACCGGTAACTAGTCAGTTTTTCTATCATTACACCATTCTACCAATATTACCTTAAAGTTTGTTATTGGCAACATATTCTTGGTAATATTTTGCACAAATGCTAATGCAACAATGACTAAAAAGTGCAATGGTCTCGAAACTGTTTAACATTAAAAGTGGCATAAAGGAATTTATTACAAAAGTGCTAAGTTCTGTCACTGAACTAGGACGTCACCGCGTCATACTGTTGAGCTTTCCATGCTGCTGCGAATAACAATACGATAGGAGGATTACATTATTTAAATATTTGAATAAATTATCTAGCGATATAACCTGCAACTTTAAATGAATTTAATTGGAATGTTAATATTTTAACGTTTCACATCTATTGGTACTCATAAATCCCTACTGGACCTAGTACCCGGCATTTTCTGTCGGATATTGGTTCGCGCATCAAACTTGTACCATAACCCGTTAAAGTATCGTTATTGAACCTTATTGCCTTCACATAAGTCTCATTTTAGCTTGAAACTGTACACTTTTCTGCCGGATACTGGTACGTGCATTAACACTTGCCCCTAAACCTGTCATGGTCCTTATTGCCTTGAGTTAAAGTCTCACATTCCTTGGAATTAATAATATGTACCAACCAAGTTTATTTTGGTTGCTTTTTCGTTTTTTTGTAGTAATTCTATATTATTGCTAGAAGATTAAAATGGATATTAAGGCATGTGGCATAACTTGCAAGAGATGTTTAATTTTTAAATTTCAGCCAATCATTACTGAGAAGCAGAAGGCCATATTAAAGGTCATGGAGGCAGTCGAAAAAGGGGCCTTAATTTCAGCTGCTACCAGGCAGTACGGTATCCCACGTTCAACGTTGTTTATATCTAGTTCTTTCAGTAAACCTGATTGTATTCAAATGTAGAGTTTGTTAAAATGAAGCCATAAGTTGATATGAAGCCATAAGTTAAAGCATAGTTACCTTATTTTGAATACTAGATAGATAGCAAGTTCAATTTCTTCTATTTTGTACGGGTATTTAAGCGTTTTCTATCTGATATACTGATTCATGTAAGGTTAGTGGTAGACATATTTGTTACTAATGACCCAAGTGGTGTCCGGGTTCACTTTGTAGAATAGCACCACTCCCGTTTTTCCTGGGATGTTGTAAAAGGCGACTAATAGGATTAAAATCCAATAGATGAACAAATACCGGTCATATTACCTGCGGTCATCACCTATGGCATACACGGAAAAACCACGGCCCCCAGTCCCCGGCAGTCCCACTATTCCTGACTACGGTAGCGGTCACGGTAACGGTGGGGCAGGGGATGCGAAGATTCGCCAGAAGAGATTGGGTTACCACCACAAGCAACAACGACCTCTGCACTTGGCAACATTCAATACCAGGACAATGAAGACCGATGATAAGATATACCTACGAGCTGGAAGCTAAGATGAACAGGTTGAACTGGAGCATATTGGTATTATCCGAAGTCCGAAGACAGGGGGAGGACATGATAATACTCAAATCCGGCAACCTTTCTATCACCGGGAGGGCGAACAACTGTCCCAAGGTGGTGTCGGGTTTCTTATCCACAAGTCCCTCATCAACAACGTAATACAAGTTCGGAGCGTGTCGACCAGGGTAGCGTATTACACTCACAATATCCAAACGGTATTCATTGAAGGTCGTACTACGATCCTACTTCGACACATTCTGACGCTGAGGTGGAGGTTAAGTGAGGATATTATTATAGTAGAGCCATGAATACCCCTAAATCTCATTTTACAGTTGTGATGGAGGACTTCAACGCTCGAATAGGCATGCGAAATGGCGACGAAAAAAAGGTGAGGCCTTTTGGCATTGGATGTCGGAACCAACGAGGCCACTTGCTGGCTAACTTTCTGGAAAAAGAAAACCTCTATATGATGAACTCCTTCTTCAAGAAGAAGCCTCAGCGCAAGTGGACTTGGATTAGCCCTGGCGGTTCCACAAAGAGTGAAATAGATTTCATTCTAGCCAGAATGAAAACTATCTTTGTCAGCCGACAAACGGCACATATTTAATGATGTCTCAGTGATTAGTAGGTTTAAAACCGGGAGAGATCACCAAATGGTACGAGGCACATTAAATATCAACGTCAAGCTCAAGCGGTCTCACCGAATGAAATGAACTCTCCGCCCAACAGCTGTCCAAATCCAAGGCTCCGAGAACTTTCAGTTTGGAGTTGCAGAATCGATTCGCGTGCTTATATTATTGTGATACAGTTGACTAGTACAATAACACGATGGTAGCAACAGTCCACGAGGCAGGGTTAAAGTTCTATAAAACCCGCCTCCGTGGTAGTTCTCGGATTCTCTCAGAACATACACTCGGTCTTATGAGGGATAGACGAGAACTGTGTGTGCAGTCTCCAGCCTCTATGGCAGAGTACAGGTGCTTCAGTAAGAAGATCTCGCAGGATCGCAGGATAGGCTAACGACAAGCGAGCTAAGTTGACCCGACACTATACCGAAGATACCCCGGACGTCAGTCTGTATGAAATTGGAAGGGCCCTGAAGCAGCTTAAGAACAACAAGCCACCGGGCGATGACGGAATCATAACTGAGCTGTTAAAACCTGGAGGAAAGTCTCTCTTACTAGTGCTTCAGAAGTTGTTTGATTCCGTTATCAGTAGTTTTGAAGAACTATAGGCCCATTGCACTTCTGAGCCACGTTTACAAGCAGTTTTCAAGGGTACTTTCTAATCGCATAGCACGCAGACTTAACGACTTCCAGCCTCCCGAACAATCCGGATTCCGAAAAAGCTATAGCACCATGGACCACATACATTCACTCAGGCAGGTGATACAGAAGACCGAAGAGTATAACCTGCCGCTCTGTGTAGCTTATGTGGATTACGAAAAAGCCTTCGATTCTATCGAGACCTAGGCGGTGCTGGAGTCTCTTCAGCGGTGCCAGACATCGATATATCGAGGTGTTGAAATGTATATTTATACAAATCAGCCACCATGTCAGTCCGATTACACAATAGAATCACGAATCCCATCCAATTGCAGAGGGGTGTCAGGCAAGGGGACGTTATTTCCCGGAAACTGTTCACCGCTGCTTTGGAAGACATTTTCATGCTAATGGAGTGTAAAGGGCTCCGCATTAACATCAATGGTGGACATCTCACACATCTTCGATTTGCTGACGATACAGTTATCCTATGTTAGGACTATGCTAGGGGACCTCACAGTACCTCACAACGGGTGAGTCTTAAAATGAACATGGACAAGACAAAAATCATGTCTAATGTCCATGTCACACCCGTACCGATAGTTGTTGACGGCACTGCTCACGTAGTTGTCGACGAGTACATTTACCTGGGACAAATGATCCAGATGGGTAAGTCCAACATCGAATTCGAACAACTCGAACGAACGACTAACTCGAAGTATCCAACTCGGCTAGGCAGCGTTCGGGAAATTACGACATATATTTTCATCCAAAATTCCTCAGTGCCTGAAGTCGAAAGTGTTTGAGCAATGTATGTTGCCAGTGTAAACTTATGGACCCAAGACGTGGTCTTTTGGCGTTGGTCTCATTCAAAGGCTCTAAGTCACGCAGCCCGCTATGAAACGAGCTACGTTAGGTATTTCACTACGAGATAAGATTCGTAACGATGAAGTCCGTAGGCAAACAAAAGTTACCGACGTAGCTCACAGTGTTAGCCGACTGAAGTGGCAATTGGCAGGCCACATCGTTCGAAGGACAGATAACCGATGGGGTCACAAAGTCCTCAAATTGTAGCCACGTCTCGGTAAATCACTGGTCGTCCAGACGACCTAAAGAAGACAGCGGGAAGCCGCTAGATTTAGAAGACCCAGGACCGGTTGGTGTGGCGTTAATTAGCAAAGGCCTATGTCCAGCAGTGGACTTTAAGAGCCTGTTAGATAGATATTTGTTACCAAAGTTATGATAAAATAGGTCTTTTTTACCTATGAAATTGGACAGATGACCTAAAGAAGACAGCGGGAAGCCGCTAGATTTAGAAGACCCAGGACCGGTTGGTGTGGCGTTAATTAGGAAAGGCCTATGTCCAGCAGTGGACTTTAAGAGCCTGTTAGATAGATATTTGTTACCAAAGTTATGATAAAATAGGTCTTTTTTACCTATGAAATTGGACATTTTATAACCAGCATTTTCAGATTTACTTATCTGTGTATTGGCGAGCAATTCGAAATTCAAATAAATTTTATTTCAAAGCCGTGTTATTTTAATTTCAAATTCAGTCATCTGGTTTTAGATAGTGATTTGTTTTTGTGAAATTGTGGTAGTTTTTGGCGCCATGGATAAATTGAAGATTCGTACAATTTTCGAATATGAGTTCTTACGAGGAAATACCGCTGCACAAACAACACGAAACATTAATGACATGTCCCGTACATGCCGTCCCTAACACTGCTTGCATAAACATGGTCCGTTATTGATTCAATCGTTTTATGTCTGGAAATTTTAAGTTGAAGAACGAGCATCACGGTGGACTTGTAACCATTGTCGACAACGACGAATTGAAGGCGATAGTGGATCTAACTCAATCCATGGCTGAGCTTGCTGCGAGCTTTGGAGTTAGTTTCAAACAATATTGAAGTACTTACGTCAAATCGGAAAGATAAATAAGCTAGATAAGTGGGTGCCACACGCACTAAGCGACCAACAGCGAGACTTGCGCGTCGAAGCATGCATAGCACTATTAAATCATCATAGAAACGATGGAATTCTAAATCGAACTGTTACTTGCGATGAAAAGTGGATCTTGTACGACAACCCTAAGTCTTCGTCTCAGTGGGTGGACCCGGGTACAGCACCTAATCAGTGCGCTAAAAAACATTACTCCTAGGAAGGTGATGGTAACTGTCTGGTGGACCAGTGCCGGACTTGTACATCACAGCTTCTTACCGAATGGCACAATATTAACGTCAGATGTCTATTGCCACGAATTGTAAACAATGATGGAGAATCTCGCAATTCAAGAACCAAGACTGGCCAATCGTTCTTCACCATTGCTTTTCCACGACAAACCGCGAGCTCACACTTCACAACAGACCATCGCAAAGCTACAAGAGTTACAGCTGCTCTTGCTCTCCGTCACCTGCCGTACTCACCGAACCTTGCCAAAACAGATTTCTACTTTTTTCAAAATTTGGACAATTTTTTAAGTGGGAAAAAGTTCAACACCCGAGAGGTAGTTCAAAACGCTTTCGCGGACTTCATCGCGTCCCGTCCGGCAGACTTCTACAGTAAAAGGATAAACAAACTGCCATCAAAATGGCAAAATTGTTTATATAAATTCATATAAATCTCCAATTTCATAGGTAAAGACCTAATACTTACAATTTCACAAATAATTGCAGTAAGTAGTACTTAAAATAATGTGATTCATATATATGTATAATTTGTCTTAAATATATTTTGTATATTTTATTAAAATTAACGTGTATTCATTGGTATAAAACCTGTTTTAAGACAAAAATGCAATATTTCTGTGAACTTTAATGTCAAGCAATAGAGTTTAAATTCGCGGTAAAATTTACCGGATTCCAGGGCAATTTACCGAATACTAGTACAAATCTAACGGGTACTGGGACAAATGGCCTATTTTTAGTTTTTTTGAAATTATTGTGCATAAATCTTTGTATTAATATAAAACGATACAATAATCTGAGAACTAGAATAAATTACCTACCAAGTCATGTATATCTCGATTTAATAAGATTATTAGTTTTTAAATAACAGACCTGCAAAGTCAGCGAATATCAAAATTTCACGGATATTGGGCCGTTTACCCTAATGCATAACGCACATAACGCTAACGCATAACGCACATAAAGCATAACGTAACGGAGAAAGTTTGATTTTACTCCTCAGAAGTTGAACTCCAATAAAGATCAAACTAATTGAAAATAACAGTAACTTCAGGTTAAAAATAACTTGTAATTAATATTCTATACACTTTCGGTCCGATGTAAAATAAATCATTAACTTAATGCGATAATGCTATGTCAACCTTAAATTTGACCATGATTTGTCACAAGTTCAACGGCTTTAGACTCCCCAATTATGGCCTATCACAATATTAATTTTAGCTTTTTAACACCCACAGATAATCAACCTAAATCCCACCACACACGATCAAAAGACAAAATTAAATTGCTCACCTCGCATACGCACGCGACTTGCTCCTGTGTGAAGCCAAAACTCGGCAGGGGGGCGTCTCTAGGGGGGGTGGCCTCCCGCTGTCCCCACTCGGGGCCCCCCAACATGTCCAAATGCTCGTCCCCAGCCACTTTGACACCACAATAAAAATTCACACACAAGAAATTTAAAGCACTGGCGCCTACCAACGAGGTAGAATGATCGCCTTAAATAACAACTTTTTAAACGCCAAAATGCGCGCACTTTTTGCTTTTTTATCTGTAATGGTAGTTTTTACGGTAAATGCGTTCGAGTCTTGTTTAATCTTTCACTGTTTTGTTTTTAAATCCTCTTAAAGGCAGCTAAATAAACAGTCAAGGGCAGCAGTCCCAAAAACGTTTAAACAAAAGCAATCACCTTAAACGCCGATTACTTATTTGTGTTTGGATTTCGAAAAGGCCCGAAGTTTGTTTTTGAATCGAAGTGAGCTGTTTTTATGCGTTCCGTTTTATATTTTGAATATTTGTACTTTCAAATGCTTTTTTTTCTTAAGTTCACTGTCACCCAGTCTCTATCTGGTTACGTATTCTTAGGAGTTAAATTTAATTTTAATGATAATAAATGCGTCGTTTTAATTTTACACATTAACTATTTACACTTCGATTTTGTTTTTCTCTTCTTTTTCATTTTAGTTATTCACGATTGGCGGTGTGTGTACCTGCAACAAAAAAAAACTTACATTAGTATACAATAAACAAGCCGTGAAGAGGTTAAAAAATAAAATAAAAAAAGAAGACCCAAAAGTTTTTGAAAAATATTTTTATCGACTAAAACAAAACACATCACTCATTTCCCTACGCGCCGGTTAATCATGAACTTAGGATCTTGAAAGGGTCGCAGTAATCAATTTTCCATATTTTTATTGTACCAAAAATACCATCACGTACTTTGAAGTATTACTGCGATCACTGACAAGACAACAAAAGATTTACTATATTATTCCACGGGACAAACCAAAGTGTGCTTTGTGACATACTTAAAGTGTATAATGCTTACGGAATAACTGAACCGTGTACGTTCGTCTCTGTCTACTGTATTGTGCTTTTTAAGTGAGAGAGGGATGGCGAAGGGTCGCAAAGGGGCAAGATGTTAAATGTTTGGTGTTTTAAGTAATTTTTATCATCGACACGATCGCGAGGGAGGCCTGCCTGATATATGGAGCTGACGGGTTAATAGAGATGCGACTAAACATATCGATAGATGCAAGAAAAGGTTTAGACACAAAAAGTGTGCATTTGAATTACAAAATATAAGAAGATATCGACAGTATCGACAAACTGAAACAAATTTCTTTTTAGACAGAAACTTTTTTAAAGTTTCTAATCTTAGTGATATTTAATATAATCTAAATATGAATTATTAGTTAATGAAAATAAAACAATCTCTGTTATAGAGGTGGCTAATGAATTTGGAAATTTCTTTCAAAATATTGCTGTTAAGTTGAGAAAATTGCTTACTTTATCCCCGGCAGCAGCACATTCTATTTTAAAAGATACCGTTGATGCTGTTTCATTTAAATTTAAATATATTTCCTCATTAGAAATAGTTCGAACTTTTCATGCATTGCACATTAAAAATACGGGTGATTTGTGGGGAAATTCTGTCAAAAATGTCTGTTGAAGGGTACTTAGTCGTTTTTGAAGGGTACAATCCAATGTGTTAGCATAAATGATACGAAATCATCGGGATCTCAATCTATTATGGGTGTACTGCAGGGCTCGATTCTGGACCCCTTCCTTTTTATAGTATATATAAATGATCTGCCGTATTATATTAAGAAATATGCAGACACTGTCCTGTTTGCTGAATAGAAATAAAGTTAATTTTGACGATATAAACAATGCTCTGTCTCGTTTATTACACTGGTTTAGTACAAATAATTTACTAGACAAACTAACTAGAAAAACAAAGTGTGTTGAATTTTCGCTACCTAATGTACAGAATGTTAGTAAAATCCTCAAATTAAATAATGAAATTCTAACTATGGAAAAATCCACGGTTTTTTTTGGGTATCACCTTAGATTTTAAACTACAATGGGGCATCCATATAACGAAAGATAAGGCAGTTTACTGATCTAGAAAATGCTAAACGAGTCATATCCCTCATATCCTATGGTATATTTATGTGGGGTTGAGCGGCTGACATTGATGCTATATTTGTTTTGCAGAAAAGGGCAATCAGAACCATTTATAAATTAAAATCGCGCGATTCTCTGCGTGAGTTTAAAGAAGGAGTTTCTTTTTCTTCTCCTCCATGACAAAGCACTCTTCCGAAAAGCTAGTAGATTAAAAAAATGTATACGTGCGTGTAGACGTGCATACGTGTATCAGTGATACCTATAAGAATAAATATTTTTGATTTGATTTGAAGGACGCTGTAGCCCGAAATACAGCGCAGATTTATGTAACACATTAATGCTTTTTATATGGGGGTGTTAATGATGTCTTTCTGTATGTTTTGCCACTCGCGGTACAAAAAAAACAACGGCCAAGTGCAAAACTTTAAGCCTCTAAATACAATCCTTTCAGCAGGTCGTTGATGAATCGATCATTGAAAACAACACACAGAAAACTTTTACATAGGATTTTACATGGATGAAAATGTTACTTTCAATGTATATTCTTATTTCTTACACTCATATCAATCACAGTAATAAATCGTTTCCGTTTCCTTTTTGTTTTATTTATCTTATTTCTTTTACGGTTTTTCATGCCAATTATTCTTATTGAAATTCGTAATTTGGTAACAATAAAATAAATTATTAGGTACGTTTATCAATTTGATATAAATACTTATAAATAATTAGATAAGACGTTATTATGGTCTACTAATTGAATGAACCACATTGGTCTGACTTGTTTTTATTAGCTGTTTGATAGGTACTTACTCAATTTAAAAACCGGGCAAGTGCGTGTCAGGCCACGCGCAACGTTGGGTTCCGAAGTAGTACTTAAGTTTATCGACTATTACTCATTAACTACTTATGCTAATATAGCCATGTTAGCTTGTAAATTCATCACATAAATTATTTTTAGGAACTTTGTTTGTCCGACTCCAATCGTTTAGCCAGCAGGGGTGGGACACTTTACTTTAACCAAAATTTGAACTTTATAGCCAAATATTTCGCAAACGAACCCCCAAATTCAAAAATAGTTTTAGGAGACCCACTATAAGACACTATAAGATGGACGGACATGACGAAACTATAAGGGTTCTGATTCTACTTCTGAACCCTAAAAACGCTTAAGTACTGTTTCTAAATTTTCCTTAACTCAGTTGATAGATGATTGAATGTTAAACATCTTTCGTCTATATTAAAAATAACGTCAGAACCAGTAACTATCAGAAATAGAACAACATTGTTTCAAAATAAAACAAGCCCACATACTGACTGAGAAACAGTTTGTTTTTATTGTCATCGCTGGCCAGCCGCCAAATAGGTGCCGCTTGCCAATTATGCCGTAGCAAACATTAATATTTGTAATTGTGCCATCTTTTTACAACAACCAGCAAATATTCCGTACATTCACCTAGGCGTGGACCTCGTTTCAAGCTATTAGGGCTCAAAATAATCGTCATAAATCTGAATGTAGCGTCTATTTGGAGATTAATATTAATGTTTTATCAAATTTTTCAAGCGGGTAATGTTCCGAATGACACACTTCATGTTTAAGAACTTCTATCCAGAATGTTCTCAAAAAAATGAATCTGTCTGTCGAATCGAGGTTGCAGCTTAAAATGCACAGATTTTCTTATAACATTTGTTATCACAAATTCATCAAATTCAAACACCATAAAAATTATGATACAAATATACCTAAAATTATCATCTAATAGTAAATTATGGCAACTAAATGTTCCATTTCAATTCAATTATGGAACAAAACTACACTTAGTCATAAATATCGACGGAACCCCACTTCACGTGGTCCCTATTTCCGCGTAAAAAAATATATGAACCTAACCTAGACTAACCCATTGCGGTTTGGATTCCTATAGCTTTTTGCATTGCGGGGGGCTCTGCCCCCCGAGACCCTCTATTATGGAAGCCCCCTTCCCCCTTAGCGGGGGGCTCTGCTCCCCGTGCCCCCTGTCACGTGGGGCTTCCTAAGATGTCCCCAATTAAAAAGAAATCTCGCTCTTTAGCTCACTAGATTAACAATATAATATAAGTCAACCTGCCGATGAGTTTTCATGTGACACACTACATGAACTACGGTTAATTTTGTAAACATAATAACCGTTTATAAAAAAGAAGATATGTAGAAAATACTTAAAAGTAATATCGACTCCGACCCATCCCTATCACCCCACGTGGCGTCCGTGATCCTTATCGAACAACACCAGCTGTAAAACACAAGATTTATCGACAGATTACTGCAGCGCGATAATGGTACGAATCACCGAACTATTAGTGATGTGATTTCACAAAGTATTTCAAGTATGCCCTTACTTCTCGCTTGATTTTATAATCTGTATCTATGCAGCGTCGATTTCTTCTCGCTTGGATTTTTAATGTGTATCGATTCAACGTCAATTTATATTATAATTAGAAGAATACCATCTTGTCTCGGTGTTGGTTATGGCCGACCTTGCACCGTCTTTTGAACTAGGTCATCTGGAAGCTCAGATGCGGTTTCAGTTTTATTATAATTCGATACAATTCATTGGTCGATGATGCCGTATATTGAATTTGCCTAATGAGACAGAAATGATTGAGAGTCTGACGGAGGTTGAATTTACGGATAAGCGAAAAAGCTGACTGTCCACTTGATGGTAAGAACACTTAACGGTCACTCGTTGCCCAAGGACAAAAACAATACCTTAGAAGTGAACAATCGACATTGCATCATTGGCTCTGGATTAGATCTTTTTAAAAAAGGCTTTTAGCCTGGATGATAACTATTTTTGAGTCTTTTCTTTAAAAATCCCATGTCGTACGTAGGTAGCACTTCAGTTGAGGAAGTTGAAATTATTTAAATAGGAACCTGCGGAAGAATTTATCGTGAAAATAAAATTGTTGAGGATCGCCGCGTTCCTGTCATCGTCGTGTGCAGATTGTAAAATAGAGTAATAAATACTGCATAAGTATTTAAATAAGAGTAGGTACTAATTGCTATAGAGCGATCACTAAAATAGCATGTTTTTTTCAATATTGATTGAACGTCCGCTGATAAAAGACATCATTGGACTTTTTTAGCATCTCAGAATGAACTTGCTGGAAAGTTAGCATTTGAGATTTGATCTAAATATAGAAGGATATACATAATTGTAAGTAATTCTGAATTTCTGGTGCTTATTTTAAACTTAAGTCATCGCGGACTGAACACTTCTTTTACCATAATACGGGTACTCACGACATTTATTTTGCACACGGATATTTCGACCCAGTTACATGAGTCGTGGTGACGGCTGAACTGGTGCTAATTATAAGTTTTGAAAGTAGCAATGATTCAAAATATACCTAGTACCATTTTATGACGACAAAATAAAATGCGATAGTAAAAATTAATTAAATAACTAACTATATTAACTTAGTAAATGCGTATGATGTTGCACTGAATTGGTATTTCTATCACGATAAAATAAAATTAACACATTTTATTTTTACATTTTATTTATAAATTTTACGTAAATAGGTGCTATACATATATTAGAGTAGGAAATCGCCCTCGCTTCGCTTCGGGAAAAATAGTAAAAAAAAATAGCCTATGTCACCCGGGGATAGTGTAGCTTCCCAACAGTGAAAGAATTTTTCAAATCGGTTCGGTAGTTTCGGAGCCTATTCAATGCAAACAATCAAATCTTTCCTCTTTATAATATTAGTATAGATAACTCCAATCCGTAAACCTATCCTGTACGTAACTCAATTTTTCCAGTCATAGTGATAAAATATTATTTCAAATAGGCCTAACTGTCGTGGGACGGGAGATGGTATCACGCCGTCGTAAAACGATTCTTTTATGGTCAGAAACCTATAGGGGGTTAATTAATGACCATGTATGGTCATTCCACAAACGAAATTACGATTCTCCTTAATAATAAACTTAGTCGCATACCAAACATATGTTTTAAGGATAATTTTATCGGTAAAATCTAATTGATCGCATAATAAAATGTTATTTCTCGATTTTGGGATTTGAGATTTTTTCTGCTGTTCTGATTTTAAGGCAAATATTGGTGTATAGGATAAGAAAATGCTTTTAAAGTAAAAGGTACCTAATTATTTGTCTAATAAACAAGAGATCAACTCCTCTTTAGTATACGATGTGTTGAACATCGCAAAAACAACACAAAAGCAGCACATTGTGGAAATTTCCGAAGACGCCGACAAAAGCTGCTGTAAACTTGAATTAGATCCCACCAAAGACTTGTTTAATAGGTTGCCAAGACTCACTTTACCGTCCTCAAGCTAAAAGGCGGCTAAATGACATCTGGCCAATTTTTACTTTTTAATGCCTTATATTATAATATTGTTTTGAAATCTCTATCGATCTGTCTAGGAACGGTTATTATATCTTTCACCGTTTCGAAAATAAATTTATTAAAAAGGTGGTTATTTACAAAATAAAATATATTAACAGCACTAAAAAGCGGTTAATTAACAATTCTAGACTAAAAGGTCACTAAAGTACTTTAAAGTTTGGATTAATTCGACATTTTCACGTTCAATGCCAAGCTTAAAAACGGTCATTATTTTGCACTACACTAAAAAATCACTAGCATCGATTTGAAAATAATCCCGTGTTTTTTAGCTCTAACTCAAAAACTGTTTTTGTCACTTAGCCGTCTTTTAGCTTGAGGACGGCGGCTTAGCTCTTTGATAATTCTTCAAACCCCACATCTTGGGCAAATGTATGCTTGGCCTGTAATCACCTGCCGCTACATTTTGAATTTTGGCTGGATACGTGTGGGTGATCTTTGGTCTTACCATTTCCGTAGGCGTGACCACTTAGGTACCATCTTATCTTTTACCTTTTGATTTAACAAACATGCAACCTCACGTAAATCACATCAATATCACATTAATAAATAATCATAGGATCCTTATTATAGGATTAATGCCAAATCATCATCAGGATAGAGAAATTGAGACCCCCAATCAAAGGTTTCTTGGCTAAGTTAGGTATCATTTCATTTTATTAAGTGGGAGTAAGTCCCTAATTGCAGCTGGGAAAAACGGAATATGGTTATTTTCCTGCTTTTCTAACATTTATTACATAAAATGGTTCCTATCCGATGATTGTAAGATAATATAATGCGTATCGGCGACGCGTCGGGCCAATTTCAGAAGGGCTGCCACGCCGTGTCATACATAATAATGATTCGTAATATATCACACATGTCATCACAAACAAAAAGACAACCCTGACGTTGTCAGAGAGGTTAAAAGTTATGATTAGAAAGAGAGGCAACGTCTAGATGTAAACGTGTGTTGACGATTAGCGCTGTGCGACCTGAATTACACTTTATTGTGTCGCAACAAGAGTCGCTATTTATTTAAATGATTTTGCGGAGTAAATCTTCGGTACCAATAGTATGTAGCGCAAGGTGGCGTGTTGTCTCCTCTCCTCTTTTCTTTGTTTATAAATTCTATAAGTCTCCATTTATCTTCTTCCTACCATCTATATGCTGATGATCTGCAGATCTATAGACAAGGCAAAGTTGAAGACCTCCCGGCAGTTATCGGGGCTGTAAATAATGATCTTGCGAATATATCAGAGTGGAGTCATTCGCATGGCTTATTAGTTAATCCACTTAAATCCCAAGTTATTATCATTGGCAGCCAACGGATGATTAGTAAAATCGATTGGAACCAAGTACCTCCGATCATCTTTGACAAGACTATAATTCCTTACAGCGACAAGGTCAAGAATCTAGGGATTATTCTCGACAGGACTTTGTCGTGGGGTCCCCAAGTCAACGAGGTCAGTAGAAAAATGTTTTCGGTTTGTAGATCTCTTCGGAGGCTCCGTAATTTTCTTCCTACAGCAACTAAAATTGCGCTCGCTCATTCGCTGCTCTTTCCAATTCTTGATTATGCCGACGTATGCTATCTGGACTTAACAGAGGAGCAACTAAATAAGCTTGAGAGACTTCAAAATCTTTGCATCCGGTTCATATTTAATCTTCGGAAATATGACCACGTCTCCGAATTTCGCACAAAGCTCAAGTGGCTCCCAATCCGCCTTCGCCGGGATACTCATATTCTTACTTCTCTTTTTTCTGTGCTATTCAATCCTATTGCACCTGATTACTTAAAGTCACTTTTTTACTATCGACATCTTGCTAACGATCGTTTTCTACGATCTTCTACTAATCTAGCCCTAAGTTTTCCACAGTGTTCTACTACCTTCTTTTCTAAATCTTTTTCAGCTAGGGCTGTTCAACTTTGGAACTCATTGCCGCTGCCTATTCGCCGTGCTCAATCAATAAATACTTTTAAAAGCAAAGTTAAAGCGTACTTTCTTTCGTCATAAGCTTGAAGACCACTTCGCTATAATTGCTATTATATTACCTCCTTTCTAATTTTATAACATTCTGTATATTAACTTCATTCATTCACTAGCACTCGTACACCACTACTTTGTATCTTTATTAAAGTGTCCTCTTCCCTAAGGTTGCCTGGAAGAAATCGCTTCTTAAGCGATAAGGCCGCCTGTTGTACCATTATATCTATTAATAGTATAAGATGTTACTGTATATTGGTGTACAATAAAGAGTTGTTGTTGTTGTTGTTGTTGTTGTTGTATGTATAATGGTCGTAGCGCACATATCAACTCGGAAAGGGATCGGCACCGGATCGCCTCGCCGTCAACCTAACGTAAGCGCGTTATAACCGACCAACAGCTCCAAATCGACTCGGCTACGGCTAGGCGACGCCGCGCTTACGGCTCGCCGGCCGCTGTTTGACGGCTCGAATGACAGCAGTTCGCCGACGCAGCGGTAGCCGCGGCGCCGCGGCGCGGGGCGTGCACGAGGAAACGGAAAGTCGAAGGATAGCGTACGGTGAGACGTAAGCGCGGATACGGCAAGTCGTCCACGCACCGTACCGCGGTTCGTGAGCTTGTCTCGAGGCGAGGCGATTACGTTACGAATCCGATAAGTGTGCTTTACAGTAGGGAGTTTCATACAAAGAATACTGACATGCAAGAGTTGATACGTTTACGTTCCGTTTACGAGTTGATATGACCGACCATAAATTGTGTGTTCTGCTCATTGCAATCGTTGTTACGTTGTCATTTCAATTAAAGTTTTATAATCTCTTTGCTTTTAACTTCATTCCATATTAATTAAAGACATTAGTCAATATTACTTGGAACTGCAGCTTACAACCTATATCAGAAAATATTCGTACCTAAATCTTGTCTTGAAAATATAATCCATTTAAAAATATAAAGCCTAAAATGTTTCCTTAATAATTTTTCATTAGTGTTAATTTCAATGTGAACACAAAGAGACGGCTAACATTAATAGTTGAAATTTTACCGAATATTAAGTATTCACAGATTTATTTGACGGGTGGGCACAGATTACCCCCTGGGGGCCTGGGGAGCATAAGTAGCGAGTGGGAATTGGGATACGACAAGAGTGAGGACACTCATAATTAAAAACACAGGCATTTTATCAATAATCTTGTGTCTTATTTTCTGTTATTACCGATTTCAAAAGACCACAACATTGTGAAGAAGAAAGTAACTCCAAAGTATATTTTTTAAACACATATTTGAGAATTACAAAGTACCATGAGTGAAGCTGGCTGCGGAGAATTGTTTGCATGCGATTTCTTCAGAATCCTTCCATATTTTCTAATAGGTAAAGGATCATACGACTCTGAGACGTGGTAGTTTAATCCTGAGTCCTGATTCTACTATGACTGACTGGCCTAATACGCAAACTGCACTATGGGCTAAGCTTGGTATTGTTCTATGAGACCTTTTTTCGAATGGACAGTTGCTGTTGGCACTAGCGGCTTTCACAACTTCACGCGAACAAATTACGAGACCGATCCGAAATTATGAGATCCATACACAAACGAGGATAACAGTCGTAGGTCAGAGAAATAGCTGGCTAATGTGGCTGGGTACCTACGTATTTAGCAGAACCTATAACAGTTGGAAAGAAAGATCATCGAATAGAGATTACATCTAGGAAAAAGTGGCATAGGACGCCCCCTGAAGACCTCTTCCAGTAGAGTCTGAAGGTTGAGGTACAATACGAAAGGTGCCAGTCAGGGGAAGATTATGTCCAAAAGGTAGGCTTATAAAGGCTGACGGATGGGTTGGATGGAAACAGACATTAGATTATTCTAATGCAGATTGGTAGAGATGGTCGACACGACGAGGTGGCAGGCCATACCAGCCATATTCTGAATTACCGAGGGAGACCATGTCCTCCAATGAATGAGTATCATCAGGGTTAAATTTAAATATCAATTGTAAATTCATACTTATTTCCCTTTTATCTCGTTAAAGGAACACGCTTCTCCATCCATATCCAGATCTATTTACAATTAAAGTTGAAAGAGATCCTTACGATAGGCCAGTCGACCAGACTAGCGAATCGTCAGAAATTCAGCATTTTCTCCAGGGGGAAGCAGGGAAATTTGTCTTGAACTGAACGATGAATGGAGCCTCGTACATCTTTTTACACAAGGCGCTGTATATTTACAGTCAGCTATATTTCTGCTGATGTTACACGTTAGTGAGGATACGAAGATTTTAACATTTATGCATATAGGAGACTTTTGCTAAGTAGACTAAGCGGTATGAGATTTAAGACTACCTGAGACACTACGATGTATGTAATTCTGTTAACAGCAGTGATAGCGTAATACAGTATTTCTCAAATTAAGCAAATAGACCTTCAGTTTGAGCGCTAAAATTAGCACTTGAAATGCCGTCTTATCAAAACTTGTTCAATATGATGAGCATTTCCTAAAAGTTTAAAAATTATGGAGGTCTGACATAAAATACTAATACATCAGCTGAACAATTCGCACCTTCGGTGCAACAAAGTCACAAATAGCCAAAACTGTAAAATTGAGTTAGTATGCCAAATTGTATATAAAACAAGCATTTTACGTGAAACTGTAGCAAAAACTATAAACAATTAATAGTATATATATTTTTAACCTATTATAGATAGTAATCCAGTAATATGAAAATAAATGCGAATGTGAAAAAATCTTAAAGTCCTCTCATGTAAAATTACAAAAAAAGCTGTTGTTCCTTTGTTGCACCGAAGGTGCGAATTATAGAATTTGTAATACCGTCATAGCAAAAGTTATTCAAAAATAAACATTTCATTTAAAAGTATTTCCTGCACATGAAATATTTTCTGACGATTCAAGAAATACACACATATCTAATTGTTCAAATTTTCACATTTGTCGGCACTCCCGGAGTGTCTTTCATTTTTTTTAGCATATCTACTGTTCGTGTGAGTCATATCTTGTAAGCCTAATTAGATCCTCCTCTTATCCTCAGGAGTCGAAATTTTACACATTGCTATAGTTCTGATTACAATACATTTTTGTGATAAGCATGCCATGACGTGATACTTCACTCACGTTGAGCGCCAGACAAGGGAAAATGTTATCGCGTAACAGCACAGTAATTTTTTTTAATTAATACCTAGATTTATTTATGTTAGGTTTATAGAATATTTATTCTCAAAAAAGACATACATGGTCACTTACATGAGAATATAAAATTAACATAAGATAATTCAATAAAATCATTCGTCATTGAAGGCATGTTATATAAGAGTAGGTACTCAGGGTATATAAGGGTAGGTTATTTACTTAATTTATTTAATCTCTTTATACCTTATTTATGTATAATACGGGTACCCAGCCTAAAAAGGGTAGGCGATGCGACATCGTCAGATTGAACGCTGGACTCGCTGCGAACAGTGCAACAGTCGCTCCGCATCCCGCTCCATCTGAGGCAGTCACTAAAAAACGAAGCTAGTAGAAAGACGTGCGCAGTGACCAAAAATATTTTTTCGTCTGTTTCGATAAAAAATTGCAAGATAAGTTCACATTGATTTTTGCTTTTGCTTAAATGTCTGTCTAATAGTGTTAATTCAGTATCGAAATAAACTTATTCAAGTATATTTTCATACTCAACACACGGATTTAGAGTAATTTGAAGGTTATTTTTGAAATAATGCAAACTTCTAGCAAAAAGGCAAAATGGGTAGGGCAAAATGAGTACCTACTCGTTTTGCCCCTTTTTTACGTGGGGAAATCTTCATGGATGCCATGAATACTATTGGCTATGCCGGACTCATACCGGCTAAAACTACCACGGGTGTACTCCTCTACACCGTCGGTCAGGATCACGGGTACGCTCTCGCATTCTTCCGCGAGCCTGACAGCGCTGGTCCTTTTTGAGATCCCTTTCTCAGCATGGATCTGGAGTTTAACCATCCCTTTTTCACTACAAGGCACGCGGCTCATACACCGCGCGCACCTTCTCGAGGCTTTATTTTACTGACGGCTGACACCGTGTCCACCGTCAATACATCAATTCATGGAGGACGGAGAAGGGCCTGGTAGGCCCTCTTCCGACGTCCTACTCTCCGGCTGCAGATTGTGAGGTTAGATGATATCTCCCTCTCCCTCTCCGCAGCTTCTTTCTGCGACATAACCTCGCAGAAGGAAAGTCCCACATCCCAAGACCTCTCGGTTCTGACCGTTGCTCTTATTATGGTCGAAAGCGAGAGATCGTCCCCCATTTCTGCGACGAGTTCACGGCGCTCATCCTCCCAGGCTGGGCACACTAACAATGTGTGTTGCGCCGTATCCTTGACGCAGCTACAATGGCGGCACCTGGTGGTCGGTTCCCTTATTTAGGTACTTTCCGAAACAACCATGTCCGTTGAGCACCTGTATGAGCTGGAAGGTAAACAACCCATGCCACCTGTTTAACCAATCCTCCAGGATCGGACGGACAGCCTCGACAGTCCAGCATCCGGCTCTGAGTTCAGCCAGCTGCTTTTTCCACCTTTCAGTCATCGACTGTTTACCGTGGAACTTCCACTCTTCCATTTCTCTTGGCGAGGGTACAATACACCGGGCCCGGATCTGATCGCTAATCATATAACGAAGCTTGAGCATCCCGCCAAGACGCACGCTGCCTCGAAGGAGATGGTGCGATATCCTCGAATAACTCCGATAGCCATCACCCTCTGAGGTTTTCTTAAAAGGGCGATGGTTCTATCAGTCAGCTCTTCTTCCCATACGGGAGCTCCGTATAAGGCCATAGACCGCAACACTCCTAAATAGAGGCGTCTGCTACTTTCTTTAAGCCCCCCGAGGTTTGAATAGAAAAGAATAAAAATAGAAGCAAAGAAAATAAGTATGAATGAAATGAATGAATGAATGAAAATTTATTTTAATATAGTAGCAATGGTGCCTGGCTACAATAAAGACTAATTACTACAACTGACTTCAGTGTTATTGGACATTGTTATATTCCTACCCATCTTAGGCCAGCCTTCCGTTTTGCCCTAGGCCAGTACCCATTTTAGGCCCCCCCTACGGGCAAAATGAGTTTTTTGAAGGTTTATGTTATTTGCTCATAATAATTTTGCTGGTGTAGTTTTAAGTAATATGACCTAATTTTATCAAACTATATTAAACTCCCTTACACGCATCAACTTAAGTCTTTAGAAATTATGTTATTAACATGCTCAAACTTTAATTTTGCCTTAAGGTACCCTTCTTGGGCTTACTTCCCCTACCTACTTAATGCTAAAAGCATTCTCTCCCAGTTAACCTTTGGGCAATGGGAATACTACGAAGATTGACACTATAAAACCGTGTAGGTATTTAGTTTTTAACCTATCAACGTGTTAGATTATAACTTTAATCATATCTATAGTTTAACTTAACTAGGTATCTAACACCCCAACTCAGAGTCACTAACGGTTACTTTAATCGCTTCTTAGTAGGTAAAGACTCACCATACAAATCCTGTACTATGGAGCGATTTAAGTAACCATTAGTGACTCTGAGTTGGGGCGTAAATTAACTCATATTCCTCATTGTCTCATTTATGTCAAAACAAAAATCCTTCGATTATCATGGTTTATTATCAAAATAACAAATTAGGAATTTCCCGCCGGGGTTGAACCCTGAACCTTAAGCAATGCTTTTTAGTACAGCATCCCAGAGAAGGTATATCGACCGTACTAGACCTACATCGCTATTACTGTCAGATTTGCACTTTAGTATAAAAGTTATGAATACCTTCATAGGCGTAAACATTTTGCTTCAATTTTAATTTTATGTTACCAGAAACAGGCACCAATATTCATTTATTCCATAATTCTATTCTCATGGTAAATTCTCATGGTGGTATTTCTCTATTATTATTCTCTACAAAACCATTTTCAAATTATTAAAAATTTAAGAATAAAATTGTTCGGTGTTGGCACAAAAATAAGTATAGTGACTCAACTAACAATACTCCACAGTAGTTCATACTTCATTCGCAACTGATCCATTCTCGAAAAAACACACGATTGTTCAAATAATTAACACTAATTGGAAATAAATTAACACCAATACACCCCACGGAAACAACTGCTTAACACAGCCATAAATTTAAAAAAGACAGAACAAAATAGTACAATTTGCTAACACAGTTGGCGGATGTCGAAAAAAAAAATAAGGAAGACCGTTGTGGTACTTGTGGCATACTCACACTCTCGTGCATCGCATCGCTAAATTAAGACCAGTCTCGCATCACGTCCACATCAGCTTAAACAAGCTAAATGCTAAAAATATACCTCGCCAGTGACGAAACACAACCTATTTACGCTCTACGCCCGCATCAATTTTTAAAAAACGACACGTTTTGACTACAAAAATCGAAGTCATCACCGTTCCAAATTCGATTTTTAAACGAAAACCGTTTTAAATCACAATTCGACCGTTTTGGTGTTTAAACGCGTGCGTACGGAACGACAGCGAAAA
This sequence comes from Thymelicus lineola, assembly GCA_963932265.1. Lineage (NCBI taxonomy): Eukaryota > Metazoa > Arthropoda > Insecta > Lepidoptera > Hesperiidae > Thymelicus > Thymelicus lineola. Next base: position 2,229,121 of record OZ010698.1, read on the forward strand.
TGGAACTGGTTTGAACGGACTTCCGTTCTTCGTTCCCATTGGTCGATCCGAGCCAAGGAGATCCAAATGACCAATCGGCTCCGATTTGATATTTCACGGGTCACGCCTCCCATTGGTTGTCGGATGAGTTCGCCATTTTCCAGGTTGTGAAACAATTGTGATTATTAAAGTAGGCGGTTTCATTCCGACGCTGGGTTGCTTTCGGATTCGGAAAACACTAGAGATATTTCTGTCTCACACCCAAAGCGGCAACAGCTGACATAATTTAATCAAAAAACAAATGATGTAACTCATGTAACCAAGAAAGTAGCGCTTTGTTTTTTTAGGCGCGGCTCGAGAAAGATGGTCGGAGTTTGACAAGTGTGAATTGAACTATGATTAAAACTACAGTCGAATTTAAACAACTGAGTAGGAAGTGTTTAATGATTTGGAAATATTATGAATTAGTATTCTAAAATCATAACGAACCTGTTCTGTCATCTGTGTATTAAAGATACCTAGCGGATATTTACAATCAATCCCATTCTTGGGAAAAAGTTTGGTAGGTTCATTTCAGGAAAATGCGCTAACAAAATCTAGGTTTGAAATAAGTTCAGAAATTTGCATAGAGGCCTATGCAAATGCAAAAAATTGGTTGATTTCTAATAAACTTAGGGCGATTCTACTCAAATCCCATACCTAGTGGGAATTAGATGGTAAAAACTGTATCTAGAGAAGGTTTGAACTTTTTATCGTGGAAAATCAAAATAACAGTGACAGTGTAAAAGTGAATGACAAATTCCAAGTAACGTTAAGGTCCAATAAGTATGAAAACAAAGCTTTTCAATTTTTGTTTCTAAAATCCGGCTCGAAGGACCAGACCGATTAGTGATTACAATTAACATTTTCTTGTAACCCTGCCATTAATAGTCTTGTTCAAGGTCAAACAGGCTTTAAGACTAGTATCAATAAGTAAATAAAAAAACGTTCGCACACTGGAGGATTTGAAACTTAACTCATCGCGGACTGTAAACATTTTTAGTACAATACGGGTACTCACGATATATACCACCACCGTGACCACGATCCCTGTAACCTGGTCAAAATATCGGCGTATAAAATAAAATATATATCGTGAGTACCCGTATTGTACTAAAACTTTAAGAATCACGGATGATTTGAAATTTTGTCCTACACGTATTAATAAATTATGTAACAAATTACAAACAATCATGACATGAGAACAAATACTTATTTGTCACCCAATTTGTCACCTATACCACAGTGCCGGACAGTACCATCTAATGTACAGAATACTACTACTTAATTATTCTGTATCTGTAAATACCTACTTAAATAACTTCAAACGAATAGACAAACAACTTATTAAGTCGCCCATGGACACACAGTCTTACAAATTGTAGGTAAGGTAGGATTGATAAAGAAAGCTAGAAAAGTTATTCCTGAAAGCTCCTATACCTATCTATAATATTCAATATACATAACTGATAATAAATAATGCGTCACTCACAGGCTAGAAATATTAAAATCGAATTACTACTACAAAGTAACTAAAGACGTTCAAAAAATTGTGTATCTAACTATTTACCTACTCAGATAATGTGTGTCGTCTACATATCGTCTACTTTAATTTTTTTCTTCGAATATAAAAAAAATATCAAAAATGTAAGGAACAAAATGACGCTTACGTTAATTTTTTTTATATTAAAAAAATCTAAAATGTAACAAACAAAATGACGTAGGTAGTCTACTTTTTTTTGAATAATAAAAAACATCAAAAATGTAACAAACAAAATGACAAACAAGGAAGTCGGAATCTATCACAGACAAACAATTAGGGGAAGGCCGGGCAAAATGGACACCTTAAGCTTTGGCGGGCTATAAGAAGGGAGTCGATACAGACATATACAAAATAATGACTGAATTTGAAACAGTATTTATTAAACTTTTTAATATATTTAACTAAAATATTGTAACATCAGTACTTAACTTACAATTTTTAATAATGTTTAACTTGGTACCGCTATCCGCTTTGCCCAATCCACCGGGTAAAGTGGATAGGCTCATAGGGTAAAGTGAACACATGGTTAATTAAGGAATGATTACCTAAGAACATAAAAGAAAATATATGCAATTAAAGGAAACATTAATAAAGAATACAACTAATCAGTTATCTAGCAGTTGTCACAAAGAAATATGCCATTTCTCTGGTAAGCCGTGCATTTCTCGTGGAAGTCATCCATTGCTTGCAGGAATTGCATTGGATCCAATCGTCAACCGCATGTTCGTTAATTTCTATATGTAAAATCTTTTTCACAAAAATAGCACATAAACTTTTCATCGTTTTCTTTGTCCTTAGATCCTTTGGCTTTAATATTATTGGTCGTTTTTTCAATTTCAGTTGTTTTGGTTCTTTTGGTCGCTTTAGTAATTTTAGTAATGTCAGCATTTTTCTTTCGCGTAGTTTTTGTTTTAGTATCGAAATTAGGGATGTTGCAGATGCGGATGTGGATGCGGATACGGATGTTTAAGATATTATATGTCGGATCGCCGAGGCCCGAGATGTTGTGATTAATCCTTTGACAGTGTGTCCGACATTCTTTGGTTTTATGTCACAATGTCGGATACACTGTCAAAGCTCAGATTAAAGTTCTTTATTCTGAGTGTCAAAGAATTAATCACAACGTCTCGGGCCTCGGCGATCAGACTTATAAGATGTTAAACATCCAGCATCCACTTCCACATTCGCATCCGCAACATCTCTGATCTAACTCTTTCTCAATGTTTCTTAATAATTTGGTACTTGTTTTAAAACAAATTTAGTTTTTTGTTCGTCCTTTACAGGAGTGCTAGTAAGCACACTTTTGACAATCAGACTTTTGAAATTTTCTTTTGCGGCTACAAGAACATGAGCAGTTGGGAGTGCACTTATATTTTTTGGACTTAAATAAGATATAGGCGTACTAGTGGAAGATTTTTGAGTGGCGCTATATCTGAATGGATCTTCTTTGTCAGGTTTAGATATATTTGTGGGTAAAGTGGAATCAAGAAAAGTGATTATTTAAATGAACACTGTTGGGCAAAGTGGATACAGTGTCCACTTTGCCCGTGTTCATTTTGCCCAACGGATACTTGTTTAATTTAACCTAACCTAAAATGAAATCCAGAAACAGAATCTCAATAAAACTAGCAGTATTACTGCAAGGAAACGTGCACTTTGAAGAGAGAATCAAGCCAATACATTAATACTATATAAACTTATATAATTACAAAATTACGTACATTGAAAAGTCGTAAGCAGTGTTCACTTTTTAATTTTTGTTAATTATTTCGCAAATGACGCGTGACTATGCGTTAGCTCTATTTGTATACGACTAAGGGGTGCGGGGAGCACCTCGTGGTAAGATGGTAGCCCGTTCGGGCCCGCCATTTTAAAATAAAAGGGGGTATCCGCTTTGCCTAGGCTGTTCACTATGCCCGGCCTTCCGGGGAAGGCCGGGCAAAATGGACACCTTAAGCTTTGGCGGGCTATAAGAAGGGAGTCGATACAGACATATACAAAATAATGACTGAATTTGAAACAGTATTTATTAAACTTTTTAATATATTTAACTAAAATATTGTAACATCAGTACTTAACTTACAATTTTTAATAATGTTTAACTTGGTACCGCTATCCGCTTTGCCCAATCCACCGGGTAAAGTGGATAGGCTCATAGGGTAAAGTGAACACATGGTTAATTAAGGAATGATTACCTAAGAACATAAAAGAAAATATATGCAATTAAAGGAAACATTAATAAAGAATACAACTAATCAGTTATCTAGCAGTTGTCACAAAGAAATATGCCATTTCTCTGGTAAGCCGTGCATTTCTCGTGGAAGTCATCCATTGCTTGCAGGAATTGCATTGGATCCAATCGTCAACCGCATGTTCGTTAATTTCTATATGTAAAATCTTTTTCACAAAAATAGCACATAAACTTTTCATCGTTTTCTTTGTCCTTAGATCCTTTGGCTTTAATATTATTGGTCGTTTTTTCAATTTCAGTTGTTTTGGTTCTTTTGGTCGCTTTAGTAATTTTAGTAATGTCAGCATTTTTCTTTCGCGTAGTTTTTGTTTTAGTATCGAAATTAGGGATGTTGCAGATGCGGATGTGGATGCGGATACGGATGTTTAAGATATTATATGTCGGATCGCCGAGGCCCGAGATGTTGTGATTAATCCTTTGACAGTGTGTCCGACATTCTTTGGTTTTATGTCACAATGTCGGATACACTGTCAAAGCTCAGATTAAAGTTCTTTATTCTGAGTGTCAAAGAATTAATCACAACGTCTCGGGCCTCGGCGATCAGACTTATAAGATGTTAAACATCCAGCATCCACTTCCACATTCGCATCCGCAACATCTCTGATCTAACTCTTTCTCAATGTTTCTTAATAATTTGGTACTTGTTTTAAAACAAATTTAGTTTTTTGTTCGTCCTTTACAGGAGTGCTAGTAAGCACACTTTTGACAATCAGACTTTTGAAATTTTCTTTTGCGGCTACAAGAACATGAGCAGTTGGGAGTGCACTTATATTTTTTGGACTTAAATAAGATATAGGCGTACTAGTGGAAGATTTTTGAGTGGCGCTATATCTGAATGGATCTTCTTTGTCAGGTTTAGATATATTTGTGGGTAAAGTGGAATCAAGAAAAGTGATTATTTAAATGAACACTGTTGGGCAAAGTGGATACAGTGTCCACTTTGCCCGTGTTCATTTTGCCCAACGGATACTTGTTTAATTTAACCTAACCTAAAATGAAATCCAGAAACAGAATCTCAATAAAACTAGCAGTATTACTGCAAGGAAACGTGCACTTTGAAGAGAGAATCAAGCCAATACATTAATACTATATAAACTTATATAATTACAAAATTACGTACATTGAAAAGTCGTAAGCAGTGTTCACTTTTTAATTTTTGTTAATTATTTCGCAAATGACGCGTGACTATGCGTTAGCTCTATTTGTATACGACTAAGGGGTGCGGGGAGCACCTCGTGGTAAGATGGTAGCCCGTTCGGGCCCGCCATTTTAAAATAAAAGGGGGTATCCGCTTTGCCTAGGCTGTTCACTATGCCCGGCCTTCCCCTACAGCTGTTCAAAAGGCACAGGCTCCCCTCTATTGTATAGATAAAAAGATGTTTTATCTTGTATATCGGTATAATGGGCAAAGTATTGATCCGTTCTGAAGTGTACTTGACTGCGTTCGGTGAAGCGGAATAAGTTTTATAGTGAATGGGTTCTGTACATTTTTTATTTTTTTTACACCTTAAGGCTTCCCGCCCACGTCCGTTAATCGGTGACCGATTTTTTGTAGGAGAAAAATATAACGTACTGACAGCAATGGTGCAACGCACATGTCCTACAAAAAGTCGGTCAAAAATAAAATCGGTGCACCGACCGATGTCGGTGAAAAATGGAACGTTTGGAAATGTAACGTATGCGTTCTCACCGACTCACCGACAGTCTGCCACAAAATCGGTCATAAGAATCGGAGGAAAAATCGGCCTGATTATCGGTCCTACCAAAAGTCTGACGTGGGCTTCCCGTTCCCGCCCAAAATGTAGAGTCTAAAATGTAGAGTCTGAGCGGGTTATTAATTTTTCTATAGGGCATGGTTGCCAGGATTTTTGAGCGGTTGGATATTTTTGGACATGTTTAAGATAGGGGATATGATTCATTGTTTTAGAAGAACTTGTACAAAATGTCCAACATTATATGTATGTGTTTAGTATTGTGGTATAAAATTATCATTGTAAACGTTATATTTCGAGGACCGTCTCTACCCAACACTCATAAACCCTTCATATGGGTTACAATTTATTATATTATATTTATTACACGAAAATTAGCCGGTATGAACATACCACTAATTAAATTCGACCTAATCAATTTTAATTATAAACTAACTAGTGGATACCCGGCTTGTTCCACTACTCTAAAAATTTTTCAGATGATTAAGATAGATATGTGTTTTCGAGTTGACGTTGATGCGCCATTTTTACATATTATCTTCAAATTTTTGTATGGGAAAAGTGGAAAATCGACTTTATCAATGGACTGAATCTTTTATTGTCTCAAAGCACCTTCGGATTATTGCCTTTTCAAATGTAACCATTTTGAGGCATACCTATCTGTTGGATGGTTTCAGAGTATATAAATGACATCCGTACAAACATTGTTTGTATTTTATATACATACTTATATAGATGACAAAATTTCCGTACGGACCTCCATTTCGGGCACCCGTATTTTTGACAGCAAAAACAAGATGTCTACCGCTAAACGTCATCGAACAAAGCGCGCGTTTCCCTTCAAAAGCTTCCACAAAAGGCGACAAATAAGCGTATAATGATCATATTCAATGCATTATCTGGTTAACAAACCTTTTATTTTCTTATGAGTTACACCAAAAACGGTTTTATTCCAAGGCATTAAGGACTTTTTTCTCGTTCTTGAGTGTGTCATATAAGTGGTCACCGTCCGTGTTTTTAACAGAATGGGTCGAAATGAGCAAACGAAAGAATCTCATAATGGGCCGAAGCTGTTTTAGTAGACCGCTGACAATGTAGTACTTATTTGAACATGTGGACATTTTGACTCATTCATTGGACGGCTTTATTAAATGTGTCGAAACTGAAGTGCTTTTACATTTTAGGAGTTCTTCAGTAAAAACGTTAGGCTCAAAGAACGAAAACGGTTAAGTATTATAAGGAAATATTGCTCACACGCGTTGTCAAACGACAAAACTGCGTAGGTAATCGTGTCATTCTGCTTTTGAAAACCATAACAATGCAAAGTTCGGAACTGAAAACGTTTTAAAGTTTTTAAGCTATCCTGAATTCATCATTCTATTTCGCCTATTTTTTTCAATAGACTGTTAAAAAAAATAACAAACATGTTATATTTTATAATATTATTATGTGCTTATTAGAGATGGGCCGACTACAACCGACTAGTCGAGAAAACCGACTATTCGGCATGTTTTCTAGTCGCCGACTATTCGACGAATAGTCGGCAAAAAAGGCCGGATAATCGGCATTTATTTTCGCTACTAAAAATAAAGAAAACTACAAAATTATACAATCAACATTTAATAAGATTTAATATTTTAATAAATCAGTAACAAATAAACATTGTTTAATGTATGTATAATTAATAATTATAATTAACAAGTTTGTACTTTTATTTTTAATCATATTATTTTAAATTAAATTTAACAATCGTGTTTTTACTTTATTTGATCAAGCAAAGGTAAATTATGATAAAGGAACGTCAGACTTTCAGCTCGATCGGGAAGTGATCGGTTCCTTTTATTTTCGTAAATATTCCCAGCCTCCGAAAACAGTCGTTCCCTATAAACATCGCTAGCAGGACAACTCATATATATTTTAACGATACGAGCTATTTCTGAGTATCTCATATTATTCTTCCGACACCACTCGAAAGGGTCTTCTTTTCTATTTATTAGAAGTGATGAACAGTACATGTCGAGCTCAAGAGCTGCAGGAGATTTTTCACCGTTATCAATATTTTCAATTTTTCTCGAGGCAAGGTCTTCGTAACACCTCCAAAAATTGCGGTGAACTTCTAAGTTTTTATTTTGACCATTTTAATCTTTTCTGCGTGCGCATTCGGGTCGCTGCCATCATTTAAATTATTTTTAGGGCTTCCAATAAAAACTGCGATTTGACGGTGCGCACATTTTCAGCCTCGAAAAACTGTAGTCTATATCCAGGATCAAGCAACATTGCCAATATGAATATTTTATCATTTTTTATATTTTATAAAGGAGATTGCCCAAGTGACTATGGAACTCAGTATCGCTATCAAATCTGTTGTGCCATAATGTAATTGAGCTTAATTTTTACTATGATTTTAGTACTTTTAATTACATATAATAAATATTTATAATTCTCGGCATTCAAAAGCAATATGGTAATGAAGAACCACTAAAATTAGAATTTACGAAATTGTAGACAACTGTAGATAAATAATCTGTTAAAATCAGCACCTTATCCCGCGAAAAGATAATAAATACGAGTATAACTGCATGAGAAACAATGTTTAAACATCTCATAAACCGCATCATTATTACTTACCGGTGTAGGTGAAGTCCAAGACGCTAATGTATTGTAGGTTTCATCATTAAGTTCTCTCTACGACTGCCAGCGCAAATATTGCAATCAGAGGGAACAATTAATGCAACGAAGAGATGGATTTTCCATAAACACTTAATTAGTTTTTATTTGAAATAAACACGACAACTTAAAATGGAGTCTTATAACTTACGATCTCGTCTTATGGTGGTCAAAAAGGTATTAACACAATAACTTAACTAATGGAGTCTCTTGTCTTGTTATCACTTTGACTTTCATTTAATGGAAATTGAAAGAACAAAACGAATCAAACACGAAATAATATTAATTGAATACAAAAGTTCAAAACAAACTGTCGGAAACTTCACACAAAATTATTATTTGTCAGGTAGATTAGGAATGTCAAACTGAGATTGACTTATGGAAGAATCGATTAAGCATGTTGATCTGGAATCGATTAATCGATCGACAGATCGATCTTGAACGCTATATCGTTTCGATGAATTCTCTTAAATCGGACTGTTTTAAGAATCTAGCGACTACAACCCAAAATTGGTTGCAGTATTAGTTTATTTTAATTGTTTGCTGTTTTCTGACGCCAAAATAATCGGTCATATTGATAGATGATTTGAAAGAATTAACTAAATATTTATGAATGCATACAAAAGATCAAAGATAGCGTTACTTAAAAACGTCTCTTACAAGGCATGTTTAAAAATGTCGTCATTAATCGAAAAACGATCCTTTAATACTTGATTTAATAGATAATCGATTCGTTCAACTTGGACATCGATTTCTTTTAAAGTGAATCATAATTTACATACATAATCGAATCTCACCTAAACTTATCGATTCCTTGATCCATCAATAATCATATTTTTGTAATGGCAGTTGGCAAAGATGGCGACAAAATAAATAATCAAGATGACGACTTTTATTTTGGTCAGTTTTTATACGGAGAATTTGTTATTTCGTAATATTTACAAAAACTGTTTTAATTAATAATAGGAATTACTGATTTCATGAAGTAGTGACACAACTTAGATTTAGCGATACTGTCCGTGGGCATTCTCCTTTGACCGAAGTAAGGATGATCGGCATTGCCGACTAGTCGGCCGAATAGTCGGCAATTTTCTTGCCGATTAGTCGGCTAGTCGGCTGATCGGCAAAACCCATAGTCGGCCCATCACTAGTGCTTATCTATTGTAAAAAAATAATTAAAAAAAACAAATGATTTTTTCTTTTTAGTATTTTATACGCAGTCAGGTTATTTGTTTTATTTATTTTTTATTTTACACCTTTTAGTTAGGATTAAAAACGAGTATTTACACTACGAGTTACACTAATATTTTGTAGTTTGCATTTTATTTTATCTCCAAATTATTTATTAGTCAGGGACAATTAACATATCCTCGTTGACATCACTCTTAAGTTGCTGCAGCACTCAACCCTCTATTGAAAGAATGTGTTGACATACCTACAGGTCGTTTGGTTAGATGTTCTTTAAATCTACAAAGATTACTAGGTATATTAGACTGACTGATTTATATTACACTTTGGTTAGACTGTAGTGACCATTCATCTCCGGGGTTGCGTTTGTTGGGTAGTACTTTCATATCAAAAAAACATCCCTTTTATAGCGATTGTTAGCACGGAGTCAAGAGTAGCGGAAGGGCTTTTCAGACCCTTATTAATACCTGGGGTGTTAACAATATGCTTAGTAATGACATAAAGGCCCCACATTATGGGGTATTGGGGTCCCACAACGAGCCTTACATTGACTACGATTGATGGACTCGTTTTAATTGTGTGAATTTATCACGCCAAGTATTTGTGGTCTAAATGTAAGTAATTTTGTTTTTTTCTACACGTTATAGGAGGATTACACGTGACTTGACTACTGTTATATAAATTAAAATTTGAATTGATATTTTCGAAATACTGTGGTAGAAAAACAGTTTATTTGTTTTTATTATTATTATTATATAGGATTATTATTATTTCATGAAAAAATCTATTTAATTTGAGACATGGGAAGTGCCGTTATTATAAACCTTCAAATGTAAGAAGGTTTCGGCTCATAATTATTTAAAAGAACTACCTATCTCAAGGACAAATTAAACCTTCACATCAGGTTGTCCAGCATTCGAGTCAGGGGGTCATCGTCATTCGAATATGGGTCTACTATCAGTCATATTCAAAAGCTATAATCCGTTAGTAATTCTGCAACAGAGGGAAGAGCTACACCCACTAACATGTAGAGCTCATTGTAAACTAGCTTCTCTTCTATCTATCAGTGCTATCACTATTTAATTCAATTACTTATTAGTTATTACAAAAAATACAGTCAATATCCCAAAGCGATCGTCTCGAGGCCGCAATAAAACGAGCGGTAACAAGGGTACGCGCGACAAACGCAATAAAAACGGTTACGGAGTGTCGCTTAGCCGCGGATTCCAGGAATACCCCGCGCTTGTACACACTTTATAGCCCTGCCCGAGATATAGGGCGTCGCCACATCTTACAACAACAATACTTAACATAACAATATCCAAGGTAAGAGCCGGGAGAAGAAAGTAGAGAACTTGTCATAGCATTAGAGGTCTGCAGAAACAGCGATTTTTTTTTAGTTATAAACACTTATAATTGCAATTTATGATCCTTTGCTGATCTGTTTAAAGATAGTGCTGACTATTTCTAGGGTTCCGAAGAAAAATCGGAACCCTTATAGTTTCGTCATGTCCGTCCGTCCGTACGTCTGTCCAAAGCAAAGCGCCGAGACCCTTAGTGCAAGAAAACTGTAATTTGGCATGGATAATGGATATACATATTTATTAAAACTCCAAAATCGTAGAATAAAGTATTAAAACTTTTTTTCAGGGCACGTCCCCTACAGGTATAATGATTATTCGTCGCGTACCTACAGTGTTGGGTATAGTTGAAAAGGTCTTTATTTATTTATTTATTCTTTATAGAACCTTACACAAGTAATGGAACAAAAGGCGGACTTAATGCTAAAAGCATTCTCTGCCAGTCAACCTTAGGGCAGTGGGAGAACAAAGAAGGCGGTGACAACAAAGAAAGAGAAGAGTAAAATTTTAGTCTTTCAAAAATCAATATCAGTAAAATGTGCACGCGCCTTTTGTCTGTGTTGAGTTGCGTCCCATATGTTTATAAACAGTATAATTGATGCAGTGGTTTCAATAATACTTTGTAACGATCCGTGGGAGGTCTAGTCTAGGTTCGAATCCAACAGGCATTTCTGAACGGCCATGCCCTAATCTAATTATCCCTTTCCGACCGCTTGCTTGTATTACCTGGCTTATCTTTGGTAAAAAAAGATTAAAAAACAAAAAACCCGACTGCGTATTAAAAACTAATAATCTAACATTTTAACAAAAAAAATAACCGACTTCAAATGAAGTACATTGTACTTTTGACATGGATACCATAGTCAGATCTCGCTCAAATTTATGTGGGACTACACGACAAGCACCAGCTTTCGATTAAAACAAAAATCATCCAAATCGGTTCACCCAGTCCAAAGTTCTGAGGTAACAAACATAAAAAAAATCCTCCTCCTTTTTTTGAAGTCGGTAAAAAAGAAAAAATAAGCCCAGTAGTTAAGAATGTTGTTAAAAGTAATACTGAACAACTATGGTTTAGTAGTTAGAAGGAATTAATTTAAAAAACATAGCATAGGACGCCCCCCGACCAGGTGGACTGACGACCTGAAGAAGACAGCGGGTATCCGCTGGATTCAGAAGGCTCAGGACCGGTCAGAGTGGCGCAAATTAGGGGAGGCCTATGTCCAGCAGTGGACCTCCAAAGGCTGATGGATGGATGGAATTTAAAAAAGGAACCACGTAAATTTGAAAGCCAATTAGTTATTGGTTGGCAAGGTAGGAATACCTAATACCTAGGTACCATTGAAGTATAATGTCATAGAACAGACATCTCGAACAAAATGTATGTCCCAGTGCATTGGCGCCACGTGGCTTCAATCTTCAATGGATTCGTTCGATTTTGAAAGGAGAACGGGGGCGGGACACACATTTTGTTCCAGATGTCTGTTCTATGACATTATACTTCAATGCTAGGTACATATACTCGTAGGGGAAGGCCGGGCATAGTGAACAGCCTGGGCAAAGCGGATACCCCCTTTTATTTTAAAATGGTGGGCCCGAACGGGCTACCATCTTACCACGAGGTGCTCCCCGCATCCCTCAGTCGTATACAAATAGAGCTAACGCATAGTCACGCGTCATTTGCGAAATAATTAACAAAAATTAAAAAGTGAACACTGCTTACGACTTTTCAATGTACGTAATTTTGTAATTACTTATGTTCATATAGTATTAATGTATTGGCTTGATTCTCTCTTCAAAGTGCATGTTTCCTTGCAGAAATACTGCTAGTTTTATTGAGATTCTGTTTCTGGATTTCATTTTAGGTTAGGTTAAGTTAACCAAGTATCCGTTGGGCAAAATGAACACGGGCAAAGTGGACACTGTATTCACTTTGCCCAACAGTGTTCATTTTGCCCGCAGATTTAGAAATAATCACTTTTCTTGATTCCACTTTACCCACAAATATATCTAAACCTGACAAAGAAGATCCATTCAGATATAACGCCACTCAAAAATCTTCCACTAGTAAGCCTACATCTTATTTAAGTTCAAAAAATATAAGTGCACTTCCAACTGCTCATGTTCTTATGGGTAGCCGCAAAAGAAAATTTCAAAAGTCTGATTGTCAAAAGTGTGCTTACTAGCACTCCTGTAAAGGACGAACAGAAAACAATTTTTTTTAAAACAAGTACCAAATTATTGAGAAACATTGAGAAATATTTAGATCAGGGATGTTGTGGATGCAAATGTGGATGCGGATGTTTAAGATCTTATAAGTCGGATCGCCGAGGCCCGAGACGTTGTGATTAATTCTTTGATAGTGTATCCGACATTGTGACATAAAACCAAAGAATGTCGGACACACTGTCAAAGGATTCATCACAACGTCTCGGGCCTCGGCGATCCGACATATAAGATTTTAAACATCCGTATCCGCATCCACATCCGCATCCACAACATCCCTGACTTCGATACTAAAACAAAAACAAAAACCACGCGAGAGAAAAATGCTGACATTAATAAAATTACTAAAGCGACCAAAAGAACCAAAACAACTGAAATTGATAAAACGACCAAAAGTATTAAAGCCAAAGGATCTAAGGACAAAAAAAATGATGAAAAGTTTATGTGCTATTTTTGTGAAAAGATTTTACATATAGAAATTAACGAACAGGCGGTTGACAATTGGATCCAATGCAATTCCTGCAAGCAATGAATGACTTCCACGAGAAATGCACGGCTTACCAGGGAAATGGCATATTTCTTTGTGACAACTGCTAGATGACTGATTAGTTGTATTCCTTATTAATGTTTCCTTTAATTGCATATATTTTCTTTTATATTCTTAGGTAATCATTCCTTATTTAACCATGTGTTCACTTTACCCTATGAGCCTATCCACTTTACCCGGTGGATTGGGCAAAGCGGATAGCGGTACCAAGTTAAACGTTATTAAAAATTTTAAGTTAAGTACTGATGTTACAATATTTTAGTTAAATATATTAAAAAGTTTAATAAATACTGTTTCAAACTCAGTCATTATTTTGTATATGTCTGTATCGACTCCGTTCCTATAGCCCGCCAAAGCTTAAGGTGTCCATTTTGCCCGGCCTTCCCCTATGATATTACACAAGAAATGATTAATCTTCCATGCCGCCCTGGAACATTTTTGTGATAAGGCACAGGTAATTCAGTTTAGCATTTCCACTAACATAGCATCCAAGAGATCTTGGTAGAATGGAATTGGGAACCTATTGTGAGTGCAGAAATCACCGACACAAACACAAATCGAGATTCAGGTCAAACGGATAGCTGTAAATGAGGTTTTGCCTCTTGGGGTAATCCCGAACCCAGAGCATCACCTCTCCACTGGAATTAGTACCTACCCACATGTAAAATTTCAAACACTTGAACAATTTATATCTAATTACAGGTCACATCTATCTGAATCCATACAATAAAACCTTAATAACCCGCTCATTTGTTTTTTAACTGTCAGTTGACAATGACAGGTCATAAAACAAACTTAGTTATTTCGATATTTTCACACCGTCATACAATAGGGGGCGTTAAACGGAACGTTTTAAAACTTATCGCTGCCTTCGGCGATAAATTCTCTTCAGCCGGCCACCTACCACAGATGAAATAATAATTACCAGGATTACATTACCTCGAAGAGTAATGTGAGAGGGAGCGATAAAAGACTGAGATAGATGTAAGGCTTTCGAGGTGGGCGGGGCCTGATCTGTTCTTGCCCATCGTGTACCACAGATACTAATAGAAATGTCACATGCGATGTTTGGAACAAAATCTAAGCCGCTATTCTCATGCTAATACAACAGAAGAAATAATAGTAGGATATATAATAGTATTTACTATTGCCTACTTTTACGTGTGTACGTGTTACATACATATAATTAAACATTGTAAGCCTCATTTTTTAAGATTTGATGTGAAAACTAAATCTTTAGTGAATTTGGATTTTGGTTGTTTCTGAAAAGTAGACATGAAAGCTATTTTTTAAATTGAAATAAATCAATCTCTAAAAAATTTACTTAAAGCTACATGGTCTTAGAATTAAAATTGTATGGGTTTAATATCCAGAAACTTCAAACACTCAACACATTCTGAGAACTACTCGGTTCTTCAATAGATCCAACTTCACAATCCATCCACTAAAATGTATGTGTAGGTAAATATGGTGTAAATTGATATGTCCCATCTTTCACACATAATGTTAAGTACATTATATGTATGTTTAACTTTTAATTGATTAAAATTAATAAGCATTTAAAATACAAATTGTATAACTGATGGTACTTAGCACGACTTGGCGATCTTATATTTTCTACATCATAGCCAGCCATACGCGACGTTGGAAATATCCTAAAGAAGACCGTGACAATTTGATGCGTAGCGCTAACCATGAACCTGCTACCCTAGCAGGAAAAGAAACCATTTTTTCATCTTTCTTGGCCAGCAACATATCAGTGATGCTGTGATGCCTTTGGTGTTGCTGATGTCCATGGACGACGAGAGCCACTTACAAGAAAGTGGATCATCAGCTCGTTTGCTGGCCTTAAAAAATAACTCCTATTTCTCTTTACACTCACTATGGTCAAATCACCGTAATAATAAATAAATTATAATACACACCTCTTCATGTCTACGTGTTACTAACTCTATGGTAAACACCTACTGAATATTTGAGCCTTAATGAGTGAGTAAACTTGTTAATACAGTTGATTGTTTTCCTTAACGAAATACGAATGGACGTTTGTTTGCTAGTTGTGAAGCCTTAAACTGCCGGCTTTCTGAATCTTTGAAAACTGCCGGTGTTGAATCATTATGGATGTTTTGTTTACTTAAGTGTTAGGTATTATTATACAATTGTAAGTAATTTAATACCTATGCATTAATATTATGCTTAAGATTTGATTAAATAAATAAATAACGCTTCACACTCATAGCCCCACACTAGGATTCTCTGTGTCGTGGGTGCCATGGACAACACACAAGACAAGGACATTCACAACCAGACCGAGAACAGAAATTCAAACTCATCATTCAAATTTCCGCCTCGCTGGGAATCGAACCCAGGACCCTTGGCGCGGCGATCCGGCATGGTAACCATTGCGCCACACGGGTCGTCAACCCGGATTGATACCATACATTACAATACAAATAATTTTATTATACGATATAGACTAGCTAGATTAGACAACGTACATCTGGATTGGTTTAGCACACGATTGTCAAAATAAATATAAGATTGATGAAAATCTTCGAAGTTTACAGACTTCTTTTTTTAATTTCTTCACTACCTGTTTAATAATTATGTTTTATTCAAATCTTTTGCTATATTGCGTGTCTTAGGTACATGATCACGTTGCAGATGAAATCTAGGGAGAGTCTATTGAAATCTATCTTCATCGCCACTTACCATCAGGTGCGATTGTAGTGAAGCATTAAGTTATATGCTATAAAAAGAATATCCTTTCTGTTGTTCAAATTCTGCGGCTTTTTCTCGACTCGAGTCGCATTGAATGTGCTATTGGCAGTAGAAAATAGAAACCGCTGAATTTTGACCGCTGGTAAAATATCACAATGGAAGATCCCTTCCAAAGTTCCATTACCCACCCCCAGGCCTAAAAGGCATATTATCACCTCATCGCATCAATCGGGCTTTCGCCAAAACCTGTGGAACTTGAATCTGTGTTGCATTTATTTCACTGTGTTTAGTAAAATTCATATCAGTCTTCAAAATTCAATCTCAGTTCTTCATTAGATTCACTCATTTTAATTTAAAAATGTGTGCAATTCACACGTGGTAGAAGTGAAACTTTCCAAAATTTTGGTTTCAAGATAATGATATGAAAAAGCAATAAATCGAATCTTAAAGCAATAAATCGAAGCGCCATCTATGAATACAACTTAGCACTTTTTAAAAATCTATCTAGCAATAAAACGAATGTTCTATCTTACTCCTCACGCCATCTATGAATACAACTTAGCATTTTTACTGTCTGTATAATCGGCTGGTCGATCGACAGAATGAAAGAATGAAATTCTTATTTTTTGTTGATAAATTTTTTGAAAATATTTAAAAGAGCATTTGAAAGTATTTAAAAACAGTATAAAAATAAAACCAAAAATAAATAAAACTAAAAAAAAAGAAATATTGTGAGACGCGAACCTGCGCAACAGGGATTGTGTATCTACGTCCTGACCAATTGAGCTACGGACAAGTTAAATTGAATGACGAAATTAGCGGTTATATTATCTTACCTGTCGTTGCATCCGGTTTCAAATCACTAACGATTCTAAAGAAGTTTCACTTCAAAAACCGTCCATTGCGGTTTGTTGCTTCGATTGTCTTTGGATCCTTAACCATTCTACTCTGTTTAGTACCGCACTAAATACCTACTTAGTTTAAGTTAAGCTACCTTCTAAAAGACAAGTGCAGTATTCCTCCAATAAGACACAAGTTTGCGAGTTAACCGCTAAAAAAACCTCATTTGTCATAGCACCACAGTTCCAGAACATTACTCTTAACATCTCTAAAAGCATTGGAATCCTTGGTGTCGACATTTCGAATGAAGTCCCAAAACTGGGACCACTTGGTTAGTAAAGCCAAACTAGCCGCAAAGAAATTGGGAGTGCTCAATAGAGCTAAGCAGTACTTCACGCCTAAGCACAGGTTGATGCTCTATAAGGCACAAATTCGACCACACATGGAGTACTGCTCCCACCTTTGGGCCGGAGCCCCAGCTGGCCAAGTCCGTTCAACCGTTCAGTCGAATTCAACGGCGAGCTATTTGTCTTGTCGACGATCCCAAGCTTACAGACGGATTAGAATCGCTTGAGTTGAGGAGAGATACCTATAGGCTCTCTCTGCGTATTCTACCTCTGTACAATGGGGAATGTTCTGAAGAACTGTTTGATTTACTACCTGCAGTTAATTTTCGTCACCGCACATCACGTACCAGGTTCCATCAACACTATCTGGATACCTGGCGTTCGTCCACAGTCCGGTTCTCACGTCTTTTTCTACCTCGCACGTGTAAACTGTGGAACAAACTACCTGCATCGGTGTTCCCTCTAAGCTATGACATGGGGTCCTTCAAGAAGCGGGTCTATCGTCATCTTCTTGGCCGGCAACGCGTTGGTGACGCCCCTGGTGTTGCTAATGTCCATGGGCGGTGATGATCACTTACCATCTCGTTTGCCTGCTCAAAGCATAAAAAAAAAAATACACTTGTTCTTTATATGTACTTATCTATTCTATTATTGAATTTAATTATCTAATCCTCTGCCGAGTGCCGCTCGTGCATTAATAAATTTGTATTGTTCGTTGCAATAAAGACAGTTGGTTTTTTGTTGAACTAAGGGTTAATACTATAATTGACGAGCTACCGATGGATGGCACACAGTGGCACCAAAATTGCCATGATTCATGAATGCAGTAGATTAACATATAGATAGCAGCTAGCCTGCATACAGACTAGCTATAATATGGCGATATGACACGCGACTTACATGAATATTACCTGCACAGCTTTTAGAGGATTTTTTTTTTTATCAATTTCTTCTTTTTTTGGCCTCCAAAAGGAAGCTTTGTATTCGACCTGTATCCTGACTGGGATTCGATCCGTATAGCGACACTATCGAATAGTGTAATAATACAAAGTGTTATTTTGGAAAACCCAACGGAATCGATTCCTGGCTAGGAATATTGACTTTTCAAAAATCCAATGATACAGTTTTAATTTTCATGAAAAACTTTCTCTCAAGCCCCCAGCCGGAACACGACGAGTGGTTTGGCAGATGACTAATGGTCGTAGCACACATATCAACTCGTAAACGGAACGTAAACGTATCAACTCTTGCATGTCAGTATTCTTTGTATGAAACTCCCTACCGTAAAGCACACTTATCGGATTCGTAACGTAATCGCCTCGCCTCGAGACAAGCTCACGAACCGCGGTACGGTGTGTGGACGACTTGCCGTACCCGCGCTTACGTCTCACCGTACGCTATCCTTCGACTTTCCGTTTCCTCGTGCGCGCGCCGGCGCCGCGCCGCGGCTACCGCTGCGTCGGCGAACTGCTGTCATTCATTCCGTCAACCAGCGGCCGGCGAGCCGTAAGCGCGACGTCGCCTAGCCGTAGCCGAGTCGATTTGGAGCTGTTGGTCGGTTATAACGCGCTTACGTTAGGTTGACGGCGAGGCGATCCGGTGCCGATTCCTTTCCGAGTTGATATGTGCGCTGTGCGCTACAACCATAATGCTCAAGGGCGAACATGCATCCAGCAGGGCATGCTATCCAGGCGAACCCCATGGAGAAATAATAACAAAAATTATGCTGTTAAATAACAATTAAAATCAATATTACCAATATACTTTATCCCTCCGAGGGGCCGTACCACCAGCGGGATTTAACTAATAATGCCGAATTTTTTACATTTTCGTTTATTTCTATACATGGATAAATAAATACTAACATACGTTGTATTTTCAAATGTTGCCAAAAATTTAAAAAGAAACTCAGCATACCCTTTAGTGACATCTAGCGGTGATAGTTTTATTGTCGAAGTTTCGAATAGCCAGTGAGGGAGTCCCCTGTTTCCTTTTCGGACTTCGGTTGTCGCAGCACTGATGATATCTTTACAGACATTCCATCAACTATACGATCATAATGATGCTTATGATCGTATGATTCAGTTTAAAGAAGAAAGTTAAAAATCTAATTAATTTACGTGAATTTTCTCACAATCAGTAAATCTAACTACTAGTGACATCTAGTGATAATAGCTAAATTGTATATTTATCGATCGGGCTGTTTGTAATATAAATCAAAATTCAAAATACAGGTTACACATACGATAAATATTGCCAATTTTATTATCAATACTTCAAATTATGACGGAATTACTTGTAGTAAGAGATTCCAACGTAATAGCGAAGTACAGACATTATGTAATAATTTAATAAAACCACTACCCTAGTTACCCTACAATACAAATGACATCTATCGTAATCCCAACATAATTTGAAGTATTGAGAATTGAGAATAATTATTGTATGTGTAAACTAGGCCATTAAATACTTAGGTATCAACAAAACTGTCTCAAATATTGCGTGAAAATACAAGCCTTACTGCATTATCGCACAACGCAAAGCTGCAATGCAAAGTAATAAATATGTACATTGTACACTAATGCTCGCTAGAGGGCACTGACAACTATTTCTCAATCACGGTCTATATTATATTGTCTTTGTGATTATTAAATTATGAAAGTTTTTATGTGTAATTTCTCAATCAGTTTAAAGATTAAATTGAATATAATTAATGTTGCATTAACTCTATGCATTAAGTAAATATTCAATAATATTCATTGACAATCATTTTTCTGTTATCTGTATGAGTGGATGACATCACTATGGCTTAATTTTTTTATGTTGTCTGTGGTATGCAGGCCAAGCGAAGCGAGCGGATTGAGCAGAGGAGATGCACGGGTTTCGTACTCTGTTGAAATAATACGTCATCTCATAATCTCGAAGTGATTTTGTAAATTCAGTCGTAAATTTGATTACAGTTCGTGTAAATCATTAAACAGTAAGTAAACCATTCTACTATAATACGGCGCTTTTCCTTATGCTGTTGATGCGTTGTTTGGTTCTTGGTGTAGTGCTATACAAACGCATAATATAACCTATCTGCGCTTTGCATAAATCTATGAGGCCGTAGCCTTGTAATTGATGCAGATGCAGCCGATGTGGAAACAAAACGCTAATGAGATTATAAGAACGGTGAAAACGTGATCAGTGCGAAGCCATTGGGTGATAATCGTTTGCCGCGCATTCGGGTGTTTATTGACGCGACCATTACAATATTGCAGGCATAATGCCGGCGGCTCGAGGAGTCAAACGGGCGGCATCCAAATCTGGTGCTTCAACTGCATCCACAGCCCCCAAAAACAAGAAAAAACGTGGAGGTGAGTACATTGAGAGATGCTTTGGCACCTTGTTTTCTTTACATTTTCATTCGACGTCAATGACCTGTCAAATGATGATGGCGGGAAACGTAGCGCATAGAACTTTTAGTTGGCGCCTTTTGCTTCGAAATAGATTGTTTTGACTTTATTTCTTAGGCGATAGCGCTGAAATGCGTGATATTATTAGATTATTGAATTTATTGTAACATGTTTATGTTTTGTTACGTAAGCGCGGCGGTTTAAGTGGAGTTTTTGGAGGTTATTTATACCGATGGATTATCGTAGCAGAGTGTATAATAGATACCTATTGGAATTGTTAGTCCTCTTACTTCACGTGTTGTACGCTTATTTGCCTCGGTGTAAAAAAAGTACCGTTACGTACCGGCAGGCGTAGTTGTAACAAAAAGAGTAATAACCGCATCTACAATGAAGTATAAAAAGTCCAATTCAAATGTTTTATTTACATTAAAACTATTATAAATAGGTTCATTAACTTTGTTTGCATTTATAATCACACACAAAAGTAAGGTCAACTCGTCGAAGACCGGCATACTTCATTAAAAATTTAATTCATTAGGCAAATTTCGCCATTTCTATAACATTTTAGGCAAATTTTATTGAATAAGGTAATCAAATATTTAGTTGACCATTAAAAAAAACTCTAAAAATTACTTTAAGGTTATCCATTAATGAAATAAAAACTAATTTTCAAAAAATGGTGAAATAGACGGACTTTACTACCACGTCGGATAAGACCGTCTTGTGGAAAAAAAACCTACAAATAGTCGGTTTACGTGAATATAGACATTGTATATGCGTATGTATTTCAACGCCATTTAAATGTGTGCTATTGTTTTTCATATTAAACGCTCTTATCGTCATAAATCGCAAAAAAATACGTATGTCGGGTAAGTCCGGTATAGATCGAAACTCAGGGGTAAAAAACAATTAAATCAAATTAAAAAATCTTTTTTTTTGTATATCAGTTTTATTAAAAGGAATATCCTTTTTTAGGTCTACCATTTAAGAGATCAAAAACCAACTTACTTGATCGAAGTAGGTACTAAAATACACCTTCTTCTATATTCATATTATAATTGGTTTTTTTCAGCGCTAGTGCTAATAAATTCGTCGAAAGTATAAGTAAAATAGAATATTATAATAGCATAATGTATGGGTCAAAGAAAAATAATAAAATAACACGGCAATTGAAATGAAATATCGATTATCGATTTTAAGAGTAGACCTTAAGAGATTTTAAGAGAGACTCACTACGCAGGAAGCTTAAGTATACGAATTATATGTATAAGGATTAATTTTATAAAATTTGCTTAGGCGTAAAAGGTTTATTACATCTGGACACGACGAAGACCGGCACATGCCGATCTTTCCCTCCAAGAACTAGACGGACTTCTCCACTATTGCAATTTGAGTATAGGTTTTTTTCACTAGATGTAACTTCGTAAAAAATATGTTTTATTCTATTCTAATATAATATTTGGATAATAATATTGATAATTAATTAAATTAGCTACACAAACCTTGATAAATATGATGAAAAACCACTTAAAATATTTTTTTGCCAATGTGTTGCTAGGTCGTGTTGCAAGTTGATAGCTCGACTAAATTTTATACGTATTTTTTTCTCTTTGTGTCATAAATAGCGCCGTCTATGTCAATTTATTGAAACTAAAACAGTTTAAACTGTTTGTACGTTGGGTTGTATTTGTTGTAGTTATTCAGAATTTGTTGTAATTCTTACTGTACGGTCTTGCCCTCCAGACGGTCTTCGACGAGTTGACCTTAGATGATAAAATAATTGTAAACAAATAACTTTTAGAAATTAATTGTTTGGAAAATATCACTAAAACAGTACTAAATTGCTTTCTAAAGTAACAATATTATTCACATAATTACAAATTGTTAACTGTTATCATAGTGTAATGTCTGAATGCTATCTCTTTAAATGTCAAAATATAACAAAATAAAGTATCTGTAATATATAACTTCAATATTGTTATAACCTTGATACTAAATAAAATTGTATTGCATGAAATATTGATATTGCAATTTATTATACCATGGCTTCTTAAAATATTCCATAAGTATTCACTTATGACTCATATGACATTAATGTGATTATCATTTATACATACATAATATAAACAAAACAATATTTTAACAAAGATGTGTAATATAAATGGACTTAATACAAATGTAAATTATATGTACATAGAATGTTGCACTTCAGGCAATGATGTTAAACTATAGATACGTTATACCCTTACAAATCAACCAAAAAATCTGTTCCGACCGAGCTACAACACACACACGTTTAATCAATCACTATTAAATTGGTAAATTATGTAAAAGGGTACTAGTAAAACCATAATAGTGAAAAAGACAGCTACACGGCCTCACTCAGAGGCAGCTATCAACTGTCTAAATTAAAATCGCTACACTTGTCTAAATTCGACTGACATAATTTCAATGCCATCTTGGCATATCTTGTATAATTATAATATCATTGACTTCAGGTAGAATAAAATAAAATAAATAATGCTACACACTCATCCCACACTAGGATTTCTGTTGTTGTGTATTGCATGCACACAGAGACATACACACACCCAGACTGAGACCAGATATGTAAACTCATTCAAATATCTGATTAGCTGGAAATCAAACTAACGGGTACAATGCAAGACCACTGTTGGACAGGACCCTTCCAACAGTGGTCTTGCATTGTACCCGTTACGTCACACAAATAAGTTAAAATTAAAAATTTAATACAAAATATGGAATCACTAAAAATAACTACTTCTTATGAAGAAACCTTATGAAAACAAGGTAATTTACAAAGTCAATAGATGAGGGAAAATCCTGTTTGCTAATGTTATTTATAATCTTACATTGCAAATGATATAAAAGCGAACTCCTAACATAACATGTTACTATAATTATTAATCCAAACAAAAATATAATGTGTTAGTTTCCACCTGCAGCTTTGCCTGCCGAATAGTAGTACCTATCACAAAATCACAAGCACAAAATATCCCAATCATCCCCAGGGAAAATACATCCAGGATTAAATCTATCCTATTTTCTTGGCCTGGACATGGACTGAGAAGAAAGTAGGCAAGCTATTTGAATCTCGAATAAGTATCTTTTTGAGACATGTCTTATTTGGTTGATAAACTTGTTAATTCTTTTTATTTAAATATTAGTATAAAATATTGAACAGTAAACAAATTGGTTTTAATTATGTCTTGGAATTTTGGTTCTTGGTATGAGAAAAATTCATATAATTTATCTATCATTACACGCACACAACATAACAATTAGGGCATGTGATATCGGAACATTTTCAATATCGAAACTGGTTTACGATATTGAGCCCTGATTCCGGAATTCCGGAACTGGTTTCGATATTGGTTGTTTAAAAAATTTTTGAGGACGAAATAAAAGGTATGAAAGTATGTTTTATGAACTTTAATTATTTATTGAAAATTAAGTTCAACTTAGAAAAATTTTAGCTAATCACGATAACATTATGATTAGCTAACTTTGTTAACCTGTTTTAATAAATCACATTTATTTTTTGTCTTTATAGTAAAAACACAAATAATCAACAATAAAAAAACAATAGCTCTAGCTATAGTCTTGAGCTTAAATCACAGTTTTTGAAGCTACATATTAAATTCTATATTCTTTGAATGATTAACATAACTATACTAACAATTAACACAAATCATCTGCGTATGGGTACGCACATGATATAGCACAGTGATAGAGAGATACCTACCGAGTTCCAGGGCCAGTAGGCATGAAATTCAGTCAGAAAGAGAAGCCATGGTGGAACGTGTGAATCTCACACTTCGGGCCGTGTCCGAGAGGGGCGAAGCCAATCTTGTGAGATTCAACGCCACTAAAACACAGAGGTGTCTCTTCACCGCCAAAAGGAGTCCACTCACCTTGGCTCCTACTTTTCAGAATGTGTCCTGGGGTTACACCGACTGCCTTCAGTTGTTAGGAGTTAAGATATCCTCCAAGCTCAACTTTGGGCAGTTTATCGAATCCAAAGTTGAAGCTGGTGCAAGGAAACTTGGCGTCCTTGCGAAGGTGCGGCGGTACTTCACACCGAGGCAATTGTTAACCTTATACAAAGCTCAGGTTAGGCCATTGGTAGAATAGAATAGAATAGAATATTTTTATTTCATAAAATGCTGCACCAACATGGAAAAGAAAAATAAAAAAAAAACTTAAACAACTATGATAGTATTGAGTTGCAGTCAAACAGTATGAAAAGGGACCGCACTCAGCAATGGCCGCAGTAAAACTACGACCGCTGATTTTCAGGGCGATCCCGGGTTCGCGTAGCTTTGCTGGAGTACCGTGGAGTACTGTTCTCACATTTGAGCAGGAGCAGCCAAATGTCACCTTTCTGCTTTGGATTCGATGGAGAAGCGTGCGAAGAGGCTCATTGGTGACCCAGATCTGGTTAAGACCAATCTGCAAAGTCTCGAGCACAGGCGCAGAGTGGCTAGCCTCTCGGTTTTCTTTCGGGCATATTTTGGAGAGTGTGCGCAGGAATTATTTGAATTTATTCCTCCATCGAATGACACGACGCACGGCGGGTATCCACCCTTTCGTGGTAAAGATCCCGCTGGTACGGACGAGGCGGTTTGCATCGTCATTCATTATGCGCACCGCGAAGGATTGGAATAGCTTGCCTGCGTCTGCGTTCCCACCCACCTATGACGTGGATGACTTCAAGAAAAGAGTGAATAGGCTTTTATTAAGTTAGTGCGCTCACCATCCTGCACCATAACTTCACTTACCATCAGGTGGGATTATGGTCAAGCATTAACTTATTTTGAGTAAAAAAACACATAATTGTGATATTGCAAAGTACCTATAACCGATATTTGAAATAAATGTACACTCGAAATCACTACTTTGTATACTTAGTAAAAATGAATATCGAAATTTCGATATTGAAACACTCAGTTCCGGAACTGAAAAATTGTCCGAGATTCCGGAATTGCGAAATCTCGAAAGTCCGATATCGACGCCCTAATAACAATAGACTGACATAAAAAAAATTACAAGTACTATACTTATTTAAAAACAAATACACACAGCAACTTTATACTACTATTCATTATCCATTTATTAAAAGACTAGCTGTGCCTCGCAGTTTCACCCGCGTTAATTTGTGGAAAAAACTAACTACTGAAATATATGATGTTATATAGCCTTTAGCCTTCCTCGATAAATGGGCTATGAAACACAAAAAGAATTTTTCAATTCTAAGCAGTAGTTCCTGAGATTAGCGCGTTCAACCAACAAACAAACTCTTCAGCTTTATAATATTAGTATAGATATACTGAGGAGTTTCTTTCGCCATTTCTTCTCCATGACAAAGCACCTTTTACATTGATGCCTATATGAATAAATGATTTAGAATTTTACTAAACTAGAAGTATCCAATAAGTATAATAATATGCGTACTAAAAATTTATCCGTCCATGTATCTGTTGAAGCAGCGATCCAGCTGGAGATCCCGGCGGCGCCCAAGAAGCGCGGGCGCGTGCTGACATGCGGCCAGGGGGACGTCGGCCAGTTGGGGCTCGGGGAAGATGTCATGGAGACCTCCAAGTTAGTACATTACACTATGTTATGCTAGTTACTACATTATGCGATTAGGCTTAACACACTTACGATTTTTCACCGCGCGATTTTTCTGTGAGATATGGAAATTGTATGAAGCTGCACGCACTTGCGATAAAAAAATTGTGTTGATTATGATTCAGTACGCGATTTAAAAATCGTCAGAAAAAAAATCCCGCGGTGAAAAATCGTAATGCGTGATAAGCCTTAGTAGTTAGTATTTTCTAACATTAATAATGTTATTATCATTAAGTTAACCAGTTCAATTCAATTCCTAAACTCTGATGATTTTGTAACTATTAGTATTAATTTCCATTTGTACTTTTTAACAGATTCAAATATGTATCAGCTTTGGGAGACAAAATCGTGGATGTCTGCGCAGGGGGGATGCACACCATCGCATTGGATAGTGACGGCAAGGTAACAGAATAACAATAACCAAACCATAGATATATCAGTGATGATACTTTAGAAAAGATCTCCCGCCAGGTGAGATATGTTGCCTGGGGGATCGCCAAGCCTCAACTGATCTTGTTCATATATTTTTTTAAATCATCTATTAAGGTGGTAAAAAAGATGAAAGAAAAACAACAACACATACCCAGACTGTTACATACACATACTCAGACATAGAACAGAAATTATTAAAATTTCTGCTTAGCTGGGAATCGAACTCAGGACCCTTGGCACGGCGGTCCGGCAAGGTAACCATTACGACACACGGGTCGTCACATGGGAATCAAGTTCTGAAAGGAATCCATTGCAGTTACTCTAATAATAACGTAACTTCGCGGGGGTAAGCCGCGCTCTCCCGTGAACACACTTTTTGTGTACTAGCCAATAGATGCACTTTCTAAACTTAGAACACGTGTTCTATTTATTTACTTTATTTAAAAAATAATTGGGGCAGGTTAGTTTCAAATACCAAGGTTAATTTTTGTGTTGACTTGAACTTAAAATTATAATTTGTAATACATTGTTTCTCACATAATTATGAGATTAGATAGTATAATAAGAAAACTACTGACAACAAAGATATTATATATTAAGAAGAGGCAGATACGTTATAACCGCGCGCGTTGTGTGACTCAAAAAGTTCCCAATTGGGAACTCTTGTGATTAGTCTGCGTCGAGCGCAATCACGAGCGTGGCGCATCGTAGGTTCATACGTCCTTACGAAAATAAATCAAAATGCCATCGTGTGTGTTTCGAAAGTGCACCAATTATGACTCCTAGGTCAACAAACCACAAGGAATCTCATACCACATTTGAGTACGCTAAGATACTTAGATTATTTAGTTTATTTCAATTATTTTTCTAAACAATCTAATAACTCATGCAAAGACGCCATATTCAGATGAAGAAAGAGATAGCGATCTAGTTTTGACGCGAGAGCGATAAAGACCGTAGCCTATATAGATTGACGCGAGCGACAAACACTAGCTGTCTTTTTCACTATTATGGTTTTAGTAATGCCATCCTTTTTACATAATTTGCCAATGTACTAGTGATTGATGTAGGCAAACAAAAGATAAACGTGTGTGTGTTATAGCTCGGTCGGAACAGATTTTTCGGTCGATTTGTAAGGGCATAACGTATCTGTATTTATAACATCTTTGACTGACAACTAAATTGTAAAGTCGACAAAAGAATTAAGTAAGCAGGGCACGATTCTAAAATCCTCTGTAATGTTTAATATCACATATTGTTTACGTTACATCATACCTTACGGATACAACTATCATTTGACATTAATAATAACACAAACAATCTGTAATATCAATAATTACAGGTTTTAGAATCATGTCCTGCATACGTAATTATTTTGCCGACTGTACATGTATTCCATATTAAAGATTTATAATAATCTTTAATCGACGCTTGAAAGGAAACATTGACTAAGCGACTATGAGCTAACTTTATTGGAGAGCTGTTTAAAGTTGGAATTTTTTCAAAAAAATCATATATATTTTCGTAATTTGCCTACCGACGTTATTCTTACTGTTTTGGAATCCTTATTTTATCATCTATATTGTGGCATATACAACAACTTTTCTAAAAATTCCAACTTCAAACTGCTCTCCTGTAAAGTTGTAAGATAATGACATAATTATAATATAAAATATAATAATATTTGTATGCCGTGATAACGGCATAGTATAGTGGTTTAACCAATCTAACCTAAGACCTTAGTTATACAATGTACATATACTATTACAAATAAATAATTCATTCATTCATTCATTAGTTCAATGTTGCTTAGTCAGTTCCCTTTCAAGTGTCGTTATGATTGAATGATTAATTTTGATCCCGTGTCCCCCAGGTGTGGTCGTTTGGGTGCAACGACGAGGGCGCCCTGGGGCGCAGTGGGGAGGAGAGCGCCCCCCGCGCAGTGTCGTTGCCGGCGCGGGCGGTGGCGCTGTCGGCGGGGGACTCGCACTCCGCCGCGCTGCTCGACACCGGGGACGTGTACGCTTGGGGATCGTTCCGGGTACGTACATGGTACTACTAGCGACATCTGTTGGTGACGTCTCGCAACTATGGAGGTTCATGATGTTGGAAATATAGTGCTTTTCAATTAATTAGTTGGGCGTAATGTTGGTAGTATTGAAATAAGTCTCTTTCAAAATCAACTGGTTCGATTCCTGGCCAGGAAAATTATTTTTTAGAAATGTAATGATGCAGTTTTAATTTTCATCAAAATCGGACCCTAGACTCATTTGATCATATTTCGCTATTCCTCATAGTTTCGAATTTGGCCATCCACGCACACTTGGAAAATTAATCCTGTATATATCAATCAAATTAAAAAAGTGGTATGAATTCACCGATTATACCTTGTGTGCGTAGCATGGTGCGGGTGACAGTTGTCTATATGTCGTTGACATCTGTCAGTGCCATACTAAATACGTCTATGGAGTTACGTTATACGACTTATTTTATACGATTACGTTATAAGACTTTGCTTAATTTTTCTTTCCAATAGGTTTTATTTGTAGATTAGAACATTCTGGTTGGGTTTAATTTAATTGACTTCAATAATTTAATGATTTAATATATTACGAATGTGGTACAGCTGAAATACTAAGTCATAAGCTATTTCCACATCCACCCAGGGCTGACTGGTGGACAATGCCATTAGGCATTAAGTTTGCCCTTTGTTTGTTCTTTTTAAGAGGTGACATAAACATGTAAATAAATAATAAATAAATAATTTGTAAATCGCGGTAACTTTCAAGAGTGAAACGAAACGTTATTGAAACTGTCACCCGCACCATGCTACAGCGCACAAGGTATAGATAGTATATGTGTTGTAACCCATTGTGTATTTATGTGTGTGTGTGTGTGTGTGTGTGCAGGACAGCCACGGGTCCATGGGGCTGGTGGTGCGCGGGCGGGAGGGCAAGGCGTGCCGCGAGCCCGTCAAGGTGGACATCCCGGAGACGGCGGTGGCCATCGCGTCCGGCGGCGACCACCTCGTCATACTGACGGTGAGACGTGCATCTGTCGCCGTTTCTAATTAACAAGAAAAATATCGAACATCAATTCAGTTAGATTCATTTGTATTAAGTACATTAACGTCCCAACTCAGAGTCACTAATGGTTACTTTAATCGCTCCTTAATACATAATTTATTATTATTATTATTTATTTATAGACGAGCAGCTAAGCTGATGTGCTATATCAATTGTGCTGAAAAATCATTTTTGCTGTAGTGATAGCTTCTCTGAATGCAACAAGCTATAGAGTCGGTTTTTAAAGGCATTGATTGAAGGAGAGGAAACAATTTCTTCAGGTAACTTGTTCCAATTCCAAACCACTCTATTGCTTAAGAACTTCTTAATAAGAAGTTATGTGCAGCTGTTTTACAGGTCAGTGCTCTATACAATTTTATTTGGTGTCCTCTGTATGTTCTTCAGTATGTAGGTTTGTATGGTGATTCTTTACTAAAGAGCTATTAAAGTAACCGTTAGTGACTCTGAGTTGGGATGTAAGGCACTTAGCCTGTATTAGGCATACAAATATTGTTTAGTACAAACATAATTATTCATAATTCTGCTAGCCAAGGAATTTTTGCTATTTACGGTCACCCACCCATCTACTGTCTCGATTGCAAAAGCTGTGTAAGTAAGATATCCGAGTTATGTACATTAGTTTTTGTCTCGCTTCATTACTACTGTTTATCATGAAAGATACATTTTTGTTATCATACAAAATGCTGGACCTTTTTTGATGTGGTTCGTTGTTGAGCAACAGATTAATGAAAATTCTTTGTTATAATAATTAAGTTTACATTATATTACTTAATATTTTTTTCCTTTCCAGGCAACCGGCAGTGTATACACAATGGGGTGTGGCGAGCAGGGTCAGTTGGGCAGACTGTCCCAGCGGTCCGCCTCCCGGGACGCGCGGCAAGGGTTCAGTGAGTACCTGGCTTTATAGATTGTTTAAAAAAAACAAGAAATTATAATTTATAGTACAAAAGAAATTTATAGTACAACACTATAACTTCCTGTATTATTAGGTAGAGGCACGGTTCTGATTTGAATTTCAAACTTAAGTCATGTATTCCATTATGTCAGAAACTGTAATGTGTTGCTGCTATTGGATGTTACAACCTTAACCCTCGCCTGCCAAACCCCCCCCCCCCCCCCCAACATAGTCTGATCGCCCCGTTGCCTCTAGGATCTTAGTTTACCTCAAGTATAACCCTCGCCTGCCTACCACCCTCCCCCTGTAACATGGTCTGATCTCCCCGTGTGTGTGTGGTGCAGGCGCCCTGCTCGCGCCGTCCCGCGTGACGCTGAAGGCGGGCGTGTCGCGCGTGTGGGCCGGCTACCACGCCACCTTCGCGCTGGACGCCGCCGCCGGGAAGGTGCTCGCCTGGGGACTCAACAACTACGGACAGCTGGGTACATTGTTATTTTTAATGCGTAATAAGTTAATGCTTGACCACAAAACTACCTGATGGTAAGCGGACATGAAGTTGTGGATGGTAAAGCGCACTAACTTAGTAAAAGCTTAATAATATAGTAGTAATAAATAATAATAATAGTAATACCATATAGATTATAGCTTACCTTATAGCCAACAGACGAGCTGACAATCCACCTGATAGTGCCTATCGTCGCCCATGGACATCAGCAACACTAAAGGCATCAAGGCTAAGAAAGAGAAATAAAAGAAAGGATTGGCTCTCAATCCCCCAGCCGGAACCCGATGAGTTTGGCGACTGACTCGAGCAAGAGGGGAGTAGCTATCTACGCTACGAAGGAACAATAATAGTAATAATGGTATTAATGAATTATTAAAATCAATATTACCAATATAATGCCCCCTAGGGACCCTACCTCCAGTGAATCAGATTTAGTCTCCTCTTACGACACCCATCCGGCGTGGGATTGGGGTTCGTATTCTAAACCGTCTAGCGGGCCTATTATAATTTTTTTAAAACCATTTATGTTCCAGGCAATTCATTTATCGGATTTTGTACAACATATGATTGGCTAAAAAGTGTCAAGTGACCGCTTTGGTATAACGAATTTGACGTTTACATCGGAACATGGCTGGAATTAAAAGTTCATAATAGACCGACAGCATGGCTAAAATGTATTTCAACACTTAGGAAACATTGACTAAGCGACATTGAGCTAACTTTACAGGAGAGCAGTTTAAAGTTGGAAGTTTATACAAAAAAATCATATTTTTTGTAATCCTCCTACCGACGTTATTACTGTTTTGTTGTTATTACTATTTTACGTTTACTGTTTTGGAATCCTTATTTTATCATCTGTATTGTGGCATATACAACAACTTTTCCAAAAATTCAACTTTAAAATGTTCTGAAAAGTTAGCTCAATGTTTTCTTTTAAGCGTCGATTTCTTTATCTTTACTTCGACTTCGGAGGCCCTCGGGCGGTTTGAAAACTTCCGACACTCGGGTTGGCCACTAACGCCTCCACCAATCCGCACTGGAGCAGCGTGGTGGAGTATGCTCTAGGCTTCCTCAAGAGGAGAGACCCGTGCCCAGTAGTGGGCCATTAATGGGTTGAAACTTGAAGCCACTTCGACACTAAACCCTAGTACCATGTACCCATGTACCCAGGTATAACGGGCGAGAAGCGTAAGACAGCGCTGTTCTCCCCGACGGAATGCGACGCGTTCAGCGGCGGGGGCGGCGGCGGGCGCTGGGCGCGCGTGGCGGCCGGCCAGCACCACTCGCTCGCGCTCGACGCCGCGGGACAGATATATAGCATAGGACGGTGCGAGTATGGCAGGTGAGGACCTTTAACAGACTAGCCCCAAACTCATTTTCCGCTATCTTGAAAAAAAAGGATAAATTCAGGTTTTCCACGAAGTTTTTGATGCAATCGATCGAAAAAACGATAAAATGTAGTGAAAGATGTCGAAAAAAATTACCATTATCATACTTGTAGAGCGTCTGACGACCTTTTTTTTTTTTTCGCCGTCACCCCTGATAATTAAGAGCCATTTCGCGGTTAGACGCGCGGAATGAAGAATTTGACGTCAAAAATTAGTATCATAAGAAAGATATTAATGCTGGCAAATGAACACATAAAATAGATCAATCCTTCATCTTGGTATAATTTACCGGAGTTTTGAAAATATTAATTAGTTTTTGCGTAACTGTCAATCTAGCATAACTATTTTTCAGCAAAAGGACGACAGAGTCAATTTCATACACTGATTTTCTTTATTAAATCTTGTTAAATTGAGTAAAAAAAAATGTCTAGAGAACACTCATATATTATATTTTGTATTTATTACAAGAGATATACGATTACTATCATATTCGTTTCTAAATTAATTCAATAACATTACCAATTTTCATGGTTTATGCCATGACTTTACCATCGATTTTTGTATTCAATAAAGCGTATTTCCCATCAAAAATTTATGTAGTAATAAAATATGGTCTTTGTCGAATATGACACGTAATTTTTTTTTATCTTACTGCAAAAAATAATTTATTACAACGAATTTACTTTACCATATAAATAAACGAACTGGCGCGAATCAAATCAGTTAGGCTCGAGCCCTCTTGGACGTCGGACCTATGTCAATTTTTGCTTTAGCCATCTAAGGAATAAATTTCGTAAAAGTAACGTAATTATATTGCCATTGAACAGTCTTGATCATGTGAGAATTTTTAGTTACAGTCAATTGTATTATTTTTAGTTTTCTATAATTTTCAGGGTTTTGTAGTCAAATCGGAATCATATCTAGTCCGTTCGTTATTTCAACCGGCCGGCTAGCCCGTCCGGCCGTCCGTCCTTCCGTCCGTCCGTCTGTCCGTTCCGAATGATTTTTTCTTCGTCTACCCCTTAATGTGGGGTATCGTTGAAAAGGTCTTTCAAAAATATTATAGGTTTCAAAAGACCATTTTTCAATTCAGGGGTCCGTTTGCGTAATATTCTGCTTTAAACATCTTTGGTTTGAAGAAAACAATAGAAATTAAGTAACTATTTCTTTCCAATTTATGTAGTGTAAGTAGTAACGGAGAAAATCACGAACATACATATGTACAAAATATAACTATATCTATACTAATCTATACTATTACTATAATATCCTATCTTATCTTTCATGTTAAAATTTTAAGTTTTAGTCCATTATATCTGTACAACATGTACAAAATGGAAGAGCGGGACCCCCTAACACAGGCATTACTATGCTTAAAAGGTGGATCCCAACAACATGTAAAATATGTAACATTTATTGGACTAATAAATTGTTTCATTGTAATATTATAAAGCTGAAAAGTTTGTTTGTTTGTTTGGTTGAACGCGCTAATCTCAGGAACTACTGGTTTGAATTGAAAAATTCTTTTTGTATTGGATAGTTCATTTATCGAAGAAGGCTTTAGGCTATCGGATTTTTGGAAATTCAACCCCTATTGGGTTGGAAGTCACTGCTGTAATTTGAAATAAAACATTGTCCGTTTTTAGACATTAGTTACTGTTTACAGTATTTAGGTTTTTTGTTATATGTGTAAATTACATATTTACATAGAAAAAAAATAATAAATAATTATAACTTGTATACACATACCCTTTATTTATACAACTTTTAGATCAATCTGTACTTTATAGGGTTCCGTACCCAAACGGTGTCAACGGGACCCTATTGCTAAGCCAAAATGTTGGAATGATAGAAGCTCCGACATTAGTCAGCTATAGTCACTTATTATTAGTCAAAGATAATACATTCGTTGTTTGGAAACTCTCGTGCACCCAAGTTCCGTCAACTCCCCAAAACTCACGTATCTCAAATACACAACACCCTTTACCCTCTCTCACCTTCTCTCTTCACCCTCTCATTTTTTCCCTTCACAACCCCCCCCCCCTCCCCTCAGTTCTTCACCCAAAAGTGGAATTTTGCGTCGGGATAATCTGGGAGGCATCCGGGCAAATACCGCACTCATCAGGTAGGCGCGGATCGGCAAATCAGGATATCGGGATATAGATTTTTGGAAAACCGGAAATCCCGGATATCTCGGAGACGGTGCGTCCTAGACAAGTTTAGACGGAAATTTCGACCCCCTTTAGTGAACCCCCAAACCTTATTGCTAAATCTTACTGAACCCACTTTTACCCCCCCCCCCCAAATTTTCCTAAAATACCATATATCTCCTAAACGGTGCGTCCTAGACGATTTCCGAAAGGATCGAATAAAAGTTGTAGCCCATAAAATGATTGACATTTTATGTGCCATACATTTTTCTTGTAGAGCAAGTGGTTTGGGAGGAAAGTGCGAATTTCGTTTCTCATAATTTATTATACTCGTACTAGACTTGTCAATATTTTGTTTTGTAAACCAACAGAAAACAATAAAGAATTCGTTTTTAACATTCAAAGACCGCTGTGAATAGTGTTCTGAATATCTTCTTTTTAAAGCTGTAATCATTTTTGTGTATGGATTGTATTTACCTTTATTTTTACGTTATCTTTTGTATCACGGTAATGATTAGGGTATCGAAAACCGGTCCTGTTTTAAATTACCAGGATTTTCGGTACTCGCCTATGCTGGAACCGGGATTCCCGGGATTTTCAGTTCTTTCGAGATTATTTTACCACGGCTTTCCCCGCGTGAAAATAGTTAGTATCGCGTTTCCTATTTTATCTCTCAGGAGCATTAAATAGGGAAAAACTGTTTTCTACCCAAATCCGTATAGTCGTTTGCCGTGATTGAGTAACCATCATACTATTATACCTTACATAAGTTTCGTATTAATTGTATGAAAGCAACACAATTGTATTGCACAATTCAGCACTGCTTGGACGAGAAAAAAGAGTTAAATCATCTTCATTTATATTAGAAAAATATCGATGTGGGTTGTGTAAATAATATTATATTAGTATAGCTGCTTCATGTAGCCGACGTTCTGAATATCTTCTTTTTAAAGCTGTAATCATTTTTGTGTATGGATTGTATTTACCTTTATTTTTACGTTATCTTTTGTATCACGACGCGACATATTTTTATTTCCCAAAAGTTCAGAAAATCCCGGTTCTTTTATTTTGTTTCCCGGTTCTTTTATTTTGTTTCCTGGTTCTTTTATTTTGTTTCCCGGTTCTTTTACTTTATTTCCCGGTTCTTTTGAAAAGTACCGTATTCCTTTGTAAATCACGGGATTTTCGGTTCCGGGATTTCCCGGTTCTATACCCTCCGATTGATTTGAATTTAGGTATAGCTATGTATTTCGACGCGCTGCGAATATCGCAGGCAAAATGGACGCATATTGCATTTTATAGATCACCTTGAAAAAACGTGATTTTTAATTTTTCACGTTGATTTGCCAAAATATTGATTTTTGCAATATGCATCTATTGGACATCTTTATTGTGATGTACCTAAGTAGGTACCTAAAATGTATTATGTAAATAAGTTACCGATAATGGTACTACTACATTGTACTCTTAATTGTTATATAAACTTATATTGTCACAAACCAGATACATGTATGTGGTCACAAAGTGTATAATTAAAATTATATGTTCATAATTTTAAAAATTTTACGACTGAAAGTATCAAGAAGATTACTCGCACAGAACTGAGGTCAAGCGCGACGCGAGCCGGGCGAGGCAATATCACGTCCAGGAGCCGCTTCAAATACCTATAGTTTATCAACCGAGTTTTGCGAAATGGCTCTTAAGCAATAGCCCCTATTTTCAATGGATTGAACGAATCTAGCCCTTTTTTTAACTGTGTTTAGCCCCTAAACCTGATACCGAGTTGGCAACACTGCGTAGCTTCCTAAAGGATGAACCTTTTTTGATCTAGTTTTTTGTTTGAAAGATGACACACACACATACACGCACGCACGCACACTTACACTCCAACTCGGAGTCACTTAACGATTATTTAAATAGCTCCTTACTACAGAATCACAAAAATTCACTCTCTCAAAGTCAGTTTATAGAATGTAACTATCGGTGGTTTTTTAAATATTACTGTAAGATTATTGGTTGTTTACTAGTTACTGCTCTTGCTTCGGTAGGCCCACACCCAGATAAACGTCTGCACGGTATTCTTTGCTGATATAACTTTATTTTTGAATGGATTGAATAAAATTAATGCTAAATGTTAACCTGACCTCACTTCAATTCATCAGTGCAAACTTCTAATTCTGTTAAACCGTTCTTGAGATTAGCTGAAACAAACGCACAGGCAAACAGATAAAAATTCTAAAAACATTTTTATGGGATCAGTTGCCTTTATAAATACCCTAAGTAAAGTTTTTTCTCAAAAATCTTTCCTGTACAGACATCGATATTATGTATTGATTGATTTAGTGCATTTATCGTAGTTGTTTTTATATATTTTTTTCTAATTTATTACTATAATGTAATGTTGGTTTAGATTGGGTCTGGGCGACCGTGTGGGCGACGCGGAGACGTTGGAGCCGATCCCCGCGCTGCAGAACAAGCGCTGCATCAGCATAGCGGCCGGCACCTGCAACTCCTTCGCCGTCACCGACACTGGTTAGTATAACTACACTACTACAATACTATAGAACTGTGTCAATGTTATGTTAGCAGTTAAACCGCCTCTCAAGTCATTTGAGGATTTTTTATGTGCATATGACATCAGCAACACAAAGGCTGCGTTGCCCATCAAGAAAGAATAGACATAAAAGAGGAGACCTGAAAGGTTCCTTAAACAATAAAGTATCAATAAACAAGCTAAACCAAAACCTCAAAAATTGGTCCTTCGAGCCGGCAAAAACTTGGTCCTTCGAGCCGGGAAAAACTTGGTCCTTCGAGCCAAAAAAAAATTTTATATATTTATTTTTGTCTCCAGGTGAGGTGCTAGCGTGGGGCATGGGCAGCGAGGGCCAGCTGGGCACGGGCCGTAGCGAGGACGCGAACGAGCCGACGCCGAGCGTGTTGGTAGCGGCGGGCGACCGGCCGCCCGTGCACGTGTCGGCGGGGGGACAACACACTGTTCTGTTGGTGGTCAGTACTCGAAACATATTATACACAAACATATTACACTGTATAGTCCATTTTGTTGGACAGTCTTATTTGGGTAAACAATGTTGTCGCTACTTTTTTATTAAAATGGTAGTTTAATTTTTTTATGGAAATAGCCGGGAAGAAATTGTTTTCAGTATGATACTTTATACAGTACATAGAAGAGAGTATATTTATTATGTATGTCACATTTGGATCACACATGGACGTACCCACCTTTCCTTTTGAATACTAGTATAAAATAGATTTTATACAAAAAAAACTTGACACCAACGTACTTGTCCTACAGGAGGACCCCACAGCGGCGAATGAATCATCACCGGCGCCGGAGAAGGAGGAAGCAGTAGAGAAAGTGGAGACGGACACGGAGGACTCGCAGGAGAAGGAAGAGACGAAGAGTGTAAGAGAGAAGGGGCGCAAGCGGCCGCGTAAGGAGGAGCAGGACGAAGAGATTAGCTCGACGTCGTCTGCTCAGCCTGACCGCAAGGAGGACAAACCACAGGTAACATAACAGTCAATTAATCGTATTTACGCTTAGAAGAACACACAGGACGCGTTCCGTGTGTTGCTGTCCATATGTCATTGATAATAACTGGCGCACTGAAAATCAGACGACGTAGAAAGTACCTGCTACTTACGCCGTACTCTGAGTGCGACCCTTTTCCCGGCATGTTGGTAGCTGCAACTCCGAATACAATAAATAATTGTTGTATAAGAAATAGATATACCACCGATTTTTAAACATTGTTGCAGTGCCTATGTCGGATTAAATGTTTCTTTCTTTCTATAATATTACTGGTACTATTGTTTCTTTGAAGGCTTCAGGCTTTCGAAACTGGCTAGTTATCACCTTGCTCAAGTCAGCGAACAAATGACTCATGTTCCAGATGGCTTGGATGCCACATCTTGGTTCCTTTCCCTTTTTCTTTGGTATTACTTATGTCCATGAGCAACAATGGCCACTTACCATCAGGTGGATTGTCTGCTCAGAGTGTAAGTGACCATTTACTACTGCTGAGTCTGGACTCAGCAGAACAGTTTTGGGTTGAAATGATAATAATGTTAAACCATTGATTTGCTTACAATTTCAAGTATTCTTTAAATTTCTTTATCTGAAAAGTTTTCTACATAGAGCTTAGACAATTTACTCGAAACGCGTTAGAACACAGCTGAGTCTGAGCGGACTTCGCCATTCTTATAATGTGTTATTAAATTTTTGTATATAAAAAAACCATACGAGTTTGTATTCTACATAAAAACTTTCGGCCTTATTCATAAACGATTATCAAACCTATTTTAGTTATTGTATAATATGTTTTATCTTTATCGTTTTTAATAAGAGTGAAAGAAACAAAACACTTCATAAGCCTTCTATAACTTTGCTTGTTTTTATGAATAAGGGGGATAGTCTGTAAAGGTTATCACTAAATTAATCTCAAAGGAAATTATTTTGGTTTAACCATATATTAGGCTAAAAAGAACAAGCGACCGCCGTCCGCCAAGTCCAAGTCATCGAACAGTCGAGCCGGTACCGTCAGCAAAAAGAATAAACGAAACTAGGTGTAAGAAACAAAGAATAAGACTAGGTGTCTCTTTTTGACGACATTACAAAGTATTGGATACCTGTATATGTTATTTTGTATGTGTAGGTAATTTCATTTAATGAGAATGATTTGAATTAAACCATATATTAGAGGCATACTATTTTATTTAAAATTATTTTGAAAATATATTTCACCATTTAAATTGGGTCTCGAAATAATTTCATATAGTATCCCCTTTTAACAATTCATACTTAAATCTTTTTTTTTAATTTTATGGTGTGGATTTTGTTTAGAGTATCCCTCCGGTATATTGATAAATAAATTAAAGTAATTATTACATTCTGACTTTGTTGGAAGAGAATTGGATATGTTATATTTTCATTTAGTATTTTTGGTCAACAGGTGAAGGAATAGAGAGTTGTTAAGTTCTTATTATATTTTCCTAAATTCAGAGACCACTTCACATATACATATATCTTTATATAAACCAGAAAACAAAATTAATTTCTTTATTCAATACAGCATTATAATAAGT
This sequence comes from Thymelicus lineola, assembly GCA_963932265.1. NCBI lineage: Eukaryota > Metazoa > Arthropoda > Insecta > Lepidoptera > Hesperiidae > Thymelicus > Thymelicus lineola. The sequence goes on from OZ010698.1 coordinate 2,269,148, forward strand.
CTCTGAAATTAGCAAAATTATAAGTTGTTTAGTGCTTGTATGTGCCGTCAAGTATAAATTGTTTTGTTGTGTGAAAAAGTCAATAATTGCAATATTATTATTATATATTTATTAACTAATACAGATTATTCTAAATTGAGCTGTCTTTTAGATAAATTATTTCCGTCAATGCTGATTAAAACTATCGATATAATATTGCAATTAAACATAACTAACCATATCATGTAATGCATTTGTAGTGAAATGGGGATTCAAGTAAAGGTATTGTGATGTAGCATGTCCTATTGTATGTATCTTTGTATTTGATTATGTATAAAATGTTATTAAAATTTTCAGAAGCTGAATGGAAAAGATAAAGTAGACGCACCAATGGACGTAGATGAAACTGGTAAATTTTTATTTAATTATTTAATGCGCACATACTTGTCCCTGAATTCACATACTGTATGTAAAGTGTATATATGCTTTACTTTAGACATTCCAGTTTGACCCCCAAAAGCACCTGACCCTCAGTTGTCCTGAAATCTTTTGACGTGACGTTATTATAATAATAAAATTTATAAATAACCCATAATATGCCATCGATGTTTCTCTTACTTCCTGAAGGTCGACTGGCACAGAATGCTTTTAGCATTAAGTCCGCCTTTGTACCTTTTACATTGTTGTTAGGTTCAAAAGTTTAAATAAATAAAATAAAATACGTAGACCTATGTGCCGTATCTTTACGACATTAATAGACCTGAACAAATAATGCCATTCATAACTTATACCATCTTAAAATCACAACACATCATTAGGGAACATACCAAAACCACGTGACCCATTTTTTTTCAACTTTTTACCCCCCTTCCCCCCTCGTTTTCACGTGATAATTCATAAATACGGTTTTCAATATTTTTTTGCAAAAACAGTTAAAAATAATAATTGGTTGCTAAAATATTGACTACGTGACAAAAACCTAACCCCCCCCCTCCCCTCTATGACCAGTCGTGGTGTTTTGAAGACCCCCCTCCCCTCCTAAATGGGTCACGTGGTTTTGGTATGTTCCCTTAACCTACAAAAAAATGTGTTTATAATTTGAAATTCAATTCATTAATCTCCCAACAGACAAACAACAAGATAAAGAGGAAGAGGACACAAAAACAGATGAACACAGCAACAAGGACACTGAAACGGAACACACGGAGAGTGACAAGGACACCATGGAAACGTCAAAGCCAGACACGATGGACACCTCCAGTCAAGACACCACAGAGAGTGACACCAAGCAGGACTCGGAGGGCAAGGAGGACACCAACGATGTAGAGATGGAGAAGGAGGTGAATGGAACACCCGAGGAGAAGATTGAAACTAAGTCAGTGGACACCCTCATACCAAGTGATACTGCCCTAACAACCTCTGCGTGATAGACGATAGGTTAAATTAAGTTCAATAATGAAATTAGATGGTTTGTCAAATTGTGAACCGTGAACGATTGACAGTGAAATTCAGTATTTATTTGTGAAATTTATTAAATTTTCTTTGGTAATACGAAATTTTTAATTACATTGTATGATGTATATAACTGTGAACATAATCACTCGGTTTAAGTCACTCGCAGATGCATTGCTACTCCTGAAGACTCCTTATTTGTGTGGGTCCTGATAGACTACTAGTTAAATAATAATTCTTTCATGTTGTCATTACTTCTGTTTTTATTAAAATTACTTACATTAGTTAATAATGGTACTACAAGAGAAGTAAATATATTCACAGACTATATTTTTTGTTTCAATCATATATCAGCATAATTTCGTTAATAAACCATCTAATTTCGTTTTAACCGTAATTTCGATATGTTGATAGCTCGTGAACTTGTGCAGTGAATAATATGTTTTAGCGATGTTCTACTAATGTTTATTTAAAGATGTTTTAGTAACAGTTAAAGCGCACAATATGTTTTATCAGTTTAATATTTTAACTTTTATTTTTAACTACTTTGTTGCTTGTAATGAACTCTGTCATTTGTAGTAGTATTTCAATTATCACACCATTCACATTATTACAATTTGTTTTTATTCCATGGTGGGTAGCTTGGGTTCACAATGGAAACATTTTGTGACTAATCAATTTAGTAATACGTTAATCTAAGTAGTTCAGTAGTATTAAATATCTATAATAATTAAACTAAAAAATTAAGTTTGATTAGTATAAGCAAGCGTCCAAAAGCGCGTATATTTTCTTATATAAAATATATTTTATTTAATATAAAGTAATTCATATTATGATAAGGTAAAGTAATTTCAATTGGATATCAACATGTCGAATTGTGTAAAGGGTTGCCCGAACCTTGGTAAAATGATTAGTGTAACGAGGATATGATAACGGTTTTGGTTGTAACATAATTTTTAGTGTCGTATGTTTTATCAATGTTCGGGTAATATTACGGTTATATAACACGGAGTACGCTGTATAGTGTTTAGAAGCCTCCTACTAGCCAGTAGAGGCGTTAGCCGTACTGGTTACTGTATAAAACTTATACGTTCAGGAACTTTTCTATGAAAATATTACAAATACTTGTTAAGTAGGAGTTTTATAAAGTTGGGAACGGAGTCCATTGTTCAGCCGTCATAGTTGTGTCGGTGTTGACATAATAATAATATAAATGGTAATAGTGTACAATACTTGACTCGCCCAGAGTGAACCTGTTAGAGCGCCTTACTGCTGTGTTTGGTCTAGAGGGCTAGCTCGTAAGGACTATAAATATAAATAAATGAATATAAGTGCATCGTATGTGTGGTCGCGTGACTTCGAGCCGACTATCATTTTAATATTTTAATTTGTTGGATAATATTTTAATTATATATATAGATTTTTTCGTGCATGGTTCTAAAAAGTACAAAAGTACGTATTCTTTCACGCGACGCTATATTTCTTAATTGTTATAATAAATGAAGTATAATGTATTGTGTTTTCCTAATATAAAGTGTAGACTATATTGGAGTTTCATTTCCCTAAGGACTTCGTTTCATGTGTGGGATCGCAATGATGTCATTGAAAATAATTTATACATTAAGGTCAGTGATAATCTACATAACTATTATACTAGTTAACTTAACGAGGCGACATACTTAGCTTTGGATGTTACTGGATTAGCTTAAAATATCACAAAAAAAGGTTCATCATTCATGATAAAAGAATATTATTGTATTGACCAATAAAAGCTGCTAACAAGTGTTTTAAAAATATATTTCTATTTGGTTTCAGACATCAATGTAAATGGTTACAAAATTAACTGAGAGATGTAACTATACTATACAGAATCAAAGTATTGTTCACAACGAGTGGTGCGTACATAAACCATTGTCAGCAGTACATATTATAACATATAATTTAATTTATATCAACAGTCAGCATGACAATTCGAGCAAATAAGTAAACATATTGTCTACATACTAAAAAAGAACTAATATTCATACTTCAATAAAGTTACGCGATATTTCTTCACAAAAAGAAACTCAGTACTCTTAAACAGCATATTAATTAACATTAGAAACTAAGGCTAAGTCTAAACATTCAATCTTCATCAATTTCAGCATCTTCGAAGTCTGCAACAAAGAAACCAATTTTATTGGTGGTAAGTAGGGTAAGGCATTGAGATTGGAGGACGTCTAAAATTAATTTAAAAAGACGAATTTAATAAAACTACCAAAACAGTCATCTTAGTAGATTCAACATGAATCCAGGCTGGATTTGAATCTTTCACGCATCTATTAAAATTTTCTATCTTAAGTGCATAATATCCGGATGACCGAGCTTAGCTCGGTTTAGTATTGCTTAACAACGCCATCTGCTTTAGCTTTAGTGTAGCTACTCGCCAATAGATGTCAGGAAGAGTCTATTGTAGCCATTTTTCATTGCCTGAAAACACGGATAAAACGACATTTTTTAAAAATGAACCCTAGCTAGACCGATTTATTGCCCCCGTAACCCCCTGCATACTAAATTTCATGAAAATCGTTGGAGCCGTTTCCGAGATTCAGAAAATATATATATATACAAGAATTGCTCATTTAAAGGTATTAGATTAGTAATTAATTGTATTATCACTTGTTTCTGACATTCGTCATGCATCATCAATACTTATAAATTAATTTCATTAGAACATTTTAGAAATACCTCAATTAAATGTTACTACTCCCAACCGATACAGAGTGAAAATATTTCAATGTTATAATTAATGTGAAAGTTAGTATGAATGTTTTAACTCTTTCATACAAAAATTACTGAATGAATTTTCATGAAAATTAGGACAGATATACTATGATTTGGAATAAGACATAGGGTACTTAATGCTAGAATACGAGGGCAGAACTTTATAATTCATAAATACCTGAAGTACCTTCATAATGAACTCCGTTGGAGTTCTCCAAGCGCATCTGGCGCAGGCGGGCCGCCGCTTCCTCGGGGGTGCCGTTAGTCTCCTCTGCATCTTCAAATTCATCCTCTCCTAAAATGTATAGTTTTACATTGTAAGTCTCTGTCTATCCATAAACATATTTAAATGGAATTATATAATAATTTCAAGCAGAACTTACTGATAATGCAAAAAATAGTAGATAATTATTAATGGTGGTATCCTACTTTACAATAGAAGTAGTATGAACATGATTCTTTAGTTTTTGTATTATTTGAGTATAAACAGGTTTTGGTTTCAAAGATGTATGTATATAATATTTTATTGTTAACAATATCTTATAAGAATCTAACAAACCTTCTTCAAATTCCTCTCCATCCATGTAAGGATCCTCATCAATATCATCTGCAGGGTCGGGATGTAACGCCTGCCCCTGACTCATGGCTGAATACATTGCTTGGAGATCTCCGTCATTCTGAGGGATAAACCTGTAAGTAACCACATAAGTCAAATGCTAAACTTGTGTATGTGTTAAAATGAAATGCTAAAAGCATTAGAGTTGATGCTAATTTTATTCCATTCAACCTTATAGTTTGTACTTACTATAGTTTGTATTATTCTTCTAATAACATAAAAAAAATTATATTCTCCACATATTTCTCAGTGACACATGAAAATCAAAATGACTAATGAGTATAATTGTGCTTCTATTGCAGATGAGATATTTAATTATTTTTTTTGTATTAAAATCATACAACAGTTGTATTACAAAAAAAATGTTTTAAAATTAGTAGTCTAAAATTTATTTTTCACTTCAAGATTCTAACATCATAGCAGCAGGAATGTCGATACGGACAAGGTAATGTAGTCCTTCCCAATATGCATTACAATCATGAAATCAACAATCTACCAAGTTTCAACTTGCTTATTTCTTTTCCAATAACATCATAAAGGGACAATCCCATCCTGAAACACTGAAGTACCTGAGTTGTGTGATGGGGTGGTCGTCTGCATCAAAGTCATCATCATCATCATCATTAGTATCTCCCCCTCCAGATTCCTGATTAAGTTCAGGTAGCCTGAAAGAGAATTTAAATGTATACTTTGAAAATAACTTTAAAAATTTGCAATTTCACTAGATACTGAGATGCATCAGTAAAAAAAGTCAAAATCTCTTAAGTTTAAGAAAAGTAATTTACTGTCTGACATTTATTAAGTCATCATTACAATATTGGTCTTGGAGACTACCAGTTTTTTGCCAGAAAAACTTGGTAACCCATTACCGTTTTATATATTATACACTGTAATTGCTAAGTGAACCTTCACTTCATTCCTTGCCATATATGTGTGGAACTGTAGTTTGCTCAAAGATCATTATTGTACTATATCTAGGAACATAGTAAAATAGAGACCAATGAACAAGATTTTATAGCAAGTAAGCATTTGAAACACAATCACACAACGGGTTTAATGTAGTTTAAAATTGAGTAACTAGTAACCTGCTAATAAAGATGTGGGTAATAGTCAGGCGCATTGAATGAATGCTGTTATATACATATAGACAAATAAAGAATCAGGAAACGTACTTCAATTCGTAGTTAAGAACCATGTATAAAGCTGGAGACGGGTCTCTCTGTATTGCGTGGAGCGATATACTCGGGTACATAAGAGAAATCACAGGCGAAGAACCACCGGCTGCAGCGACTCCGCCACCCCACACGACATTGCTAAAAACAAAGAAAACTTAGCAAAACAACCAACACATTCTGCGTTACGCTGGTTTAGGAACGTTCATCTTACCTCTCAGTAATGTACAATGTGGCTGTACCCAACTCCTGGTCATTTACTATCAGTTTCGTACCAGGAGTTTGTAAAATTATTCCTTCCGCCGGTGCCGAGAAAGTCGAAGATACGACAACCATGTTGATATTTTCACTTTTGTTAGAAAATTTATAACCCAAATAATTAGATCTCAAACTTCAAATTAAAATTTAACCTTTCATTACTTGTTAAATTCTAAACAAATGTTTTTCTTGACAAAAATGCAAAAACACGTTTCGCAGTTCGCACGCGAGACATAAAATTAAAAATGCATATTTTAAATTTTTAAGGCATCAAACTTCAAAGTGATGCTCTATCTAATCTATAACAGACATCAATTCTGTCGAGTCGATACAACGGGTTTCGACTGAGTAACATCGGTTTTCATATCGATTCGAGAAAAAGCAAATCAAGATGATGAAAAGTATGCCTAGTTCAATCGAATGTTAAAGTTAGATAAACACAACAACATGACATTGCCTTTGTTGTGTTTGTATTACCAAATTTTAATATAAGTACTTATGTATAAGTCATTGTGATTTGTATCACACAAATATTAACATCATAATCAGAGCCGACGTTAGGGGGGGGGGGGATAAGGTTGGGTGGGCGACGGCCTGGGTAACCAGATTTGAAGGAGTCCCACATTTGGAGTGAGGAGCAAAAACAAAACGAAAAATAAAATACTTAATAAACGTTCCCATTGCTTCAGTAAAAAAAAATCTCCCAAAAAAAGCTCGATTTTGATTTTCTTATATGGGCGCCACAATATTCTTGTCTGGAGCGTATGTGGCTCTAATGCCGGCACTGATCATAATTATTTATTCTTGGTTTTATAATATAATATAATTTTTGGTATTTTTAAATTTTCATTACTTTTCAGTTATTTATTACTTATAATTTGTTTATCAAAATTAAATGTTAATTTTAAAACCTATTCAAATAAATAAAAGTATACTCGATAAAATTTTAATCGACACAAAGTGATGCAATCCAAAACATATACATACATCCCTAATTGCCTACCAAGAAGCTGTGACAGAAATAATAAAAATTATTTTATCTATTACACAGACAAAGTAACCTGCAATGTAACCTGTCATTTCAATCAAGCCATAGAGCAAAGTACTATCACAGGATGCACAGGTACTATAATAGCCGCATTTAACGGCGTTGCACTCGATATGTAATTTTACTGATGATAAATGTAATTTTACTGATGATAAATTTAAGTGTGTTTGATACACAAATTAGCCCGTAAGCCCCCGTAAGTTTATTTTTGATGAATAAACGAATTTGATTGAATATTGTATATTTTTTGACATATACCGATTTTGGGTGCAAATATCCGTACTAAATGGGCAAATCTCGCACTTTGACGTTCGAGAATTCGAGATGAGATAATCGAGACCACTCTAACATTGTCAAAGGCCTAATACAAAGCGAATCGATTATACGAGCATGCATGAGCAATGAGCATGAGTGCATGTGGTATTCGAACGATTACTCATTTACATCTTCATGTTAATATTTTATAAAATATTTACCTAGAAAGTTGTGTTTTAAGTTATCAGTGTTATCACATGCAATATAACTTACCTACTCTATAATAATTGATAACACAATTATCTTTTCTATCTTTACACAGAGCACTTAAAGACTACGTTTTACTTCTTATCTTATCTTTACTTTTCAGTATACCTATCAGTTATCACAATCATCTGTTGTTTAAATCATAGATTATACACTATATTATACCCGAAATCTAAATCATGTTTTATTACCTACGTACTTAGTTTAAATCTAACCTCCAACAAGTGAGGTAGTAGGTATAGGTATTACTAGTTAACAATTAGGTATTCAGGTATCTAATCTATTTATTCAAGTTTAATACATTAATTTGAATCTAGACTAAAAATATTACAATGGAAAAGTCTAATTTTGAAAATATCAAGTTTGCTGATTTCAAATGGTTTAATGAACCTCCTTTCTGTTCAGTTTCCAATGATTGTTTAGAAGTTAAAACAAAGAAGTCGGATTTTTGGCAAAAAACGTATTATAATTTCTTTTTTAATACCGGCCATTTATATGGAGTGACGATAAAAGACGACTTCAGTTTTGAGGTATGTAATTTTTTTATTACCTATTTAAGTGAATGTCATGAAAAATTACAGTATTTACATTATCTGTGCGAGCGAGTAAACGAAGCATATCATGAGAAGCACATAAATGACCACTGCCACCCATGAATATCAGCAACACGAAAATGCATGCCGATGGCAATTGATATAATTTCTTAAGACTCACGGACGTGACAATAACCCGGATATCACCTTCTATTATAAAGAGTGACGCAACCCACTTATCGGCAATGGCGGTCGATTCGATTATGACATGACAGCATTGTGTCGATGTGTGCGTGTGATACTTGTACGAATATAGGAGTTGGTATTACTAAGGGTGCCTCACTAAATTTGTTGCTGAGAATCCGTCTGTTCTTTTTTTAAGTCTTAAGACTGTTTTGATCTCAACTTTTCAGATTTGCGTGGAAGCCGATTTCAATACATTGTACGACCAGGCCGGGCTGATGGTATACCTGGACGAGACGCACTGGCTGAAGACTGGCATCGAGTACAACGACGAGCAGCCGATGATCAGCTGTGTGCTCACTAACGGGGTTTCCGACTGGAGCACTGGTAGACGCCATCATAATATCATTTAATTATAATGACCTTAGATAGACTAAGCGGTGACATGGTGAAACGCTCTTAGCCCGGCGCGGCGCCTTCTGTCGATTCTAAGCAGCAGCAGGCGCGCTCGGTGGATGATCGCTAATGCAATGGAAAACATTGAGCACTTACATTATAATTTGCTTTCCATTACAAAAGTATAAAAAGTACGACTATAAAAAAATATAATATTACTTAAGTCATTATCTAATATTGATATTAATTATCTTTCCCTGAAGCCTGCCTAGCTAGCCGGCTGGGGACTTGACGACCAGTTTTTTACTTCTAGGCATTATGGGCTCTCAACACAATCAGTTGGCCTTATAAAATCTTACCTATCCGAACATATCCAAAAAGAAGTTATTAATGGCAAGGAGTCCCCAGGAGCACACATTACCATGGGAGTGCCCTAAGGATCAATATTACGATAGCTGTTATTTTTAATATACGTATACATCAATGATTTCCTTATTTCAAAAGGGACTTGTCTGAAACTCAAACTGTATTGTTTGCAGATGATACCTCATTACTTTTTAAAGTTGATTGGAGAAAACATTGTTTTGACAATGTATAGGTATAATACTGTATAGTAAAACGAAGTGTATCAAATGGTTTTAAATAAGGAAGTACTTGCCTATGTAAATTCAACATTCCTTGGCCTTACTATAGATTCACGGCTACAATGAAGTCCTCATATTGAAGCCTTATCTGGGAGACCAGGTTCAGCTGCTTACGCGGCTAAAAGTAGACCCTTGCGTAGCTTGCATGACTTTCAAAAATGTTTGTAAACCAAACCAATTTTGAATTAAAATGTGTGCAATTCACACGTGGTAGAACTGAAACCTTCAAAATTTTTTTTCTTCGATAATCGCGACAATATTCTGCTTTCTTTTTCGGCATATTTGAAGAATTTTATTATAAAAAGAAAACAGTGATAACTAACACCATCTCTTATGTCTTAACATAATATGAAGAGTATGAATGAGCAGCTAACGCCATCTATCCAGCAATAAAACGAATCTTCTATCTTGTTCCTCGCGCCATCTACAACACAGAAATGAATACAACTTAGCACTTTTACTGTCGCGATGACACTTTCGTTTCATCGACTTTCAAATCACAACGTGGCTAAAGAAGTTTTCATTTCAAAAAACGATTTGTCAATCGGAAACGGCGCCCCTTACCATCAGGTGTTTGTTGGCTAGATAATTACTTAAAAATATATCTACACAAAGTCAAAGTCAAAATATTTTATTCATATAGGTATCATTGATACACTTATGCACGTCATTTTTTGGCTTTTCGGAAGGTGCTTGGCATGGAGGAGAAGAAAAGCCTGAAGAAACTCCTCAGCACATCTTTTAAAAAAATATTACAAAAAAGATATTATCATACAAAAGTTTACTATTCTGAGTGGAACTGTTTGCAGAGCTAATCATTTCCATGCGTCTTTGTCATTTAAATACTCGTCTACACTATAATATCCCTTGCCTAACAATTGTGTATTTACAAGTTTTTTGAAAGATTCTATTGGCAAGTCACGTATTAATTTTGGGATTTTAAAAATTTTAAAAATAACTCCAGGTGTGTTCACCGGCAACCCGAACAAGTTCTACCTCCGCGTGACGCGTGCGCAGGACGTGGTGTGCGTCAAGTACTCGACTGACAACGTCACGTGGCGGCTGGTGCGGCTGTGCCCCTTCCCCCGGGGGGACTGCCTGGTGGGCCCCATGGCCTGCTCCCCGCAGCGCGACGGACTGGTGGCTCGCTTCACTGGACTCTCTATCACAACCCCCGCGCAAGATATACTGCATTCTAATTAAATGTCTTCTACTTTGGACCACATGCCATTGTGGTTGTATTATTTGTAACTTAATTATTGAATTACAATATAATAATATTATTTACAATATAATATTATTAAGAATATTATTTACAATATAATAATATATTAGTTTTTTTATTTATTTATTTGAAATTTATGTCACATTATAAAAATGATGAACAAAGATGAACATATATATATAGATATTATTAAAAGAAAGTCTCTGTATACGTGTATTTTAGCGAATGGAATAAAAAAATGTTTACAACTTTGCAATACGTAATTACATAACGTCAAACTTCAGATTAAATTTTTTGGTTACTATAGCAAAATATTATTTAAAAATATTATAAAGCAGTGCAGATGCCAAGGACAGGTAAAATAAAATATAAATTAGAAAACATCATTTATTTTAATTTTTTTCGTCAACACATGGACAATATGGAATGCTCTTCGGTTGTCGTCGATAACATTAAATACACCAATATTACACTTGATACGCCGTAACACACGGCCGCACACATACTATATCATCTGAATTAACAGAACGACTCGGCGAAAACTTAATTGATCAACAAAAGTATTTTTTATCTTTCTAAATGCAATATTATTTCACATGTAATATATTTTCACATAAAATATATTTCCATAATTTTTAACATAAAACTGAAATTACTAATAATCAAATTCGTATGTAGATGCCTCATTCGCCAAAAATCAAAGTGTACGAAATGGACTTTAAATAATTTGTTTCTATAACTATACTTATTCTTAAAGTTATAATACACCGATACATACAACTAACTTCAACTACACTTATCACATTATACACTAACCTAGAAATGCGTTTCAAAAACCATCGTACAACATATATTTTCTGTGTACAATCTACTATGTAAAGTGCCTTACATCTACTGAGAACGCAACATGTATAAGATCGTAGTTATATAAAATACCGAGGGAAACAATTTGTTTATTGATAAAAAATTATCCGGGGTAATCTGTGTCTTGTAGGAACCATTAATTGCTGTCAACTTGACCAATGAACACGGTGAGCAAACTAATTAGTTTTTCAATCTACATAATTATATAAAACACAAAAAATTATTGTACGAATGTCCTTTATACTCTCTGAAACTATCCAACCGATATGCCTCAAAATGGTTTCATTTGAAAAGCAATAATCCGAAGGTGTTTTGAGACCACTCAAAACAATCCATTATGCACATTCGGTCCATTGATAAAGTAGATTTTCCACTATTCCCATATAACAATTTGAAGATAATAAGTGAAGATGGTGCTTCATACAGACTGTCAACACAAAAACACTGATCTGTCATGGCCATCTGAATTTTTTTAGCGTAGTGGAACACAAAACTTATCCGTTATATGATTGTCATACACACATATTACGTAGAATTGCTATCGCCAAACGAAAACATTTCAGTCAGAAATGAGGACATTGTATAAGACAAAAAGTAAAATGGCGTCAATTTTTAAGTACGAAACGTTAACAATAACCAAAAACGCTACTTTGAAACTGTAATATTTCGATATTTAAAGAAAAATATCATGAAAATACATTCCACTATTTACTAGCCAAGATGGCATTACTCTTTATTATAAGCTTCGACAGAACTACGGGCGATTTACAATACTAAATCGTCAACTACCCTCGTCCATTACTAATTTGTAGTGTATGCAATACTACGAAAACCCATCTATCGAAAACTCAAGTTAACAGCAATTCATGGTTGCTACAAAAATATTCTAAAACATCCTGCTGCCCATACCCAGAACGAATGACGCAATCTTACCTTAAACACTAATTGTTTGTTCAATATCCCTGTATAATATATACCTTATACTCGTCGAGTTCCCGATACAATAATTACTAGACATATATCACATTAACTCTGCCACACACACCGACATACATCACATAATATATTTATTTATGAACATTGACTCGAAGGAGAAAGCTAATTAACCAAATCACATGTAAGAAATCGAAACTTACCAATGTCTTATTTAGGATAACGATAGGACTATACGCCCCAACTCAGAGTCACTAACGGTTACTTAAATTGCTCCTTAGTAAAGAATTACCTACAAATTCTGTACTAAGGAGCGATTTAAGTAACCGTTAGTGACTGAGTTGGGGCGATAGACATCTATAACAGCAAAGTAATCAGTGAATGCTAAACCTTCCAATCCTGAATTCTCGTCTTTTCTACAGTAATAAATAAATGTTGTCCACTTTAATTGTAGAATCGGTCAAGATCGTAAGAGAACATATAATACTTCAACAATTATTTGAAGCTGACACTGCAAATGTTATCTCTATCCCACTCTGAAATCCATAATTGAATGAACTAGTTTGACAACTCAATATGAACTAGTTTGACAATTCAATATGAACTAGTTTGACAACTCAATATGAACTAGTTTGACAACTCAATATGAACTAGTTTAACAATTCAATATGTACAAATGTTGCTACAAGATGAGGTGAGGGAGGTATCCATTATTGTATCAATATTGATAAGATTTTAAAAAATGGATGTTAAAGTGAAAACTTGTGAACTTTTCTTTTCAACTTAACTTTTTAGTTACTGTTCTTGTTTTTTTTTAATGATACATATGTTTATGACAATGGTTTAAAAATTTTTGGTGGTTTGTTTGTTTTATGCATTTTTATAGACAACACCCCAGACGACATTGAAATATAACCATCCCATCACGATTAGATTTAAATTTAGTCAATACATGGCAACACTGACAAAAATTTCGCCTAATTAAGGGTTCGACTATAATCAGTTGAACCCACTTGTATACCTTCAACCGGCCAGGAGGGCTGCGTCAGTGATACGACCTATATTAAAAGGTCCCGAGGCCTGGCTTGGTCTCGTACGTGTCAATGGGCTCCGTCTTCACCGATATCTGCAGGTTCTGAGGGGCGGCATGCGTCGGGGCTATCTTCGAACGCTCAAGGTTATACATCTGAAATTAAAGAAACATTTAAGAATTTAAAATTTTAACAAAAAAAAAACTCGACTTCAAATGAAGAACACCCTTTCCAATAACAATAAAAAAAGAATCATCGAAATCGGTTAGCATGATATTGAGTTATTCATCCATTTGTCGCGCACATACTTAATGCAAATTTAAGAGTTATATGGTTTTCTCATGCATGCCATTGTCAGATCTCGCTCAAATTTAAGTGGGACCACATAACAAGCACCAGCTTTCGATTAAAAAAAGAATCATCCAAATCGGTTCACCCAGTCGAAAGTTCTGAGGTAACAAACATAAAAAAACAGTCGAATTGAGAACCTCCTCTTTTTTGAAATCGGTTAAAAATAACATTTTTTTCCTTTCTATAAATGCTCGACTACAATGCCACCAGATGGCAAACGCTAATTAAAAGACCAATATTTAAAATTAGCTACTGCTTTCTAAATCAGTAACTAATTTAAACTGCTGAGGAGGTTACAAAACCACCAGATAGGAAGCGGGAATAAAGTCTTGGATGGTAAAGCACACCAACTTACTAAAAACTAAAAGCCTCTTGACTTCAAGACACTCATGTTAACAACAAACAAGAACACTTGTCAGCAATTTATTCCAGTCCTTAAATATTTCTTAACCGATTCTTGCGGCTCCTATTTTAAAACTTCGCCATGGCTTTGAACAAATTTTCTATGACTAAGATAACAGTTTGGTCTACGTGGAAAATCTTGATAGTTTTGTTCTAGACAGATCCTTCTAAAACTTAATTTGAGGGTGTTACAATCGATGAAAAAATGATACGGCTATCGTGTCATAAGCCACAAGTTAAAAAAATTGATGACACGCCTATCGTGTCCTCAACCACAAGTTAAAAAAACTGATGACACGCCTGTAGTGCCATCAGCAACGAATCGGTTAAATACTTGTATGTCCATGGCACCCACGACACCGGGATTCCTAGTGTGTAGCGTTATTTATTTATTTATCCCATTAATATTATAAATGTGAATATTTGTAAAGATGTTTGGATGTTTGTTCCTCAATCACGCCACAACTAATTAACCGATTTGGCTGAAATTTGGAATGGAGATAGCCCATACCCTGGACTAACTCATAGGCTACTTTTTATCTCGGAAAATTTCAAGGTTCCCCGTAAAAGCAATGATATTAAACTATAGATACGTTATGCCCTTACAAATCAACCAAAAAATCTGTTCCGACCGAGCTACAACGCACACTTTTATCTTTTGTTTCACTACACCAATCACTATTACATTGGTAAATTATGTAAAAGGGATGGCACTACTAAAACCATAATAGTGAAAAAGACAGCTAGACGGCCTCACTCAGAGGCAGCTATCATCTGTCTGAATTAAAATCGCTACACTTGTTTAAACTCGACTGACATAATTTCAGCGCCATCTTGGCATATCTTGTATACTATAATATCATTGCGTAAAAGCTAGTTTATTTATAAGTGTGAGAAAGGTTACTGAAGCCATACCTTCATGAAGAGCGGCGTGGAGAGCTGCGCGACGCTGGTGGCGGTGCTGAGGCAGTCGTCGTCGGGCTCCAGCGCCGGCAGCTTCAGCTTGGGGAACTGCTTCCTCCGGGGGCGCTCCTCCTCCGAGTCCGACGGCGGGGGGCGGATCTGAACAACCATGCTCATTGCTCATTGAGGGTCCCGGAGTTATTTGTTATTTATTATTTATTAGCTGTTGCACGCGGAAATTATGCTTATCTATACTAATATTATAAAGAGGAAAGATTTGATTGTTTGCATTGAATAGGCTCCAAAACTACCGAACCGATTTGAAAAATTCTTTCACTGTTGGGAAGCTACACTATCCCCGGGTGACATAGGCTATATTATATTTTTTTACTATTTTTGCCGAAGCAAAGCGAGTGCAATTTCCTAGTCATAAATAATATTGCGACTATAAATTGAGATGTAAGCTATCCTATCTTTCAAGTTGGATCAAACTGCACACGGTGTGCTTAGATTAAAATCGGTTAAGTAGTTTAGGAGTCCATCGCGGACAAACAACGTGACACGTTGTTTATATATATTAAGATTTATTTATTTAAAATCTTTATTGTATTCACCGGCTACGTTTAACAAAAGCAAAACTTAATGCCTATTGGCATTTTCTACCAGACCCAGTGTGACGGAGAGAAGTGCGAGGTAGACGTATGTATATGCCAATTATGATAAATAATAAAAAACATAAAAAAGTAAAGCTAAATATCATTAAATTAATCTTACATATATAACATCAAAGTAAACTAAAATGAAGTTAGGAGTTGACTAACTATGCTATTACTCGTTTTGGTATAATATATAGCAATACCTATCGTCGCATCCATAACTCGACAGACTAAATTGGGTATCAGATAAAGATTATTTTGTAGCAAACAAATAAATAGAAACAAAGAATGAAACTCATACAGAGAGCGTGGCGAGGTGGGAGTAGCATGACGTGACGCATATAATGAACGAACTACAACACAAATTGCTAATTTTTTTAATTAGATGGATAGTTTTAAAGATTTATTGGTCACTTCTAAACTTACGAAACTGTACGAAATGTATAAATATATTTTTTTTAATAATCACTATTGTATTCATTTTATTATCGTAAATAATCAAGATTAACCTTAAGTATCAGTCTCCTAAATGTAGCTTCAATCTTGCATGTTCCGCCTGTACAAATCCTCTTGAAACTTCAATGTATTCGATATACTATATTGTGGTTTGACATCTTGAGGCATAGCATGTTCATTTTGTTTCAACGCTGCTGGAGCGTGGTCGATGTCACCAGCTGCCAGCGGGTATACTTTAGTACTAGTACTGGCCTGGCGATGATTTACCGATCGCGCTGAGAGCATTGTCGGTAAATATTGTGAAGGACTCTCCGATGCCAGCTGATGTGTATTATAGATCAAGTCTAGTTCAGCATTCGCAAACAACTTGGCCATTTCTATCTTGATATGCGCCTGTTGTTGACAGGACAGCTTTTTGAAAGTCCCCGCGTAACTCTTGAAGAGATGGTCCACCTCATCGTATTCTCTCTCTTGGTTTAAGTAGTTAATTATTGTGTCTATGTCGTAATCGTTCGCGCGTTTCGTCGCGTTTTGACGCTGTGCGTCAGCTGGTCGTGTTTCGGATGTTGATAGTACTTTTGTAGAAGATGGTGGTGAAAAATCAATTGTTGACAACCCCTGTGATGGATTTCCTTTACTGGTATATTTTTTCAAGTCCTCCGAAAGTCCTGGCTTTCTGGTAACGCTGTGACTATCCAAAAACGTCAACTGGTTTTTCCACACATATTCACAAATCTTTTTGCTGGAGCCCGTGCTATTTTTGACCTGTTTCTTGTATTTCATGTAACCATCTTTTACCGTTTTCCACTTAAGTCTGACATCTGTAACTAAATAAGAACCTATATATCTATGTAGTCCAACAATTCAAAGTATTTATAGGAAGTTCTGAAAGCCAAGTTTGTGGAATCAAACATCTTTTGATCGGCTATCACTTCTGAAGCTGATAAAAAATATTTTTATATTATTACTGCAATTAGCTGACTGGCTACTTTCAAACTATCGCTTTAATTCAACAACCAACTATGTAGGCATTGTATTATAATTATGTAGAACTGGTGTTACATACGGCTCTACGCCGGCAAAAATCCTACATTACAGATCTACTGCCTGCTGATATTAAAGCTTCATATTGCCATCATGTTATAGTTATACTAAAAAAAGTACTAACCATTTTGATTTAATTCATTGGCGATAGCTTCCCATGTAGCTGCTTTTAGCCCCGTATTTTTATATTCTCTGTGGCTCAAGTCATAAAGAAAAACATATTTTCTAACTAACTCAATTAATCGTTCCACTTCCATATCTAATTTTGATAAACAATGCGTATAAAGCACGAACCCGCCCCGCTTCACGCGACGTGTTCACTCCGCGCGCGCTGTGTAGCGACTGTTCTAGAAACAAGAACATTATAGCATCGCGTGACGCCATCGCGCCCCGCCGAGCGGAGCGGTCGCTGGGTCGCCACAACATCGGCAAGTCTAGGAATTCCCCGTAATTTTACGTCTTGTCCCGTGTAATTAGATATTGTGTTCGGATTCAGAACACTATTCGTTTTTATTAAAACTCGTGTTAATTTTCTATAAGTTTCCCTTATCAGTGAGTTGCTCAGTAGGCTAGTTGACTCGTATTTTTGAAGTTTTCAAAGTAATTGTCAAAATTTAAATAAAAATAACAATTTCATTAACGGATTTGTGCCATCGTTGTTACGATATACAAATTGTAATGATATTTTTAAAAGTGTCCTTAAGATAATTTTTGTTATTTTTAAAACACATTAAACATATTATTGTTTGCCAAATACGTTCAACCTCCTCTTAAAAAAAAACAGGTAAAAATATCATCAAGGGCAATCAAGCCATATCAAGGAAATATCCATCAATTTTCTTGTATATCTGTATGCTTACTCCTGTCGTTCAATTCCACATTTCCACATCTACAGTTATACTAATGTCCGGGAACTGGCTCAGCGTGGTGACCCTACCACTTATTAATAAAACAATGACTTCCGGATAACGACTGACTTTATTTTTAAAACGGCAATAGACAAAGGAGCAGAGTAACAGAGTACAAAGAGGCAGCAGCCTATTATAGTATTTTGTTACAGATTAACATCCCCACTTAACAAAATAAACAGCAAATATAATGTTCAAACATTTAAATAGCTCGTAAGTATTACATTTAAACAGTAAGTATATTAAATTTTTACTACAGACTTTTTGTTTCATTTTTTTCTTTTTACATACATAGGAATGATACCTAGTCTTTGCATAAATTTATAATGTTTATTATTTACCAAACCTTTAGTTAATAAGTCAGCAGGCATATCTTGGGTTGAGATGTATTGTATTTCAATTAATTTATTTCTAATAGCATCTCTAATATAATGGTATCTTACATCAATATGCTTAGACCTATTGTGAGACTGATGACTTAAAGCCAATTTTAATGCACTTTGGTTATCACCATAAAGTTTAATAATACACAGTTGACCAGTAATTTCATACATCAAGTTTCTTAAATATACTGCTTCTCTTGATGCCTCAGCCAGAGCCACATATTCAGCTTCTGTACTGGATAAAGAAACTGTCTTTTGTTTACTACTCTGCCAAGATATCACTGAACCACACATAGTGAAACAGTAACCAGTGTATGATTTCCTATCTATATTATCACCAGCCCAGTCGGCATCAACAAAACCTTCAAGTATACAATTTCCTTTACTATATTTTAAACAATAATTTTTAGTTTTCTTTAAGTATCTAAGAACTCTTTTGGCATAGTTAAAGTGATTTTCATTATAACAATTGTTAAATTGACTAAGGTAACTTATAGTAAATGCAATGTCCGGCCTCGTTAAAACAGCTAGATACATTAAACTACCAATTAATCTCTGATATGGAATGTCTTGAGCACAAACCTCTGATTTTTCAATATTAAGTTTTTGTTCAATTGGAGTATCTACAGACATACAATCACTCATACCAAATTTAGACAATAATTTCTCTATATAATATTGCTGATCTATAGTAATAGTATTATGGTTTTTATCTAGATTAATTCTCATGCCCAAATATTGTTTTACAGGACCTAAATCCTTCAATTTAAATTCAGAACTTAATAGACTTTTTAATTTTTCTGTCTCATTTATACAATTTGAGAATATTAGAAAATCATCAACATATACAGTTACAATAACTTTGACATTATCTGTATATTTTGTAAATAAACATGGTTCACATTTACTATTTTTGAATCCAAAATTACACAAACAATCTCTTACCTTTTCATACCACACCAAGGATGATTGTTTTAAACCATATATGGCTCTTTTTAATTTTAAAACTTTACCATTGCTTTTATTACTAAAACCTTCCGGAATAGCCATATAAATGTTTTCTTTTAAATGACCATTTAAAAATGCGGTTTTTACATCTAAGTGGGTAATATCCATGTTCCACTCAACACTGAGAGCAAACAACATCCTGAGTGTGGAATGTTTTACAACAGGGGAAAATGTATCAGTATAATCAACTCCACGACGCTGTGTAAAACCTTTTGCAACTAGTCTCGCACGATACCGCACTTTGTTATTCACATCAAACTTTTTATTTAGCACCCACTTGCACTGAACTATGGACGCACTGACCGGCACATCAACGAGCTCCCAGGCATCGTTGTCCTTGAAAGACTGCAGCTCCTCTTGAATAGCCACCTTCCACTGCTCTGCCTCTGGTCCACTAAGCGCATCTGAGAAGTCCATCTGCTCAGCTTCCATATATGGACTGGAAACACACAAACTGCTATAACCATAGCGTTCTGGAACTTTCCGAGTCCTAGTACTAATATGGACTTTTTGAGGACTTTCAAATTCACTGGATGATAAATCTCTTTCAATGATTGTATCTGTGAAGGTGTCGTCTGGATCAGTGTATATAGATGTATCGGAGCTCCTGTCAGCAAGAGATTCACACTCAGTAGCCTCCCCCACTGAATCTCTGATCTCTGGCAACCGCTCTAGTGTTACTGGAGATGACACTGGGTTTACTTCTTTACATGTCGGGGCTGGAGAAACCTCATCCATTATCCTCACCACATCTCTTTCTTCTGTGATCCATGTTGCATTTTCTTCCTTCATTGTGTTTGTATCTTCCATCACAATTACATCTCTCTTGACTGTGACAGTATTTTTCTTTGGATCGTAAACCCGATAACCCTTCACTGTTTCTGAAAAACCAACTAGTATATACTGTTCAGCTTTTTTATCCCACTTTTGCCTTCGCTCCTTGGGAATGTGAACCATTACACGGCTTCCAAATAAGCGAATGTGACTTATATCTGGTTTTTGTCCATACCACGCCTCATATGGCGTCTTGTTATCCAAACTTGACGTGACGCATCTATTTTTAATATATACGGCTGTATTTGCTGCTTCTGCCCAAAATTTCTTGTCTAGGTTAGCATCAAATAATAAGCATCTTGCTTTTTCAATAACAGTTCTGTTTGCTCTTTCGCACACACCATTTTGCTCTGGAGTATATGCTGTGGTTTTCTGGTGAATGATCCCTTCATCAGATAGGTAATTTTCCATTTGCTCACTGCAAAATTCACCACCATTGTCGGTGCGTAAAACTTTAATGCGTTTGTTCAACTGATTTTCTACCATAACTTTGAACTCTTTAAACTTTTTGAAAACTTGATTTTTATGTTTCAAAAAATATATGAAATTCATACGACTGAAATCATCCACAAATAACAGAAAATATTGTGAACCTGCTATAGACTTCTTTTCCATGGGGCCACATACATCAGCGTGTATCAACTGTAGAGTCTCAGTACTCCTACGCCCTGCACGTGGAAAAGGTAATCTTTGTTGCTTCCCTTCACAACATGTTACACATTTATCCTTCATTATGTTACAGTTTTGTGGATAAGACAGTCCATTTACAATATTTTTCATTTTATTTAAGTTTTGACTGTTTATGTGAGCTAGTCTTCTGTGCCATAACTCTGCACTTGTTACTGCTGGTGCTGCCATGAAACAATCTATCACTTTCAGTTTCAGCTTATAAACACCATTGTTTAACTCGGCTGTTGCAACCAACTGGCTTTTGTTATTATAAATATAGCAGTGATTTTGTTTAAAAACAACATTATTTCCGTTATTCATGAGCTCACTTACTGACAACAAGTTGGTTGTCAAGCCTGGCACGCACAACACATTTCTCACTGTAATGTCGTAATTCTGATCTGTCGTTATTTGTATATCTCCGGAACACACAACAGGCACTTTCGTATTGTTAGCGACAGTTATTTCTGGTAAACTCGGTGAATAATTTGGAGTTTTTATCCATTCCTGATTTGCTGTCATGTGCGCGCTCGCGCCGGAATCTATGTACCACTCGCTTTTGCTGAATTCTCCATTTAGAAATACCACACTAAAAGCGTTCGACTGCTTTTTATTTAATAATGGGCACTGGTTTTTATAATGACCATTATTTTTACATTTATAGCAAGTTATCATTTTCTTGTTGTTTGACATTGAAGTATCTGAACATTTCGATGACGTCGAACCGCCATGTTTGCTAGTGCTGTTCCAGTCTTTCGATTTTTTCTTTGCAGCGAATGCAGCGCCACTGGTATCCGTGTCAGTCTTTGAAAACTCCATGTCAATCAACTTTGATTTTATTGCATCTGTGGTAATCTTTATTCCCGAATGTTCTATGGCCATTATCATAGGTGAATACCTATCTGGCAAACCTGCTAATAATAATGAGCCGATCCATTCTTCGGTGATATCAAATCCTGTGCCTCTCAATCTATGCGCTGTTTCAACCATGTCCGTTACATACGTAGTCATAGAATCACAATTTTCTTGACGAATTGAAATTAAATGACGTAATAGGTTTATTTTCCTTGCGAAACCCGAGTCATCGAACAAATTCTTCAATTTATTCCACAGCTTTTCTGAGGTCTCGGCGTCTTTAATATGCACGTATAATGATGGATCTATCGTTAGTATTAACTTCGCCTTGGTTTTTGCGTCATCCGTTGGTTTTCTTTCTGCTCCATCCACTGTTTGAATGTAGTGAATCATACCCTCGAGCACCAACAGATTTTCTGCCGCGAAACACCATTCGCTATAATTTTCCCGGCCTTTTAGTTTAGGAATACTCTGAATATAGTTTGTAGCCATTGTTAAACACTTTTTCGCACTGTAATTACTTCTTTTTACTAGAAATTACTGAAAAAACTTGGATAACGCCCATAACCTATTAATAAAACAATGACTTCCGGATAACGACTGACTTTATTTTTAAAACGGCAATAGACAAAGGAGCAGAGTAACAGAGTACAAAGAGGCAGCAGCCTATTATAGTATTTTGTTACAGATTAACACCACTCGCGCGTTTCGTTCGGCGCGGCGGTGTGAGCACACGACGGGTCGCCGCGCCGCGCCTCCACGACGTTTTACATAGTACAGTCAGCAAAACAATTAGGTATGCAGGGCCTTTTATTCTAAAACCTTCTGTAATTATTAGTATTACAGAATCTTTCTGTTGTTATCATTGATAAATGCTACCTATACGATATATATGCTACATGTACGAGTAAACGTAAGGTATGATTTAGTAATGATAATAATAGTAAAATTCTGTAAATTTAAATTAAGTAGTTGCATAAAGTTTTAATTATTATCTCAGATATTTTATTAGTGAGTCGGATATATTGTTTTGTTATGTTTATTACTTTCAATCATCAAAACTGCACAATTTGAAGGTCACTCTGAAAACCAGCGGCCGTGGTTTTCACCTATGATCTTACATCTAAGTGTTGTATTGTTTTTGTCTATAATTTTTTGCTATAGATAATTTAGGTGAAATAAACATTTCTTTCTTTATTTCTTTCTTATATTAATAATCACAGAAGGTTTTAGAATCATGCCCTACATACCTAATTCTTTTGTTGACTGTACATTTACAATCTGATCACGTCACATCACATAGACCCCCTACAGGCATGTTCCGTTTTTCATAAGGCCGCCACACCAAAGTCCGAACTCCACAGGGTTGAAGAGGAGCTTGTCCTGCCCCTAAAACGTCTTCTCCTGAACCTCTCCAGGCTCAACCCCATGTCCATGAAGTAGTAAAGGACACAAGGACCAGCAACTATCCATATTATTATGAAGCAAAGTTTGTGTTACTGTCCCGTTGCCGTCTCTCACTTCTCAGTACGTGGTGTAGGCCATTAGACATACTTCGCGAGGCAGTATCTGTGTGTCTTCCAATATAGTAGCTAGCTAGTCTGGCTAGCTACCAGCCTCTTGTTTGAATCACAAAATGTTTCGTTTGAGCCGCTAAATGTTTCGTCATGTTCCTGCTGGGGGCTTGAGAGTTTCTTTTTTTCTCTCTTCTCCCTTCTTTGTATAAAAAAAAAATAAAAAAATACCTGCTACCAAATAAGCTATCATGATATGCCTTTTTGAAATTCTTATGTTGAGCTCTTTATTTTGATACCCATATTGCAGTATTCGATTTATTTTTATTTTTTAATACTTCAAACCATGGCATCTCACAGCTACCATATTTGTTTAATTATTTATTTCACTTATCTAAGAACACTTGGGTTATCAAGACGAATCTAAATGTATCTTCATTATCTATACTATAATAAAACTCAGTGTTTGTTTGTCTGTCCTGGCATCACATAAAAACCATTGAACGGGTTTCGATGGAAATTGGTAAAGTTGTTACTGACACCCTGGGTCATATTTAAGACAACTTTTCATCCCGGAAAATTAAAAGTTTTCCCGGGAAAACAGGATAAAATTGTTAATAAGTTAAAACATAATTTTCGTATGCAAAGCTGCGGGGAACAGCTAGTAAATCCGATATAAATCCGTTAAGTGGTTTGGAAGATACATACATTCATACATATGTATATACAAGATACGCGCGAAAAACATAACCCTTCCTGGCAGTCGGTAAAAAAGGTAATAGCACGCCAAGAACACGCGACGTGTTCACGCCTCGCCACGCTTTCTGTCGGAGGTTTTAGTGTTACAGTGGACCATTTGTTTGAATTCATAAATTAGCGCAGTAATTAAATTATAAATAAATTGAAACATAAGATATATAGCATAGTGTTCACTGACTTTACATAATAAAAAAAATTAGTCTTAATACCTTCCTGGGGCGACCGCGGCCTCGTCGCTTGGGCGGCATTGGGAGCGGGGATGGTGAACGACTCTGTAATTATTAACATTAATGTTATTTAAATTATATAATTGTACATTAAAATTATATAAATGGAAAAACAATACGTATATTATACATATATGAAAATAATCTATTTGGTTTCACGTATACTCATTCGAGATAGTGCCTTAAAAATAGAAACAATAAAAGTCATTAAACTGAGTAGGTAATTTAAAACTAGATGATTGACTTTCAAATGCAACAGACAATAGACAATTAAGCCAAAGAATTACGATATTACGATACAAGCGCGAGCCGACCTTACTTTACGCAGAATTCTTTCTTTATAATAAAATTCGGGTGGTAATTAAACTGAGTTCTATTTCATAACATTATTCTACTCTAAAAATCTACACTATCCTCTGAATTACTACGTCAGCCACCACCAATGCGCGTCTATAACATACTATCTTAGCCACTATACTATATCTTCGATGTAAGCTACTGTAAATACAACTTAGCATGGTAGTTATTTTTTAGCATCTACATTTTTTTAACATGCATGAATAATATAATTTATAACTCGTTCTATATTCTTTGGTCATCAAAATGTAACGAAAATTATCATCAAATATAATGAATATTCATCAAAACGTACCTAAAATTGTCATCTAACAGTAAATTATGGCAACTAAATATTCAATTTCAATTCAATTTTGCAACAAAACTAAACTTAGTCATAAAATGTCGACGGAACCCCGTTTCACGGGTCCCTATTTCCACGTAAAAAAAATATACGAACCTAACCTAACCCATACCATTTTGGATCACTATAGGGATGACGTATAAATCAATGGGACAAGTAAAAATTATTGTTTTTCTTTATTTGACGCTTTCTTTCAATATTCAGGCGGCATTTAAAAAAGGCGAATTAATTTATGAGAAACTTTCTCATTTTTCCGTGACTTAGTTAAAAAATCAGAGGTTGGTTGCCTTTGCCAAAAAAATCAGAGGTTGGTTGCCGTTGCCAAAAAAATCAGAGGTTGGTTGCCGTTGCCAAAAAAATCAGAGGTTGGTTGCCGTTGCCAAAAAAATCTGTGGTATGACTTATAATTCCCCTTAAAATTCTTAGTGTAACGCCCCAACTCAGTCACTAACGGGTACTTTAATCGCTCCTTAGTAAAGAATCACCATATAAATTTTGTACTAAGGAGCGATTTAATTTTTAGTGACTCTGAGTTGGGGCGTTTGTCTTATTAACAAAAGCCAGCAGTCAACAGTCACCTGTCATGAATAGGAAGTTATCAATTGATGAAATAACCGGTTCAAACTCACCCTTCGTTTCCTGACAGGGCGGCTCCCATCCGCCGACCTGGTGGTCATCGACAACCTCGACTCATTCTTAGAGATGCTGCTGTCCACTACCTCCTCCTTCGCCAGAATCCCGCTCATCCTGTTCTGGAAGAAGCTGTCCTCAGCTATCTTCAAGGCTTCAAAGCACTTGTGTCCCTGCAACGCGTATCTGATGATCTTCAACACTTCGATCCGGCACAGGAGTCTTGTGTCGTCATCCATCTTTTTAAACAGCGGCAGAAGGGAGTTCATGAACAGCTTATCATCATCGAAGTGGTCGTCTGGGAGGATGGTGTTGGCGTCGATCTTAATCTCAAGGGAATGATTCTTCTTATCATCCATGGCCGCTTGGTTGCCTTTGTCCTGCGTCTCTGGTTTCTCTGGAGGATCAGGCTTGGTCTTCAGATCCAGAGGTTTGTCAAGGATTTCGTTCTTTATCCTGGGCATGATGTCCTCTGCGGGAGGATGCTGGGGCGAGTTGGACACCTCTGAGAACGACTCGTACTTGTCCTGGGAGTATCTTGGTTTCCTGTAACGGGTAATTGTATATTTGAGCCTATTGTACATTGCGAATCTTATTTGTTTTAACTGTAGCGTTAAGGCAGTGTTACATCATTCGGTTCGCCGAAATGAATGTCAAGGCGAGGGATATATTGTGAAATATCACATCACTTAGTTGACTCAATTGTCGCAAGTCCATATCGGCTATTCGGTCCAGTCAGGTCAGATCTGGTCATTCAGGACCGGCACGGTCAGTAATTACAAACAACGTGGGATTCTCAAGGGTGGATCCCTTTAGACTTTTAATTGGTGGCCCGCCACTTTTCCCCCCGAAATATTGGATTTCCAGTTCCAAGAAATATTGCATGGTGATCCCTGTTTTTCCCTTTTAGGGAATTAATTTTCAAACATTCTGTAATGCGTTATTAACAAGAATCAATTCCATTTTTTTCAGAGAAATCGGAATTCTCATACGAATTTTTACCTCCCAAGGAATGATGAATTTCTTAGGCCATTACTTTCCTTGCATAACCTATATGGTGGTAGAATCAATTCAAATCAGTAGAACATTACTGTATTATTAAATTATTTTGAATTTGAATTTTCAATTTTAAAAATCTTTTCTTAGCGCTCAGATACAACATCACGAACCTCTGCAATAAGTCTGTTTCAAAGTCCAACTTAAGTCCGAACCACTACTTAAGGTTGTGCGTTATCTGAATCTGATTACTTGTCAGTCAGTCAGTCAGTAAAACCATTTTAACTAAGACCTAAGAACCCTCACTTGTTCTGCAGCGCTCGCAGCAGGAAGCTCATCTGCTTGTGGTACTGGTACCGCCGGCTGCCGGGAGGACACTGCTCCGGCGGCGGACACTTGCCCTGCCGGAACGCCTTGGTGTACGAGTCGCGGATCGACCGCCATCGCTTCTGCACCTCCTTGCCTGGGGACAAAGACACCTGGGTTCATCATCTTCATTCTGGGAACATCAGAGGAATACATTTTGTGCCTCTGCCCTTCTAGACAACACTTGAACGTTTACAGAAAAGGGTCTTGACTAGACAGGCTGAGGGGATCAGTTGCTTTGAGGTAAACCAATTGCCAAGTTGGTCTATTATGCTATCGTTCCGATAAGATCATGTTGTCATTCTTAATCGATTCCTGGTAGCGTATGCTCCATATAATATCATATATATCGTTTTTTTTTTCGACAAATGAGTTGATGATCCACCTGATGGTAAGTGGCCACCGTCGCCCATGGATATCAGCAACACCAAAGTATTATCGGTGCGTTGCGGTGTGTAGGAGAGAGAAAGATAAAACTGGCTTCCACACCACCAGCTGGAACACGACGACTCGTTTGACGGCTGATTCAAGCGAGAGGGCGGCTTCACAGAAAAATATTAATACCACAATAACATGATTGACTTGTACGACTTAATAGTATAATTTTCATAATATAATCCTTACGTTGCACTTACTTATGTATCATATTAGTCCGACTAGTTTAGTTTTGGGCCTATCCGAAGTCCTTCTTCAAAATAAATCTACAGCCACTTGGTACCACCAAGTATTAAGTAAACCGTGTACCTATTACGTAATCAATACTCCAGCTCACTTAGACTAGGATTTTTTTTCGAGAAAAACAGTCTTAGACCATCTCGTAGCCCAGTTGGGGTCCTAGGTTCGATTCTCAGTCGGGACATTTATTTATGCGACAGATAAATAATGTGTTTGTAATTTCTTATCTGTGTTATTTTTGACACTCGACATAGGGAATCCTGTATGGTGGTAGTGTGTTACCGTTTTAAAGACACAGTTTTTGACTTTGCCCGATGCGTTTATAAAATCATAAGCCGATAAAAAGACTAATCCAGCTACTTTCTTATATCGATCATAAAATACTCAGAATAATGATTCGCGGATAAACCAAACCACAACTGACTATTAATTATTTATCTACGTACTTTAACGCTGGTGTACAATAATAATACAGTCGCGGTTTTCGACTACTATAAATAGTAAGTCATGTACAATACAAGTTGTATTTGTACAGGCTGACAATGAACGATCACATCTGTACAGGCTGTACAATACGGTGTCAATTGCAGCATCGGTACGGCGACATTTTTTTCTGTTTTCGAAAGATTAGTTGCTGATGGCGCTATTGGCCTTTACAGCTTCACGCGGACTCACCAGCCGATGAAAGAACTAAAAAATTCCCATACCGGGATTTGAACCAGAGCCTCCTGGGTGAAACACCAGGTATCCTAACCACTAAGACCATACGGGATGGTTACGGCGACGACGCGACGTCACGAGCTCACAAGTCACGACTTCACGACACGACGCCGACGCCGCGACGACGCGGTTGAGAAACGCGAGTCGCGGCGAGGTCGCACACAAGTCAAGTTGAAGGCCGAACGGCGAAGTCACGTAACAACAGCTGTTCGTAAGATAAATATCTTAATATGAACGTTGGATTCTTTTAAGAAATTAATTAAATCCTTTATCTACTTAAAATTATAAAATATGTAATTAAAAATGAATTAATTGAAGCTTGTAATAAAGACAAAACTGCTTCTTGTAAGCGCTTCAGGAATCCTGTTGGACCATTCCGATCGTTTATCACTTTCAATTATCATTTTATGAATTATATATTTCAGGAATCATTATTTCACTTAATTATAATATTTACAATAATAATAATACATTATTGTAAATATTAAAAGTCATTAGGGTGGAGACGAAGAATGTCATAAAGATTTCTAATCTAGTTTTTTAATTACAAGAGTAAATAAAACAACTTAACGATAATCACGATCTCAACATTTAAATTCTGTCTCGTCCTTGCTAATCGAAATCGAATAATTTGCTATTTTAGTCATGACTCATGACACTTTCATAGCAACTAGCGACATCTAGTGCCCACCATACACGCGCAAGTGCAGTGGAACTCCGCCCGGTGGCTAGGCACTAGACCCTAGTTCTCAAAGTGGTCCAGGTGGACCCCCAGGAGTTCACGGGAGACTCGAAGGGACCACGTTGGACCACTCGTAGACCACGTTGGAGTGACAAAAAAAATCAATTAATTAATTAACAAATCAATTGTCACTTTTTTTCGTAAACTATTAATCTAAACCAGTCCTGGATTTGTCCGTATAGGCCGCGGCCTAGGGGCGGCAGATTTCAGATGATATAATATTATAGATGATTTTGCTATTAAAGTGTCGCAAAAATATTTAATTCTTGTTTTTTTACGCACTTTCTTAGTGACTAATTCAGTGCTTTCCTTACTATGAATGGAAAATTATTATTTTAGAAAGGTACATGGGGCGGCGAAACTTAATTGGCCTACACTCATAAAAAATATAAATCCGGCACTGATCTAAACTTGGCCGCAACGCAAATTTCCATAGTTAGATCTAATATTCTGGGAATATGGTAGAAATGTAGCTGAAGGGGGTCCACCGGAGCCAGAAAAATTTATCCAATGGAGCCAGCAACATTTTGAAAGTGGTCTATGAGAAAAAAGTCTGGGAACCTCTGCCCTAGACGGTGGCACGACGCCCGATGATACTAGCATGTAGCCATATAGCACTCGCCATGTATCTGGGTCAACTGGGGACGCTACGCTCGCTCCCACTTCTCACTCCTCCGTGTTGCAAATTGACCAATTTCGCGACCTTTTATTATAACTACACCCCGTTGTTATATTTGTTATTGTTTTATAGACACTAGATACATGTTTCAGGTACCCACAGTTTTTGTATTTACACTTCATACTATGGCGAGCGGGGAGGATCTCACATTTCTAAGACGCTGATTTTCAGTAGGTACGACCCAGAACTTCGGTAAATTTTGGCAGCCTTGGTGAAGAAAGTTGTATGCATGCCCCATGTCTTGTTGGGAATCACAACTGCATGCAAAAGCAAAAATACATATGTTGTGCAGTTTTGACAAAGTTTATGGTATATTTTTATCCAATCGCATAATTCATGGCCAGAGTGTACCTAAATTCCATTTCGCTTGAAATAATCTGATATCGCTATGTTATGGCTTTATCTACTTCGACTGTCGTAGGAAACAATTTTATTTACATACCCTACATTGTTACCGACCCAACTTAATCTCTAAAATAACAAACATAATAATATTTTTGGCTGTAAACAGCTCACCGATAATTTTTTATCAATTTATAACGAATTCTGTATACATCTGCTCATAACCCACACATACTACATAAACATAAAAATAAAAGGGAGGATTAGAGGGAGTCCTATCTGGCCAACAATGACGGCTGTTCGTATACGAGTATAACGTGCAAATAGTTTATTTTTTATCATAATATTTTGGGGATTATTTATAAAAATATGTATCAGCGCCATCTAGTTTTACGATACAAAAGCAAACATATTAACGAACCTCAACCTCTGAACCACAGTCTGAACTGCTCCAAATTAAATGATTCTGGTTGCTTGAAGCCGTGAAGAATGAAGTGCCATCTAGAGTAAACTCAGTAGTAACTCTTAAGCCAACTACACTATAGGTATGTACTTTAATTAAGTCGATTACAATTTGTTCAGTTATATCACAGAGTTATATGCTAGCCTTAGCATCTCAGATACTTTTTTATTGGTCTGAGGCTATGACCTAAGCAAAGATGCACATCTACTGAGTAGCTGATATTCTCTTCTTTATGTATTTGTGATAATTGTACGAATATAATAAGTATATGCAGAAAATAATTTTGTAAAAAGAAAAATAAGCTTTTTACTAATAACTGGCCGCCATTAAGCAATAATTGGCCATCAATATTTTAATGGAACTGAATATACAAGTGGCCAGTTATATCTCTATTGACCCTACATTAATTTTGCATCGAAATTAAATCTAGGAACTGTTCAAAACCGATAACCAGATAAAACCGATCTCAAGTAAACTCACTATCAACAAACGTTGCATTATATCTAATCGTTAAAGATTTAAATTGAGTGTATTATGTTCGCAAAACACGATCAAAATTCAACCTTATCACGATATATATAGAATTCACTGTTTTCTCCATGCTTGCCATTCATATCTTAAGACAAAGAATATGTTATTTTTGCTTCACAAATTAAATTACCTTTGAACGTTCTTAACTAGACAATATTTAATTTGTAATTTTATATCTGATGATGTTACTAATTTAAGCTAATACCATTTTGACTAACCGAACTACTAATCGAATAAATGAAATTGATGAAATTTAATTTAACAATTTCATAATAGTTTTAAAACATTACACTACTAAGCATTTCAAATAAGCAATAAATATACCCAAATATTATTCAACATACGCAATTTAAAGAAAAATAAAAATAAATTAATTAATGGACTATAAAGGATAACATACACTTCTCAGATGATGTAAGGTATTGTCCAAGAATAATGTAGAATTAGTTACTGCTACAGTTAACAAAAAATAGTTTCGTGCCCTCCAATGCACGGAATCGATTTAAAATCTAGCCATTAGCGGTCACCCGGAACTGACTGGCCCACTGCAGTCGATGTGAGTCGATCAAACACTATTTCATTAAAACAAGCCATGTGACACTAAAAGGGTTGAACTAACGGGATGCATAAAGCAATATTGACTAACGTAAATATTATTATACCCAAATAAAGCTAACACACTAATGTAACTTTTAACTCTATGTACATATATGACACATAAGTTATAATAATCAATAATACAATTAATAATAATTATTATTTATTATTAATAATTATTGTTTCACACGCAACACAAAGGTAATCAATACCGAAAGAAAGCTTTGAACAATGACATAGCAATAATCGAATCCGATACAATCTGTAGACATGTAAGCTCAGTATCGACTTTGCCACAGGGTGGGTGACTCGTAATTCAAGAAAAATATGAACAGGCTTTTACCAAGATATCATCCTGGACTTCACAGTAACTTACTGCATACAAGAATAATTAAAAATGACCACTGACCACTATCGCTCTTGTTTTCATATATAATTGAAATGAAATGAAATGAAATGAAATAAGTTTTATTCGAAGTAGGTTTGTTACAAACACTTTTCGAAAGTCACTCAACGCCATCGCTTCAACAAATCCCTACCGTGAGTGGTCCCGGGAGAAGAAGCGGCAAGAAACTCCCGGGATTATTTTTTTCCTACTCACAGTTACAGACAGCACTTAATACTACTTATTGCAATATTTGATATAAAAAAAACTCATGTCCAAGCAGTCTTGTCATTTAAATACTCATCAACTTTGTAATATGCTTTCTTCATGAGAATACCTTTTACATGAGTTTTAAAACAGTATGAATTAATAATTATTATAGTATGTCATCAATTATTATGTCATGTAAAGAAAATTATTAATTCATTCCGCATTTTAGACCTGTAAACGAAGACTTTTTTTCGAATGGATAGTTGCTGTTGGCCCTAATAGCCTTTACAACTTCACGCGGACAGGTGGGAGAGCCTGGGCCCTGGAGGCTGAAGGCATATTAGTACCTAAATACGCTTCAGCCACCCGAAGTTCCTGTGTAAATAGCAGACGTATCGGACTGACGCGTCTGCTATTTACAAGACCCCGAAGTTCCTTGTAAACAGGCTAACGCGTCAGTTATCTTGTTAACATAATAATGGAACTATAATAATAGAAAATACAAAATGGCGAAACCCCCCACCATGAAAAAACCTCTGAACTGAAATGGAATCGATCGATTAGGTTAGGTTGAATGATTTTATTTTAGCGAGATATATATTTTCCTACACGGGTACCTATGCATTAACTCATGTATCGGGAAAATAAATAACATTCATATCGACGCTTCAAAGGAAAAATTGACTAAGCGACATTGAGCTGATTGAGCTAACTTTACAGGAGAGCAGTTTAAAAAGTTGGAATTTTAGAAAAAATAATATTTTTTTTGTAATCCTCCTACCGCCGTTATTCTTACTGTTTTGGAAACCTTATTTTATCATCTATGTATGTATTTTGTGGCATATACAACAACTTTTCTAAAAATTCAACTTTAAACTGCTCTCCTGTAAAGTTAGCTCAATGTCGCTTAGTCATTTTTTCCTTTCAATCGTCGATATTATAACCAAAGTCTTATCATGTCCATATAGCATGAAAATGCTTAAGAATTCATGCGACTAGCGGTCATCCGTTCGACTGCCGAGGAAAATTGACTTAAGTCGGTCGATAACATACGATCCGATCGATGCAAGCCGAGCTGCGAGCGTTTGAATTATTAAAAATTTTGAGGGAGTTCATTTTGAAGTAAAATTATCAGTTTTGTACGGTGATAATTGAATACGTTTATTTCTTTATTTATAAGCTTTATTGTAAAACCTACAAGCTAGGCTTACAAAGGGCGGACTTAATGCCATGGGGCATTCTCTCCCAGTCAACCCATGGTGTAGGTGAGAAGGTGTGGTTAGGCGGTAACAATAATTATTGGATGGAATAATATGCTGTAATAATACATAATAATAATAATGATAAAATGTGTACATAATTATAAATTAATTATTTCAATACTTATATAACTTTATTATTAACTTTATTTATTGATAGAAAAACATTAATATAATGAACATTACCACAATATTTCAAGAGTTCCCTCAAGTCCTCATGGATACCATAGTCAGAATTGAATTTTGATAAATATGGGAACCAATCTTAAAAACAAAAAATATTTTTTCCAAATAAATGACGTAAAGTAAATGAAAGAGTTCTGAAAAAAATTTGATTTTCGGTAACAAATACAAAAAAGCGGCCAAGTGCGAGTCGGACTCGCCCATGAAGGGTTCCGTAGCAGCAAGTAACATAATATAAAAGTTCTTGTAGTTCGTTTTAACTTTGATTGATGTTTTAATAATAGTGTATTTTTGAAGTGAAACTTCTTTAGAATCGTTGTGATTTCAAACCGGATGCAACGGAAAAAACAACAGGTAAGAGACACAAATACAAAAATGTGTAGGATGAAGCCAGGAAAGAATGAGACAGAAATATGCATACTATAAGCATGCATATAATAACTGCTAATTTCTTCGTTGAATCTAACTTCTCCGTAGCTCAATGGTCAGGACGTAGATACACAATACCTGATGCGCAGGTTCGCGTCTCTCAGTATTTCTTTTTTTTAGTTTTATTTTTATACTGTTTTTAAATACTTTCAAATGCTCTTTTAAATATTTTCAAAGAATTTATCAACAAAAAATAAGAATTTCATTTTCGTTGTCAAGCTTGCTTATTTAATATCTGTCGATCGACCGACCGATTGTTGTTTCTTAGTTAGTCGCTAGATGGCGCGCTACAGTAATTTTGTGTAAGACGGCTGCTAGATGGCACTTAATAATTTACGTGTTGTTGTCGAGGGGTTTTTTATATCTTGTTTAGTTTCACTTCTATCGTGTGTGAATCGCACACACACCTTTTGTTTTTTTTTTTATTAAAAAAAACTACTTACTAGATCTCGTTCAAACCAATTTTCGGTGGAAGTTTGCATGGTAATGTACATCATATATTTTTTTTAGTTTTAACATTCTCTTATTTTAGAAGTTACAGGGGGGGGACACACATTTTACCACTTTGGAAGTGTCTCTCGCGCAAACTATTCAGTTTAGAAAAAATGATATTAGAAACCTCAATATCATTTTTGAAGACCCCACACGTATGGGTTTGATGAAAAAAAAATTTTCGAGTTTTAGTTCTATGTATGGGGAACCCCAAAATTTATAATTATTTTTCTATTTTTGTGTGAGAATCCTAATGCGGTTCACAGAATACATCTACTTACCAAGTTTCAACAGTATAGTCCTTATAGTTTCGGAAAAAAGTGGCTGTGACATACGGACGGACAGACAGACAGACATGACGAATCTATAAGGGTTCCGTTTTTTGCCATTTGGCTACAGAACCCTAAAAACAAAACATCAACCAGATTGCGAATCTTATTTAAAACCTGAATTCAAATCAACCAATAGAAAACATTACCACATAGGTATGTAACGTACCTAATATAGGCATGTGTTTAGTACCTTAACCTTTACATAACAAAGCTCAAATGTAAAACTTATTCACTGGTCACGATAAATTGGAGTCAAGTGACTCACACAGCGGCGAGTGGAGACCGGTGGACAATGACTCATTATTTCATTACGTGTTATGTTTTCAATCTGCTGAGATCGCAGTTTCATAATCTTTCTCTCGTATTGCTAATCATCACACCTCATCACACCAAATGCGGGCTCCCTGCTTGCAGCAGTTGCATCGCATCAGTGATGCTTTGGTGTTACACATGTCCATTCTATAGATAGATGATGGCTAGTCTGTTCATAAATGGACTATTTACATTTAATATAAAAATAATAAACGAATATAAATAAAACATGAGAGGTGTCAAGGGACACCCGGATGGAACGAAGTTCCTTTCGATTTAAGTATTGTTTTGTTGTACAGCGCCATCTCTGTAAAACTCTCTGAATCACTTCAAAAAAAGTGTCGTCATTCGTAAAATCAAAAAGTGTCGTAATTTTCCGTCTAGCCCCCTTTCACAACGCGCGATAAGGAACTTCGTTCCAATAGCTATCCAACAGTTGGGTTTAGAACTATAAACATAAGTGACCACTAGCCACCCGATCGTAAGTAGTTATTCTAGACTTGTACCTGGAAATCCAGGGATTGCTGACATCCGTGACGTCACAACCCTGTCAAACAGAAATCAATAAAAATTAAACTGAGCTTGTGCGTTGTTATGGACTCATTACAAGCACAAACAAACGCTAATCGCTCATTTAAATAATTGTGTTTTAAAGAAAAGCACATGATGTGAGATAAACGTTGGAAATTAACTAAACGCGATACAATTTAAAGATCTTTAAGATGAATTATAAAAAATATTTGTCATTCACCGATTGGGATTTCCCATCGGCAACAACCATTCAACTTGTTTATCCCGCGAATCGAATCTGTTTTTATTTTTGTCTTCTATAAAGAGTAATTGTCACTCAACCCAAATTTATGCTCCCCATGACAACAGAAGTATGTCATTCTCTCACAAAATTACACCTGTGTTATTAAATACAATGTCCGCCCTCCCTGCCCTTTAATAAAATTTTAACAAAACAAAAATATGAAGTACATCCTTCCCAATAACAATAAAAAAGAATCATCGAAATCAGTTGGCGTGATATTCCACTTGTCGCGCACTATGTATAATTTGTATAATATGTATAATAATAATTATGGTTTTTATCATATATGCCATTGACAGATCTCGCTCAATATGTGGGACCACATGACAAGCACCAGCTTTCGATTAAAAAAATAATCATCAAAATCGGTTCACCCAGTCGAAAGTTCTGAGGTAACAAATATTTAAAAAAAAAACATTCAGTCGAATTGAGAACCTCCTCATTTTTTTGAAGTCGGTTAAAAAAAACGACATGTAGGTACGTCCCTTTTCATCATCCGTTTTTGAACTTTTTTGTTACATTTATTTATTTACTAAAATGTATTGCTATGGCATTTTTCTAGTCGATCAAGCACAGCACAGTTATAAAATATTTAATTAATTAAAAAATATATATTAATTATTAATGTTAATAATATATTATTAATGTTATTATTATATTTTTAATATTAACCATCGTTTGAGACTAACACAGAATATGACCGAAAAGGATCAAAAACATAATTTTATAACTGTAAATATATTATTATCACCCGTGCTCACCACGGGTATCTACTCTCTCCTCTCTCCTCTTGAGAAAGCCTAGAGCATATCCACCACGCTGCTACAGATCCGATCACTTCAGGAGGACAGTTAGGATCAACCCGATCGACACAAGCCATCGGTCGAGCTATGATAATAATATGTCATTTTCAACTGGCTAGAGAATAACATTACAGATTTATCGCAGTTTTACTTATAGCCTAAGATCCGGCTGCAGGATTAGTGCGCTCATCTGTTTTTTTGCTAAAACCAAATTTTTATGCATATTTATAATTAGGATAATATATGTATAATTACCAGGTTGCCTATCAAAATTCAATCAAATATCAAAAGCAGTGATAGCCTAGTGGTTAGAACGTTGGTCTCCCGAACGCGGGAGCCCGGGTTCAAATCCTGGCACGCACCTCTAATTTTCAAATATTATGTGCGTATTACAAGTTAATTATCACATGCTTCGGTGAAGGAAAACATCGTGAGGAAACCTGCACACCTGAGAGTTCTCCATAATGTTCTCAAAGGTGTGTGAAGTCTACCAATCCGCACTTGGCCAGCGTGGTAGACTATGGCCTGTACCCCTCACATTGTGAGAGGAGACCCCGAGCCCAGCAGTGGGACAATTATGGGTTGTTGCTTTGCTTTTTGCTTTGCTATCAAAATTTGGCCGCTAGTATGTATCGGGCTTAAAACGACGTATGATTGGCTCAAAAGTGTCACGTGACCGCTTTGG
Organism: Thymelicus lineola; assembly: GCA_963932265.1. Classification (NCBI taxonomy): domain Eukaryota; kingdom Metazoa; phylum Arthropoda; class Insecta; order Lepidoptera; family Hesperiidae; genus Thymelicus; species Thymelicus lineola. The sequence goes on from OZ010698.1 coordinate 2,307,081, forward strand.
TAACACGAATTTGACGTTTACACTGGAACTTGGCTGGAATTAAGAGTTCTAGACCGCCAGGTGTATAAAATTCTTGAAGACCACTGTACCAGGTGCGCAAGTGCACTCATTAGCTGGTCTAAGTTACTCGCGCGACAATTCGCCGGTAACGCGTTTATATTTAGAACCTGATATGGGTTACAGATATTTCTCAGAAATACGCACGGCCTGTTTGTATGTAATGCAATGTTATTACGAAATTGTTGTTTGTATGTACTATTTATTTGTATATTTAACGAATGATTGGATGAGTAAATGAACGACGAAATGACGATTTATTTATGTGCAGTACTCGGTAGAACGTTTTAGCCATAGTTTGGCCTAATTTTTTTAAATAGTATTTTGTACAACTACCTTCTTATATGTATACATATATATTCTATAGTTCTATTTCACCAAAACCTAGCATGCTTGTTACGGGAGAAAATACCCACAACACAGGATGCTTTTCAAATATTATGTGAATATAATAACTATGAACTAAAAACAAGCGTACAGTGTCTGCACTCAATCTTCTTACAGGGAATTTCTGCATCGTTGATTTTCAGTGCAACCTTAAATCGAATTAAGCTCATGTCACGTACTTGATAATCATAACTCACTATTCAATAGGTACTTGAAACAAATCAATGATTTTAAATAACTAAAAAATTTATTATTACATATTTAAGAGTACTAAATAAAGAGTAATAATAAGTAAAGAGTAATTTACTATCACTTATTGGAAATTAAAACCCGAGACTAAAACAAGTAGGTAAGTACTTAATTATATTGTAGATATTGGTTGGAGACGTGCGCTATGTACCTATATAAGACTTACGAATTTAATAGTGTAGTAAATTGTGCAAGATTCATTCCTGGCCACCTGTGCCTGTGATTGGCGTTCATACCAATACTTTATTACTGCCTATTAAATATTTGATAAAGACTGTGTAGTTGTGTACCCAATATTATTTAGTCTAATGTGTATTTAGATATGTACTATCAAAATTACTGTAAAGGGGTAAATCTCCTGTGCAGAGGTAAAAAACAGCAGGCAGGGGGCACCACTAGTCCCTAAGACAAACCATTGCTTCTTTAATATGTCGATAGATGGCGTTAAGTACTATGCGTACAGTTCAGCGTTAAGGCTTCCAATACGTACTTACGTAATTACGCAAATACGTAATTACGGACAGATTTTAAGAGTCCCACAAATACGTAATTGAAGAGTTCAAATCCGTAATTACGGATAATAACGCAACGGATAATAAATAAACGTATAATAACGCAAGTACATAGATAGGATATTATTAATTTAAAAGAAAGAAGTTTAAGATTGCTTAAAACAATTTTAACAATTTTCATGCTGTAAAATTATTAAATGTGGTATGTCATTTGAAAGGTAATTTTATTGGATTTCAAATGCTAGTAAAAAAAATAATTTTATTTTATATTTCCTACTGAAATTTTAGGAATTAGTGCAACAGGTCGAAATTGTGGACATCTAAACGAATAGAATAAAACGAAAAGATCTTAAAATTTTATTTCCAATTTTATTTTCTTCCCCCTCAATATTTTGTATTAATGACTCTAATGACCCCCTGGTTCTAATGACTGCTCGTAATCGGTTTGTCATCGACCGGATGAGTTTCCTGATGGAATCTTGTAAGATTTCCTGCCACTCTTCGACTAAAGCAGTTATTAGGTCCTCAATCGACGCTGGAGCTTGCCATCTTCCTCGTACCTACCTTTTCAACTCATCCCACAAAATTTCAATTGGATTCAAGTCAGGGCTACGGGCTGGCCAGTCTAGTGTGGGAATCCCGACTTCTTTCAGGTACTGTCTTGTCTCTGCAGTGGTGTGGCAGCGGACATTGTCGTGCATTAACAGCATATCCTGCCCAATAAAACCAGGGTAGGGAAGCACGTAGTCTAGCAGAATGTTGTTGATGTATCTTTCTGCGGTTAGCCCTCCTCTCCGACCTCCACCGGGTACGAATATCAGCTCCGTTTTGGCTTCGATAGAAATCCCTGCCCACATCATACAGGACCCACCCCCCTATGCCACGGTTTTTGCAGAACAGCATTGTGCAAATCGCTCTCCCGGTCTCCTGTAAACTTGGACGGTCGCTACCATGCAGACACATTCTAGTTTCGTCCAAGAACAAGACTTGGCTCCATTGCTCTATACCCCAGTCTAAGTGATCGCGGGCAAATTGAAGCCGGGCTTGTCTGAGCCGCTGCTGGACGTCAACGCTGGTCAGGTATCGATTCCGGAGTGAAGTGGAGACAATAAAACGGTCATTTCTCACAGAAGTGTATCGCTGACGGCCAGAACCTGGTCTTCGCACTAAGTTTCCAGTTTCCCTGAAACTCTGGTATACTTTTGAGACACATGACTGACTGAGATGAAGCTGATAAGCGATAGTACGCTGAGACAACCCATGCTGGATTAGAATGACGATTTGAGCGGCTTCTGCAGGTGTGGTTTCTATTTTTTTACTTTCTGTGTTCCCAGTGGCGTGAATTATTGGACTGATGACAATTTTTTCACCCATGGCCCTTTTTATAGGGTTTCAGGACTTGCAAACTATATTTTGTTTTATTTTAAAAAAATAATGAGTTTTGTTTTTTCGTACCATGATATAAGCTGACTAAGATTTGGTTATGATATCAAAAGAGGATGAAAGCCAAAGCCAAGCCAAGCCTTTCAAATGATATACTACATTCTACAATTTCATTGCATGAAAATTGTTAAAATTGTTTTGAACAATCCCCGTTTAGGTGATTCCAGTATAAAGCTCGCAAGTGTAGATACACTAACTGCATAAATAACTTTGTAATCCCATATAAATATATAGGATAATAAAGTTACATTTGCAGTGAATGAATCAGTGTATATGTATAATATAATGAAATAATAGGTGTAGATAAGTACCTAGATATAATTATGTTCAAAGGTAACTTATAAAATGGTCAACGGAATAAAAAAGCAAGAATGGGAGAAGATATCTTATGAAGTTTTACCAAAATCCCGCAAAATATTAAGTAGACTAAATTGCCCGAAATTGTTAGTATTCAAGAAGTAGAAGGTACTGGAAGGGAAAAAAGTAGGACTAACTACAAAAAGAAACGAGATGCAATCAAAAATATAACTTGTAAAAAAAAAACAAGTCTTGCAACTCAGTTCTACCGTAAAAATTTGTGAGATCCATGTAATACCAAGTTGGTTAATTTATTCAATCCCTACTTAAGGGTCCTTCTGTCTTAAGTTATTACGTAATTAGCTAACCTAACAACATCTTACAGTGACCATATCAACATGTTCTAAATAAATAGATTGACTTGGCACATCTCACAAATTTTTACGGTAGAAGAACTGAGTTGCGAGACTTGATTTTTTTTACAAGTTATGTTTTAGATGGCATCATATTATCAAGAACAAAAATTAAATAAATAAAACTTTGAGCTTATTCGTACGTAATTGATTTTAGATCTGGAGTTTAATTTTAAAATTATTATCTTCTGTAGTTTCTTGTTAATATAATAGGTAAATGTGAACATTTGAAGATGTTTGATTTTTTATTTCTATTCCTTCCTAAAATACAATGTATTTTATACGCAAAAAAATTGCGCCCTAAAAAAACAAATCAGTTACGTAATTACGTAATTACGTATTTAGAGCACCGAAATGCGTATCTAAATACGTAATTGGAAAATCCGTATTTTTGGAAGCCTTATTCAGCGTACGTACAGTACAGTCTATAAGTGGGTGTAATAAAAGGAATTACATATTTAACTTTAGAGAAACTTCGGCTCGGCATAATAATATAGGTCTTCTTTAAGTATTTATTAAGGAAAAATACAAATTCTACAAGACATCTGTGATGTGGGGTGGACTGTGAGGTGAAGTACTCCATTCTGCTGAAATTCAGACGAGGCTATGGCGAAACGTCCCTAATGTCCCCTATCGATGCAGGTGCTCGACAGTACACATGCATGGCGGTAGCGCGGTAGGGTTTCTATTACCCACCTGTGTACTTACTGCGAGTTTTATTTGACATAACGGGCTCGCAAAGTAAATGCAAGTTGGCTAAAATTTCTATGGGAGCGAAGCAGAGCCATCTAGCGGCAGTGAAAAGCTTCGGTCCCATACAAAACAAATTTTAGTCAACTCGCATTTACACACAGAATACGTATTAGTACCTATTAGTACAGAAAAATCACTCCGCAAAATCATTTAAATAAATAGCGACTTTTGCTCCGACACAGTAAAGTGTAACTCAGGCCGCACAGCGCTAATCTTCAACAGTTATGTTCATCTTCTAGACGTTGCCTCTCTTTCTAATCATAATTATTATCCTCTCAGATAACCTCAGGTTTGTCGTTGTTTGTGATGACATGTGTGATTACGAATGTATGACACAGCGTGGCAGCCCTTCTGAAATTGACCCGACACGTCGAACGCGGCACGTACTTGTAGCATCATACCAAAAGTGCGGAGTGCGCCTGGCCTGACAATATTAAGAATTAATTCCAAGTGTGGGAGCTTTATTTTTTTATATAATACTTAGCTGTACCCTCAGGGATAACAATAATAGCAACACTGCAGTTGATTTATTAGTGGCAATACTACCGCCAGGAACTCTGAATTAGATTAGTTGGTTGCATCATTTGTTCAGCGTCACGTTCTCAAGCTAGCGTTGCTCTCTTTGTTTATTTCTTATTTAACAGTAATTCATAAGCGGTACGAATAAGTGGATAGTACTTTAATTTTTTACACAACTTCAAACGTCAAAGATGTAACAAAAAACTGCAAATTGTAGATAGTAGGCATGGATAAATTACTCTAACTGGATACATAACTTCGTAGAGGTACCTGAAGACGGATGACGTCACAACTTAAATTGATGGAAAACATATTTTTCAGTTTTTTTTATTCTACAAGAAAAAGAAAAAAATTCAAATTAATGTGAATATTGCTTATTTTTCAAAACCCGCTCCTGGAGGAATCCTTTGTGATTGTATCGTGGATTTCAGTATATAAATTACTAAACATAGATAAGTGCTTCAATATTAATTCTCATTTTTTTAATTTCCTTCTGCAAGAGGTACAAATAAGATAAAACATAATTTCTGTATGCGAAACTGGGGGCAACAGCTAATATTAATAAAGGAGGTAGAATTTTAACATCGCTCATGATTTCTTTGGGTTCGGTCTTGTTAGTGAACGAGTTCGCGATTCGTTTGAAACTGTATCTACTACATTTTCAATGTCTTACGTTACGACTGGTACGAGTGGGTACTTGCTTGGTACGGGAGATCATTATCACATTTTTATGGCAACTCTCGGTCATAGCATCTACAAATTAATATTTAATGACTTTAAATTTCGACATCTACAAACTCCAATGATATTTGTAGTGTCGCCCGTAGGTTTTTTGAAGTTTAAATACTTTTTTAGGCGCGGTATGAAATAAATGGAAAAAATGATGAGAGTGAAATTTTAAGATTAGCAACACGGACGGACGGTGGTCGGTGACACAAAAACGACGGTGACGAAAAATGTCACGCGCGTTTTTAAAAACAATTACATATTATTATATTGTTTTTTTAATGATGTTAGAATATTGTTTTTGAATATTGCATTTTAAAACTTTTTTAATTATTGTTTATTTTTTAATAATGTTTTTTGAATTTTTTTATTTTAATTTTTTTGATTATTTAATTTTTATTTATTTTTAATTTCTTTGAATTTTTTAAATGTCATTTTTTCGAATTTTTTAATGAAATGGTTTTTTTCATGCCAAAGAAGTATAACTTCTCACGCGCGTACACGTTTATTTTTTTTGTTCTGGCATTTCTTAATGGAATATATCTCTATCCTACTTTCATTCACGTTGTTTTTTTTACCAATATTATTCTTGAAGAATAGTACTTCGATCAAATCATAAAATACTAATACCAAGTAAATAGATACCTAAACTACTTACTTTATAACGAAAAATGCTAATTATTACTTACAAAAAAATCTGAACTAATTACATATTTCAAATTAGGTTATTTTGGTGAATTGTAGTTTGTTCTTAAGTTTTTAAAATTCATAGTAAACGTGAAAAAAGTTATTAAAATAAAGTCAATAGTCAACATTATTTTATGAACTAACATACCTATACAAATTCATAAAGCAAAACTGGAATAAAATTTAATCGATACGTAACAAATTACACCATACTTAAAACGTTCTAAATAATATATGTACATAACTCTATTCTTTTATTATTCTCCAACATTGTAAACAGCAGTTATTGACAACAAGAGCCGCTAGGCGAACTGATTACGTGATTAATCATTATAAATAGACCTACATATATAGCTAATAAAAGCTGTAATTGATAATTTATATTAATTCACACCAGTTATGCAGGTAAAAACAGATGTCCTTGAGAAGCGTTAGTTAACAAGTTTCCTTTTACAGACGATAATACTAATATTAAAATAAAAAATATACAAAAACACCTACCCATTTTTAAGAGAGTCCAAAACGCTCCGCTTTTGTCACAAAAATCCAACAATTTTTAACGCAAACAGCAAACAATAACTGTTACTAACTGGTCTTGACTACTAGACTGACAATAGATTCGCGTTGCTCAAATTTCGAACACCGAATGCAGCCATTTTAAAATTTCAATGGCCATTATCAAACATTCGAGAATTCAACAAAAAATTAAATACATTATTTAGCGTCACTATAATTAACCGGTTTTCCGGTTATCGCTGTAATTCTTATAGTATAATTAAACAATTATTTATTAAAATTCACATAAACCAATTATTTTAATGGAAAAAGAACCCAAAAATGTGAGATATTTAACAATTGAATAGGATTGTAATTTTATTTCCGAAAATGGACGCGATAAATGAAATGAAACGCGACCGTCATTCGAAATTCGAACGCGAAAATGGCGATCGAATATAATTGAACGCGACGTAGAGCGACACAGATTCGATTTTAAACGAGTAGGTAAATACTGTAAATAGGTAGTTCGGGTATTAAGGAGCATTCGAGTACGCGGGCGCTCCGCAAAGATTCTCCTTTGGAATAAACAGTGACACGGAGTGCTCAGTGCACTTTGCCGTTGTCTGCGAACACTGCGTGCTACTCGACTTGATAGACACGACTGGTGTCTAGTCTCTCACTCCCTCTCTCTCACTGTTTTCACTCTTCTCTTCAGACCGGTACTCCGGCTACTTTATCTATCCTACACGGTAGTTGAATTTCATGTTAAAAAGGCTGAATGTACTCTTTCAGTTTCGCTGAATAGTAAGTGTTTTGAAACGCCTCGAGATGCGATTTCAAATGTTATACTTTCCTGCTAAGTAGCAGTAAGTAAGTACTTAAAGTAGGTAATAGAAATATCATTATGTATGGCATCTATAATGTTGGTAATCGTAACATGATACAAGATCAAACGGTGGTCACAATTATAATTATCGTAGAAGATTACATATTATTTCACTGATCGTAGAAAAATATTTACAATATTCTATTAAATTAAATACATTTAAAAACCATTTCATTGCAACGTTCTTCTATTTTAAAAAAGACACTGATAAACCTATAGGATGAGATAACATTGGGTTTTTTAGTTTAAAACACATTATTCAACTCTACTACTATTATTAACAACTACGTTGTATAAACTTATTATAACTTACTTTACTGATCTAATTCTAAAACAAGTAACAGTTTAAAAAACTAAATACACGGTTTTATATTGTCAATATAGATACTGAAGAAAAAATTGGGACTGTACTGATAACCATTAAGGAGTTCCCTCAGCCTGACAACCTGACCTCCTGTTCCCAGACAAACCTGTGTATCAAGCCATGCTTGTGATAACAATCCATTGCCATCAGAACTACAGCAATGTGTAAAACAACTCCTTAGGGTATGTGGAAGTAGGTCTAACTATAATAGGCTTGCAAGATTTGACCCAAATAAACAAGCAGGGCAAGCTAAATAAAACCGTTTAAAAAATATAAACGTGTACTTATGTACGCGCGTGGGAAGTAATACTTCGTTAGCATGAAAAATATTTCAAAAAAAACAATAGTCAAAAAAATCCAAAAAAAAAAATTAAAAAAAAACAATAATTAAAAAAAAACAATATTCAAAAACAATATTCTAACAACATTAAAAAACAATATAATAAATGTAATAATAATCATTTTTTCATAACACGTGTTTTTAAAAACGCGCGTGACGTTTTTCGTCACCGTCGTTTTTGTGTCACCGTCCGTGTTACAAATCTTCTCATAATTTTTTCCATTACATATTTTTTAGTAGCTTCGTAGTTTTAGTAGTCTCATTCTTATTTTTTAGTAGGTTAAAATATCACCATGTTCCATAATCATATATTCTTAACCTAGTAACTCTAATATAATACGGTGTTTGGTCGACTAATCGAATCCGTTCCTTAGCCTACACTAGTACAGCCTATAATGCAAACTGACAATGAATTAACTATCGAAGCATGTGTAATTGTATAAACTGTTACACTGACTATTCACTGTACCAATCACAATTCACAAGTTAACTTGTACCGAACAAACACGATGATATTACTCGATAAACAACTTAGTCGATAAACACTTAACTTAGTTGACTTGACTCTGGCTCAACTTAACACCACTTTCCGTTTATAACTTAGACGACAACTCGCACCTTCAGTGGAAAAAAGGCATAAGATGAAAATTGCAATTTTACAGCAGAGCAAAAAACTGCTAAAATATCAGTAAGTAGTCAAAGGAATTTACATTACGATTTCTTGCACAAAACCGTCAAGATTAATGATATAAATTAAAAAAAAAATTGCATAGGCATCTTTTGTTCCCTCTTTCCAATCATATTAATAACTCAAATTCAACGTAAGACCACTTATCCTTTTTTTCCACTGAGGGTGAGAACTATACCATCTATAGTAATATTATAAAGCTGAAGAGTTTGTTTGTTTGGTTGAACGCGCTAATTTATTTATTTAATCTTTTTTGTAAGACCTAAAACAGGTTTTTACAAAGGGCGGACTTAATGCCTTGAGGCATTCTCTACCAGTCAACCCAGGGTGATGGTGAGAAATTGCGGTCTCAAGAACTAGACCAGGAACCAGTAACTGGTTAGAATTGAAAAATTCTTTTTATTTTTGATAGTCCTTTCCCTACTCTCGGCACTTAGTTAGGGGTTTAATAATACTTGTTAATAAAGAAATACATTTTATGGGTATCTTTTGGTATATTTTGTTTTATGTTTTTTCAACATGCCACTATTATGTGAATTAAAATAGCTAATTTCTTTCTACTAATTATAATATATTTAAAAACTGTCTGCACTATGTGAATTTATCCTCATTAATAACGATAACAATAAAATAAATTCCAAAACAAAAAAAAAACACGGTTTAAATAATTTTATCTTCTCCGTATCCGAAATTCGGGGTGAACCTCCTAATTCTATTACGTGTCCGGTTTAGCAACGTTGTATCCGACCGGCAAGCAGGCACTCAGACACAATGCACCCGTGAAGGTAGCCGAGTGGCTGATGAGAGCCAGTCAGTGCAGGGCTCAGACATTGTTAATGCTCCTTCATCGTCCTTTAACTTCTCTTTACAATAAAACATCAATATATGTACTTGTGAAGATCAATTATCTATAGTAAATTTTTCAGAGGAATGTGATTTAGTGGATCTTGACACTACTTTTTATTGAAATTTTAAATTAATTTTAAAAATGTGTGCTGGGACACAGTAGAAGTGAAACTTCAACGGACAAGTGGAATTCATTGGAAAATTTTGTCTAAAAAATATTTCAATCAAAAAAATTTAAACAAAAAACATTCCAAAAAAATATGAAAAAAATATTTAAAATAAATTTTCAAAAATAAATATTTTAAACGAATGGCAACGTGTTTATTTATTACAAATATTTCCACGCGATATCTCGTCTACCCCACCACGCTTTTTCGTGACAGAAAATCCTAATACCCCGTCTATATAGAAGTTTCACTTCAAATATAATTAATCATCCATCATCCATCCTTCAGCTCTTGGAGGGCCACCGGACATAGGCCTCCCCTAACTAAAATAATTAATAGTAAACAGAAATTAGTTTTAGCATTAAATGATGATTATTTATTTTTAAGTTATTTTTGTGTCACTCTTATTTTTAAATTACTACTATAAGAAGACATTGTTTACCAAAATTCTATGCACTATTGAATTCTATGTGCGTTGGATATTTTACATGTTGTTTGATCACTTTTAGTTATACGAGTATCATAGAACAGATATTTGGAAAGTACATGTGTGTATATATGATTCGGGGAACTCACCATGTGTATTTTGTATACCAATACGCAAGTGCATGGATCGTGCTCTCGGCTAAGCTAACCATCAGACCATCAGAGTTGATTTTCCAATTCCACGATGTTCGTGTTCAGTACAAATTTATCAGTTCAGCACCTCATGGTTAATCTGTAGGGGAAGGGGGGGCATAACGGGGACGTTAAGGGAAATAGCCAATAACAGAATAAACAAAATATATTAAGTAATTATTATAATCATAACACTTCGGTTACATATTAGGGTTATCATTTGGAATAGAATTTGGCGAAGTAACTAATCAAATAATGCTTAAATTTTAATTTTATGAAACCCTTATGAAAACCCCATTGTGCCCCGTGGTAGGGGCAGTATGGGGTACATGGTTATTTTATTCACAATAAGTGCAGATGTGAATTTCTTCTGGGTTCTCGTCGTCAACACGAGCACAGGCTGTATGACACCATCGTCTGCATAGTTGGCAGGCCACCCAACCCTCCGCAGACTTTAAATATGTATGTTTCTCATCAAGGCAATACAGGCATAAAATATCCTCGTCTAAGTTTTGTATAATGTATGTATTGCCTCTCGAACTTTTCTTTTTGTACATTCGTACCATATGTAATACCTAAAACAAAATTAAAATTCCAATTCATTCAATTCATAAAATTCCAATTCCAATCATTCCTTTAGGCTACCTTACATAATGGGGTACCCCGTCATGCCCCATAGCCATGACCCCGTCATGCCCCTACTGGTAACATTATGTGAAATAATTGACAAAAAAAACAAATCTACAGTTAGAGTGATTTTGTTTAAAACATATCAATAAATAATATCTCTACAAAAACACAACAAATAAACAATAATAGTAATGAAAACACTTACCTTTCTACATGTGTTTCCGTATTCACTCAAAATTAGATGAAATCACATCAAAAAATATTTATTTTCGTAAAAACCAAACGACTGCAGACTAGTCGCCGGTCACTGTTGGATTAAATACTGATACGAAATGGTCATTTATTAGTGAAAACAACAAACGTCTAGTGTGCATCGTTACTTGTTTTTTTGGGTGACCCCGTCATGCCCCGTGACCCCGTTATGCCCCCCCTTCCCTTATCTATTCGATAGCCTATTTGATACTTGGTGATGAGGTAGTAAATTACTGAGTAACTAAAATTTTAACAAAAAAATTGGTTGTCTGTAAAGTCGGTTTACGGACAATGGTTTTACGTGATAACGTCTATTTCGTAGAAGAATAATTTATGATATAAATAATGTACTTAATGTAAGAACGTAATGGAAGCCCTACGCACGGAGCCGCGGTGCTACTCGCCAGTTGTGTCAGCTTGAACATGGCTTGACGCGCCACCGCGACCCGCGTATCTAGCTAGATTATAATATTAAATTTCATACTAACTATACGATTTTAAACATATTTGAGTTGAAAATTTGGTTTAAATCGTTTTAAATATCAGGAGCTGCGCGACATCTGTGATTTTCTTGACTACAACTAAAGTCCGAGTCGATGTACTGTGTAAAGTTCTTTCAAGTAGTTCATACCTATAAACAGAGATGACGCTATTGTAGATTTTCGTTTTCATATAATAATAATACGTACGAGCTACGAGAAATCATTTCTTTTCAAAAGATTGTAAAATAAAATAAAAATGAAATGAAAAATGCCTTCCAAGCGGACCGATTACGCTTGAGTGGGAGAGAGACGGCCGGTCTAGCGTGCCTCTCTCTCTAATGCTGCGCGCGCTTTAGTAACGTAACGTTACTCCGGCCGTTACTCGGTTTTCGTGAATGCCTCTCAGGCTCATCGTCTTTATAAACGTTATCACGTTAAAAAGAACCGACTTCAAATGAAGTACATCCTTTCAAATAAAAAAAGAATCATCGAAATCGGTTGGCGTGCACATACTTAATGCAAATTAAAGACTTATAATAATATGCTTTTCTCATGGATGCCATTGACAGATTTCGTTCTTTAAGTGGGATCATATTATGACGAGCACTAGCTTTCGATTAAAAAAAGAATCATCAAAATCGGTTCACCCAGTCGAAAGTTTTGAGGTAACAAACATAAAAAAATACAATCGAATTGAGAACCTCCTTTTTTTGAAGTCGGTTAAAATGGCTTCGGGTATGATACCCAAAGAAGATTTTACTAGTGCTCAGCCCGCGGAGAGATTTTTTTGTTACTCGATTTTTTTTAATTTACATTATTTTATTTATTTTCATGTAACATTAGGCTCTATTTAATTATTCGGGTACAATACGCTATCAATACAAAAATAAATTTAAATGCGGGCGGATAGCATTAGAAAATGATGTCATAGGTTCCTAATTTGGTCTTTATTTTCGGAGTTTTAAATCTTCATCCGACAGATATTTTGTCAATTTTTAAAACGTAGGTACCTACTGTTTTTAAATTTATTTTAATATTTATTTATAGACAATAGACCGCTGCAGCGCTGGTCCGCGCCCCGGTACGCGTCACTGGCGCTAATGCGTTGCGGTGCGCCAAACAAACCAATACCCATTTAACGTTAACGCAACAATGAGGATATTGCCTACATAAAATATTACTTCACTACCTGCCAACGTCACGCAAGATAATCGATACATTTCAAGTGCAATTCCGGCTTCGCCTCGCGAACCTACCGATTTCATGTTTGAGAACGAATACTTCATAATTTTATGTTTACAATTAAATTAAAACCTAAAAAAATAACAACTTCATTGTAAGTTATAAATAAATTACTAGTGCCGGATGGATTAGTTAAAAATTGCGATGTTGTTAAACTTAACATATAAACAGCCAACATCGAAGTATATAAACTCAATTGTAAGCTTATGTAAGCGTATATAAACTCTATCTATCGCGAGTTTAGACCAAAGCTAGAGCAAGATCTAAACATACTCTATACTTCGAACAAGAGCTAACTCAAAAAGAGGTAACACTAACCAAAGATTACTTGTTTTTCGACATTGCAAACTCACGTTAAAACATCTTAGGGGCTTATTTTCAGAAAGTTGACGGTAACTTAAGCCTTGCTAGTCAGGGTAAAAAAAAAACAAACTATTCACGAGTATCTGGAATTAAACTGGGTGGTGCAACGCTTAGTGAACTCCAAATGAGGGACCTAATACTCTTCCCTTCTACAAAGAGGGAAGGTTGACTTCGACCTAAGCCACCATTACGAAGATAAGGTAGAAAATTCTCCAATTACCCTTGACTTTACATCATACAAAAGATGACATAGATATATAATTTACATGTATATTTTAAATTATAGCAAATAACACACGACATCCAGCACAAAAGGAAAATTGCGATCCAATCGATACGAAGGTTCAAGCAACCTTTGAAACAGGTCACTGTGACATGAATATCGGGGAACTATACAAATTGACGTTTACAATATTTAAATCACTTAACATTTTTTATAGTTTAAGGCTGGAGCTTAGGGCTGGAGAAAAAAAATTGCGCGCCTAATTTGTAAATGATCAATCACCGTAGGAAGCCCAATGTATTCTGAAGGAGTCTCATTTTATTAAGGCTTTTTGAAATCCTACTAATGAAGAAAGAAACTCCTTATACTATGTTGTGCATTATGTAAGTAATATAATGTAATGTAATAAAATAATTTAAATATGTCTTTATAATGGAAGTTTATTATAATATCGTCGGTATTACTTTGTAAATTTTGACTTTCTTCCTATGACGAAACGAATAAATTGAATTTGACTTCTGAAAGAGACAAAGGTTACCCCAGTTTTCTTTCCGTTTATTAGCGAGTTGCGACCGTACTTGTGCGTCAAGGTTCTACGGTTGCACTTTCAGAGAACCAGTAACTAAGTAGTAAACTGGTTTTCCAAACCCTGCGGTCCTTTCAGAGGTCCACGCGTCCGTGATATATCTTTGATTCTTTGATGTCATGAGTGTTCTTCGACAATTACCATTAGATGGTCCGTCTATCCTTACTTGAACCATCTAATCATAGATCGTGTTTTCTAGGAAAACAGGTACTGGAAATATTAATAGCTAAAAGTTCATTCGAAATTTATACAATTTTAATTCCCTTTTAAGTGTATGAAACATTGTTTGCTTGTTTTTTAGCCTTGCAAATAAAATTCCTGCTCCATTAGGCAGGTGTGTATTTAATATGGAAACTCAAAACTACTGGACCAATTTAAAACATCCTTTCATCAATAGAATGCTCTATTGTTTCTGAGTAACATTGGCTATATTTTATATAAAAACAATTAGCGTTTTATACGAAACCCGAAGCAAAGCGAGAGCCGGTCACTAGTGAATTAGATGCGTAAAACGATATTCTGTAGACACGAGGCCGCGCGCTCCTACCCTACGCTCGTCGACTGCGTATAAAGTCCATTTATTTAGACGAACTTAGTAAACAATTTTACAGGGTATTTTAGACGTAATTTGTAATTTATTAATAAGGCAGGCATAAAATTAAAAAAAAATTAAGGACAAAAGAATTATCATTTAATGGTAATACTTCACTCTTAATAATTTTTTTAAAATTAATATTTGAATAAAAAATAGTGGCAAAATTGTTTACCAAATATTGACCAAATAAGTTAAAAATACACTATTATTAGTAGTATAATAGTCCATATAGGGTTGTCTCTTGTCTGGTATGAATCAGATGCGTAAAACGTGATATTCTGCCGACGCGACTTGACGCACGTTGCCTCCGAAGTACGAGCTCCGTATTATACGTCCGCATCGCGGCCTCAGTAGAGCCGGTACAACAAAACGCGTCAACTTGGTGATTCACGCCATACCCACTCACCCTCCCATCACTGATCACTTCAACGTGAAGAGGATATCATAAGAATAACAGCGATAAAATAATCTATTTAATATTAATATTTAATTTAAAGATTCATAAAAATAAATTTGTAACGAAAAGTCGTAATAAACTGTTTAAATTTTTAACCGACTTCAAAAAAAGAGGATAAATTTGAACATTTTGAACGAGATCTGACAATGGTATCCATGTCAAAAGTACAATGTACTTCATTTGAAGTCGGTTATTTTTTTGTTAAAATGTTAGATTATTGCCTGTTTAAGCACGGTGTAAAAAATGATTACAGGTCCCGAAAGCGTGCCTAAGTGCGTGTTTAGATCACAGATGATATAAACTTATGAAGTATATTTATTGTTTATTATATTACTAGGGCACTGCCCGCATTTTCCGAGATAATCTACCTGTGTGCTCAATTTAATTTAAATCCCTTCAGTGGTTTCACCACCCCCACAAACTTTCAAATATTAATAGGATTCAACGAGAAACCATAAGTAACCAACATTTAAGATAATAATTAACAAAAGTTAAAAAAAAATACGGCGCAGAAAGAATAGAATAGAATAACTTTTATTTGCAAGGCCACGAACACATACAAAAAAAAAAAGAAAAAAAAAACAGAATAAGAAATCAAAAATAAAACAAAAACATGGTTATTATAGATAGCGAAATAAATAATACTTTTTTTCACTTCTAAGCAATGTTGCATAAGTTTTTCGTGTGCGACTGAAACGGAATATTTCATTTGTCCATAGCATGCCCCGTCTACGATTTTGTGGTAGTTTTATTTTAATTAACAGTGGAGTTGGCACAGATACAAAATAAAACAAAAGAACTAGACATACAGTTCCATCAAATGTCCGTATTATAAACCTTGTCGGATGTTTTAAAAACGGAGTCACCATCCGTCAATTCCCTAAAAACCCCGTAGACCACGAGTCTCCCATCCTGAGGAGGCCTAGAGCCTCTAACACCACCAGGAGATTGGTAGACCCTAAGCATTGTGTTTATATTATAAACCGTAGCTTTTTAATATTAATTTCGGTCCTATTGGCAAACCAACAATTCGCACGCTCAGTGGAAAAAAGGCATAAGATGAAAATTGCAATTTTACAGGAGAGCAAAAAACTGTTAGAATGTCAGTAAGTAGTAAGTAAAAGGAATTTAAATGATAATGATAAAAATTTGAAAAAAATTCAGCATAATATGCAGCGTATCGTCCTTCTTTCCAATCATAATAAATATCAAAAATTCAACGTAAGACGACTTACGTTTTTTTTTCCACTGAGGGTTCGAATTGATATTTTTTATTTTTTATTAAAAAAAATCCGTCTACCGAACCGAACCCAAGTTCAAGTTACCAGCCATCATCCATCATCTCCCTTGCGTCAATTACCATCATGGGGGATTGCAGTCAAGCAATAATTTAGCAAATGCAAATAAAAACAATATGAGAATAATTACAATTATACTATCATGCTATATGAACAATACCAATATGGTACCGTTATATTAAACGTCACACAACACACTTACACTTAGGTACACTTGGGAGTACGAAAACAGTCCCAAACGTTAATCCTTTTATGGTTTAGTTGTTCAGTATTACTTTTAACAACATCCAAAACTACTAGGTTTATTTTTTTCTTTTTAGTTTTCATACGCAGTAGGGTTTTTTGTTTTTTTTTTAAATTAATTTTAACACTTTTCTTTCGCAGATACAAAGTTGCTCCATGAAAAAAAAAGTAATGAGACCCAGACATGTCCTGTCAAAGGATAAAGAAAATTTTAACCCTGTATTCGTTACACAGTCCACAGTTAATCGAAAACGCGTAAACAAGTTACAAGGACATTTCCTTTTGCGTCAGCCGCGTAGCTGACTGAGAACTGAGAACGCGTGTGCGTGATATAAAATATAATAAATAAGTATCTCAGAATGGAAACATACAATAAATTCCTAAATATAACTAACGTTATATAATTAACGTTATTTGTGGAAAACTACCATTAGAAAAAGAATAATGTTAAATAATAGATTTCATTAGAGGTATAATTATTTTAAAGTAGGGAGTCCGGGTTCGAATCCTGCCATCTACTCGTATTTTTAAGCAGTAAGTTTCATTTCGGGAAATATGTTGAATATAAATAAATTCGACTGATCGACCACCAAGGACCTTGCTCGTCATTCAATTTTTTCGCTTTTCATTCATTCATTCATTCATTCAAAGGGTCTTGGTTTTTTTTTCCTATCTTACCCTTACGCCCTATACGAAAGATGTGAGTTTTCTCACAAAATTTTTGCGAATGGAAGGGTCTTGAGTTTGAATAAAATGATTGAAATCAAGTAATTCTTGAGCCAGGAACAGTAGACGTTCAAATAAACATATTTTTAGTTATTTACTGGCGATTAAAACTTCATCAAATTAATAGGTAAATAATCTAAATATAAATAAATATTGTATGAAAATTCTAATCAACCATTGCATTTTTAATTAAAACATTTCGTTACCAATAATACTGATAATATGATAACGCACGTTGCAGATATTTGCCGGAGCGTCGCGACGCCTCCGACGACCGACGCTTTATATAACGTACGGTGGCGAGGGGCGGAATGCGGGGGGTCAGATAATATGGCCGCCGTATTATGTGTATACGATAAACAAATTAAATTAATAAACGCATCTCTGTCACGTTACTACTACTTATTAGTTATTTTACATAATAGTCCATTTTTTCTTACCGTAATTTTTATTTAATTAGGGTGATATGCTAATTAAACTGACTTCTATTTAATAGAATTTTGCTCCTTTAAAAATCTACATCAAATCTGTCGGCATTATCCTCTGAATTACTAAGTCAGCCACCACCAATGCGCGTCTAAAACATACTATCTTAGCCACTATACTATATCTTCGATGTAAGCTACTGTAAATACAACTTAGTATGGTAGTTAGTTTTTAGCATCTATATTTGTATTAAACATGTATAATTTATAAACGTTCTATATTCATAGGTTATCAAAATGTACCGAAAATTATCATCAAAAATATATTGAATGGTCATCAAAATTATCATCTAAATTATGACAACTAAATATTCAATTTAAATTAGTATTTAATAACTACACTTCGTCTTATATGTCGACGGAACCCCGCTTCCCGTTTTGGATTCCAATAGCTTTTTACATTGCAGGGGGCATCATCACCCGAGCCCCTCTTTCCTCGTTAACGGGAGGCTTTTTCGCCAATGTTTAAAATATTAGTTTGTAAAATCCGTTTCTGAGTTAGTAAATTAAATGGTAATGTATAAATCAGTGGAACAAGTACCTAAAAATAAGTTTTATTCTTTATTTGATACTTTCTTTGGAATATTCAGTTGGCATTTTAAAAAAGGGCGAATTAGTTTATTGAAAGCCAACTCATTTTTCCGTGGCTTAATTATTTTATAATCATTTATTCATGATTATATAATCAGAGGTGGTTTTCCGCGGCCAAAAAAATGTGGCTTGTCTTATAATTCCCCATTTAAAAACAAGGCTAAAAAAATTAACAGAATATTAAATCAGATAAACATTTACCTAATCCCAAAACCAATTTCTGTTAACAATTAATTATTATTTTTACTACTCTTAGGTAGTGTCAAGATTGTTTAAAAATAAGACTCGCCTAAAGCGGAGTAGGTTTTTAAACCAACCTTCCTTCTTCGAAAGTTTTGGATGCTTAAATAGTAGCTCAGTTGCTCTCGACTCTTCCCGCCAAACGAGGTTTCCCGCTCTCCATTACCAGTTCAGTCAGACGTGTGACATCCCTAGTGACATTAATTAGACTATAACTTATTTTAAACTGACCAGCAGGATTACAGTAAACATTAGTTAAAAAACTATTTTATTTGAACTTTGGGGGAAAAGTTTAAAAATTACGACTGTGATGTTCAGCGTTGAGTTCCCTCGTCTTGAGCCAACACTAAAAGTATTATCAGCTCATGCTTATCATAATAATTCTTGACCAAAATAACCGATTTCAAAATTAGGGATAAGTCATAACTCAAAAACTACTCGTCAGATCTCGCTCAAATTTAAATGGGAGCACATGACAAGCACCAGCTTTCGATTAAAAAAAAATCATCAAAATCAGTTCACCCAGTCGAAAGTTCTGAGGTAACAAACATAAAAAATACATTCGAATTGAGAACCTCCTTATTTTTTGAAGTCTGTTAAAAAATGAATTGTCATGGGAACCAAATGAACCAAATTAATATGCAAAATGAAAGGGAAGTAGACAGTAGTTCTTATTCAGCTCGCACGATTTGACCCGGAAATATGTTGCAAGTTAACCTAAAAGCTGATAAAAAGTAATAACCACTGAAGTTAGGATTATAATTTTTTTTAACAAACAAAACCAAAAACCAAACAGTTTAAAATTTTATCTCAATATTTAGATCACAGGTCTGGCAACCATAATCTAACTACAGCAACCTAGTGTGAGTTTAGTAACCGTACTTATGAGAAAGTGAAGGTTATCTACAATTTGTCGATCTTGGCAAGTTTAGCTATCTAGCTTCAAATACATGGCATAGATAATATTCTATATTAGTAATGCTTAATATAGAATATTGATCTGATGAACACTAGTACTATAAGCAAACGTCCGGTCACCGGGCGGTGGAGATTAGTTCCCCTTTCTTTAGACGAGATTGAGGCGAAATTAATTATTGACAAAACGCTACGTTGGTATTACAAACTGATTACTTAACAGAAACTAAATCTTAAATGAGAGAGGAGACTGATAAAATGATGAAAATTATATTTTTAAATAACTTTTATGTCAGTTCCCTTGAACTTAATAAAAGTATGCAATATACGGGAAAGAAAATTAAATAATCCATGCTTGCGTTTTAAGGGGTAATAAGTAACATATATCGTACCCTCAGTGGAAAAAGAGCATATGTAAGTCGTGTTACGTTGAATTTTAGTCATTAATATGATTGGAAAGAGGGACAAAAGCTGCACTTATGCTCAATTTTTTTCTAATTTTTATCATTAATCTTAAGGGTTTTGTGCAAGAAATCGTAATGTAAATTCCTTTGACTACTTACTGATATTTTAACAGTTTTTTTGCTCTGCTGTAAAATTGCAATTCTCATCTTATGCCTTTTTTCCACTGAAGGTGCGATATCTTATTCCAGATCAAGGTCAGTAGTTTTTACATGGAAGAGCACAATACATCCACCAAATAAACTTTTGTAGATAAAATATTACCTAATAAGTACCTAGGTAACAGTAAGTAGTACTTGGCAAATGCAAGTAGAGTTCCTCCGATTCTTGGATTCTAGTCAAACTCCCCTCGTTTGAAGTGGATCCTAATTCTTCTGAACAAGTAACAAGGGAAATACGTTCATTTTTAAGGTCACTAATCTCGATTCTCGATAGTAGCTGTACTAGCTGTGCATCGTGGTAGGGCTTTTTAGTTTTTACTGACCAGTTACTTTAATGATTATTATAAGTGAGCTTATTGACGAAGCCCCAATTACTACGTAATAAACCGCAGATGTGACTACCTTTAAACCAAAGATAACAAACTAATAATATGCTATTGGTAGAAACTCCCTCTACACCTTACCTACTCTAAAACTGGATAAATAAACAATAATAATATGTCTAACGAACTATCGAACTCATCTTAAATCGATTACTAACAATTAGTTCACGCGGTTGAGTCGTTTCATTTTCCTTATAATAACATGACTTGTTCTAATTTTCTAAATAGTGACTTTGTAAGCAGGTGATTTGTTGCAAGTAAACCAAGTAATGTATCCACGCATTGCGGGTAGAGGGGAGACTGGGGCGAGACAGACCGTTCGCGCGGTCTCAGAGTCTTATGACATGACGCATTGTGAGTTGTGTGACTCGTGAGCGATTCACGCGTAAACGGAAAGTGGACTGCGTATACTCAACCCTAGCTTTTACAGTCCGTTTCTTAGACGAGTTTTTTGTGTAAAATAATCATGGAACTAGTTTTTATTGCAATATTAATTTAATTTAGTTAAAAAATTATTAACCAAATTAGAATAAAACTATTATACAATACATTTAGCTTTATTCTCTATACGTCTCCGAGTTCCCTAAATTATGTTTTTACCACAGGCCACACGTTCACACACACATACTACGGCTTTCTGTCCAGTGAAGCATGGACATAGGTCCATACATACATACTACACAAACACAGCCTGATAACATTTATTTGTCACATAATGTTTCCCTCCGCCGAGAATCAAACCCGGGACCTCTTGCTTGGCATCCAGATCCCTATTTACCAACTGGGTTACACTAGGGTCGTCTAATGAAATACGAGGCTCAATGATGCGCCTAATCATAATGACAGAGCAAAGTTCAGTGCAGAATCCTTTGCAGTGTCACCTAGCAACCTACTTGTTAAACTAGCATATATTACATTAAATATAGAGATTAGTCGAATTATTAAAGATAAGGCACTATGGAAGTCATTGCAGTGTAAAGGTGACGGCTATAGAGAAAAATAGAAGAAACAAAAGAATAGATAGAATATTCATTATGAAGAAGATATATTTAACAGACTGTATGAACCGATTGTGATGCTTCTTTTTTAATCGAAGGCTGGTGCTTGTCATGTGGTCCCATTTTGAGTATTTATTTTGAGTATCTGACGAGTATTTTTTGAGTTATCCCTAATTTTGAAGTCGGTTATTTTTTGACAAGAATTATTATTCAATAGAAAAAATATATGGAAATGAACCATTTTTAAAGTAAATAGGTACGTGTTTTTTTTTAAACTTAACTATGTATTAATAAAAAATAACCAAATTGCCAAAAAACTCAATATTATCTACAAAATAATTTGGGTGAAGTGGGGTCACAAGGGACATACAAGACTATCGAATCAAATTTTATTTAAATAAAAAATCAAATCCTCGTGGGATGATGATGTTATGTGTTGTATTTTTTATATCATGTAAATCTTTAAAGCCAAGATACCCAAATTAATATTATGAACTCAACAATTTACATTTATGACGTCACTTTGCCTACTTCACACGATGGATGTATAATTGAGAAGACCTGGCATGTATTTCATTACGTTACTTAAACATACAATTTAATAGGTATTCATGAAAATTTGCCATTTGTTATGTCTCAAGTACCACCTTAGTTTTTTTTGGTGTGCACACAAACATTTTGTAAAGACATTCATAATAAGGAATGAATACGTAATCATTATAACCACACAATTAGTAATTATTAATATGCAAACTGAAATGGCGATAATAATTTATGAAATTGGTAGCAAAAATCCAAAACCGCAGTGCGTGTTCTTTCTCGATTCGGTTTTTTCAGCGTTTCAAAAACCACTTGCGTTTAATCACAACACGTGTCTACACATGTAGTTGGTTAATGTCGGAAATCATATTACGAAACAATATATTACAATTCAATACAATACAATATAATTAAGTCCACCCATTTTATTATGCAATAAGGAGTAAATATATAAATACTATAGGCATATTATTATTCTTGGTCATGTATATTGTACACACAAAAAATTCCAACTAAATACAGTTTGAGTAGGTATGATTTTTACAAAAGTCGGTTTTATCTCACTATACATTATTTATCGCTAAAGTGATATAATTCGCTAAAATAAGATAAAGTTGCCCAAAGTTTTTGTTAAAAGGATTATCAAAATTTTCAAGTTTTGTAACCACATAGTAACAGAATAATATAATTTAATTAAATTCCATGTTTGAGTTGACTTCAACGCAACCCTACGTCTCTATTTAAGTTATTGGGGTGTTTCTCGATCGCTTTTGCCGTTCTCAACCAATTGCAGGTTGAAAATGTTGAAGTGAGCAGTACAGAGCGCTTCGTACAAATTACTCACGGACTGTGTAGTTCAATCCACCAATTAGAATTGGAATTTAATGAATCTTTAGCTTTACCAGATTTCAGAAAATTCATTTTGACTTTATACCTGGTCAATGTAAACATAATTATTTTGGTAAAATAAACTTTAAAGACTATTCTTTAATATTCATGTGTTTAATAGGTATAGTATAATATTTCCTGTTATTCTAGCAGCGTGGGATTACTCAACACTAGATGACTGGTGTAATACATTAAGTACCGATTAAATTAACTAAGAAAAACCGCGGGCAAGTGCGTGTTAGACCACTCGCAATGTAGGATTCCGAAGTAATAAGTTTATCTACTATTACTTATTAACTACTAATGCTAACATAGTCGTGATAATTTTCCTTGTAAAATCATATAACCTATATTTGACAATTTTTTACTTGACCTCCAACCATTTAGCCAGCGGGGGGGGGGGAATGTTCTTTTCCACGATACCCCACACTATATGTTACGCGAAGAAAAAAAAATCCTCACATTACCTGCAGTGGAAGTACCCTGCAAAAAAATGATTTTCAATATTTTATCCTACGATTCCGGAGTTTTAATAAATATGTATATTCATGCCATATTACATCTATCTAACACTAAGCGTCTCTGAGCTTTGCTTCGGACAGACGGACGGACATGATAAAACTATAAGGGTTTTAATTTTATTTCGGAAGCCTAAAAATGGAAGACGAACAGAAATATAAAAATAATCAAATCCAATAAATAAACCTCCTAAACGTTGCAATAAAACAAAGTGTTTTAAAACACAGGCTATAAAACAATAAGTTAACACAATAATATATCATTTTCAACGCGAGATTTGTGTTAGTATATGAAACTAGGCGGCCAAGAGTCGATAAGATATACGGACGGCACAACCGTCCTTTTCAAACGTCTCCAATAATGCACTACATTGCTGCTTTGTTGGAAAACGCGTTCAATCGTAATTCAACTAAGCTTGTAGTGTATAAATACATCATTACAAGTCAGTAGAGGCGAATGGACGGGTGCGGGCCGGCCCCTTGCGTCGATTGAGTCACGAACGCCGCACCGTGGTAAGGACCACTGCATTCTTTTGCGATAATTCAACTTGTACGCTTCCATTATGCTATCATACATTGCTCGACGATTACCGAAGTTGAAACCGGAGGCCGGTGCTCGGAAAGTAATACATCGAGCTCGGAATAGTGGTGTCGGTGGTTCGAGTCGCTTGATAAAGGCAGTATGTTCGCTTCAAGTTGACGCGTCATATAACGCCCGGTAAGTTTTTTTTTGCGAACGAATTATTTTATAGAGCTAATATGAAAATGTATACCGTGCTGGTATAATTTCCCGCCAAGTATTTCGACTCATAGACAACTTTTAGTTTTTGCCAACGGCATCGACGACGATGACGCATATCGTCCTTTTTGTAGTAATTGTATTGGAACAATATAATACGCTTATGAGCAAAATAAAAGCCGAGCCTGAACCGAGCAGCGAGCTCGTATCTCGGAATGCTATGAATAACGTGTCGGCACGCTGCGACGATGCGTCGAAAACGTCATCATTTTTAAACATTGCAGTTTTGCAGAAATATACAATAGGTAGATATCTGCTCAAAAGGATAAATTACCAAATGTCATACCTCAATTACTTCTATCTATAAATAACCTTCCTATTTTTGTTAGCCAAATATAAAATACTTTGCTGAAACATATTTGCGCTTCTCTTGTCAAATATTTGTGTTCAATGATAGAGTAAATTAAAAAGAGGCGAAAAAAAATCCTTCGTTCAAATCCTTCATTAATTATTAATTACACAGTAGTAAATTACGTAGATATTATTGATTAATTATATGAAGAACAGAAATAATTTTATTAAGAAAAAATTAAGTTGTATTGTCGTTGAATGGAAATTGTTTCCATTTATGTATATGCAAAGACCAGTTTGCATGCTAAGGGAAAAATTTAACTATAATAGGTATATCCCACTTATATCTTACAGTGTAGACACTTATTTTCCTTAAATTTATTATTTTATATTATTATTCAATCATGTAATTTTGAATTAATAAATTTAAAATAAAAAGAAAAAAACAATCAAAATGTATAGTCTAGTAGTCACTACAAATGATGAGGGCTTAATAAAGTCAAAAGTAAAAAATAATAAAATTAATTTACATTAGTTATAATTACGAACACGTATAAAAACATAATACGAATTGGCGCAATAATATTTTGCTAAGTACTGTTATTTTTATGCTACAGAGTAATAATTTTTTCGATCCCAGTCCACGAAATATGAAGTTCCTAACTTACCCCACTGCACCCCTAATCCAAGTTTAGTAAAATTAAACCTATAAATTAACGTTTTCGGTACTGATAAGAATCCATATGTAGGTCAAGGAGTAGTAGGTATGTACTATTGTATTTTTTAACATTTTGAAGTTTACAGTAAACAGTTTACATATTTAATTCCCTGGTTTCTTCCTTACCCTCGTAAGTGCTCTCCATCGGTCATGACAATTTAAATACGGTGCGCAAATACAGACAGGTCAAAACTCCACAAAGGACCACAGATTAATTTGCTTTCATTACTCATTTTCGTTATTTTATTATAATTAATATTCTAATTTACGTTTTTATTCAAAATTTTACAAGGTTACACTTCAATAAAATGTAACCTTGTAAAATTACTTACGTGCCTAACCTATTTTTATTAGTTACATAATATGTAACATAATATGTTACATATTATGTTACATAATATACTTAGTGTATTTACGAAATTATAATATTACTGTAAAATTGCCAAGTAAATAACATTTCAAGGCGGATTGTTTAAATTAAATTTATTTGTTATTGCACTGTAATTTATTGGTAAAGTGTAATGTGATGAAACATGAAATGAAACAGAATCGAGCAATACAAAATATAGGCATTAGGCATTAATAATAATTTATGTGCGAATAAAGTACTTACTTAACCCATCGAATTAGGTTTATTTATCAAACTATTACGGGAACGTTTGAAGGTAGACCGGAGAATGCTAGTTATACCAAAATCTTTAAAAATTGTCGTCCAATTCAATAATAGAAATTTAACCAAAGCTGTTAAAATATCATAAAGATGACATAACAGCTACTTATGTCACTATGTGTACTATGGACATCTTTTAAAACGCTAACAAACGTTTAAAAATAGTCCTCTTTGTATCCGTTCAATTCGTATGAAAGTAAACGCCCTATAGCGATAACGTACGTATCATACCTTACGACTTACGAGGTACTGGCCACCATATTGTCATAATATGATGTATGCTATACTGTTATCGCTAGATTAGTAGTTCGTAACTCGACGACTCCAAATAATCATAATCAGCATTCTCAATAAAAGGTATCTACTGTAGTCTGTGCTGAGCCTACACGGTACGCTCGCGCCTTATAAAATGTTCACGATTTTTTGTTTCTGTTTAATACCGTTTCAAATGATTCTAAATTCAAATTAACGATGAATAAATACGTCCGGTCGAGGCCGCACCCAGCCGCCGTGCGTCAAAATCGCAGCCACCGAGCGCTAATACCTAAAATTTCCAAAACTAATTTTCCGCAACAAAATGGCGGCCATAAAAAATATTAAATAAATGTAAAAACAACACGTGTCCCATCGAAACGCTTCGAACTGGGTATGTACATTTCGAAAGCATCAGCGACCGCGGTCCGCGGCCGCTCGAACAAAGAGCACGCAAGTCGAACGCGACAATTGCAATCCGACCGGTTGTGGAGCGGCGGCGGCCGCACGTAGCCGCTGCGGCGCTCCGACATCCGCAAATAGGCAAGCTAGCTCAACGTACCGGCCGCCAGCTTCTCCGCCAGCCCGAACCCGCACCAGCCCGGCACCACGGTCTGGCAGACCTCCTCCCAGCACCGCATCTTCTCCGCCCTATCACCGTAATTCGTGTGGTTCGTGTCGAACAGGCACGGCCTCTTCTGCACCTCGGACACTATCATGTTACTCTTGATCCCGTCGGCGTCCTTGGTTCGAACCATTTTGGTGGAATTGTAAAAAAAAATTTAAAAAATTTTGAAATAGTAGGTAATCCGCGTCGGGTTGTTTTCCAAGTGCGTATTGTATACACTGCGTGTTCAGTATCGGCGCGGGCGAGACGCGATGGTCGCGGTACACGCGTCCGAATGCCCGCGTGAAACTGGCGGGCAGAGCGAGCGGCGCAGCGGGCAATATGGCCGCCTGTCGGCGGGGAAACGTATAGGTGTGAGTTCGTTGCGATGCGATATCTTCCTCGCGCTAATAAATAAATAAGATGCATGCGATGTATAGGATACGGTCTACGTGCTGCATGGAGCCATGGAACCGTTTGGACGTTATTATTTAAATGGTAAAACTTACGTCGCGTACGCGACATCAATAACAAGTTTATAAAACCTAATTACCGCACTGTTTAGAGTTAAATTATTAAGTAAACACGAGAACGAGTTACTTCGCGAACAAAATGTCGGACGACGCGGTTGGCTACCCGAGATGTTTAATAATAAGCTGCACAAACATAGCACAATAAATTCAGAAGTGGCCATTATGAATGATAGATATGTAGATATAAGAAAATCCAGTTAGAAAATCGTGGTCTTGCAAAATTGACAGTTTATTCACTGCGCCTCATTGTTTGATGACATAATTATCATAATTACGGCTCGTCATCTTTATCAGAATAAAGTCCTGTTTTTAATCACAAATATTAGTCGTTACTATTATTAATTAGTCGATCAACTCAATCACTAGTACGGTGATAACAATTTTTAGGCGACTGCCGAAAAAATAGAGAATCAAATGATACACGCGGAAAACCCACGGACAAGATGGAATAACAAAATAAAATTATTTAGAGTCACTAGTGAAGGTTAAATAAGGCAAAAAAATTATTACGCAATGACGTACGAACAATCTTGTTAAAATATTATTGTGGGCGAAAGCAATGTAAACTAAACCTAACTAAAGTCTAAATATAATAATTTTCGTAATTATTTCGTAATTATTGCATAAAATATGCATGACACTGAAATATTTTCGTTATTTCCATAATTTCAGACCACATTTTGAAGCCATTTCTTGCGAGTTTTGATCTTCGATTTTTGATTGCAAGTGATTAGAATAGAAGAGATAAGATTTATTTAAATATATTTGATTGAGCAACATTATCCACAATTGTTTTCTGAGACGGTAAATAAAGAATGACCGTGTGGCGCAATGGTTACCATGCCAGATCGCCGTATCACGGGTCGTGGGTTCGATTCCCAGCGAGGCGGAAATTTGGATAAGTTTGAATTTCTGTTCTCGGTCTGGGGGTGTGTTCTTGTCTCTGTGTGTTGTCCATGGCTCCCACGACACACGGAATCCTAGTGTGGGGCTATGAGTGTGTAGAATGTAGATTTTGTAGACATAAAACTTGAACAACATCTAACATCAAATACATGGTGAATACATTATACAGGGCGAATTTTTGAAATGTGCGTGGATGGCTAAATTCTAACTAAACTATGAGGAATATCGAAAAATGGTCAAAGGAGTCTCGGTGCCGATTTTGATGAAAACTAAAACTGCATATTCATTAGATTTTAGAAAAGTTAATATTCCTAGCCAGAAATCTAACCCGTTGATTTTGAAACAGAAACTCATCCTGTATTATTACACCATTCGATAGTGTTGCTAACAAGGATCAAATTCTGGAAACTAATAACATTTTAGGTTTCATCAAAATCGACTCCTAGACTCCTTTGAACATTTTTCCCTGTTCCTCGTAGTTTTGGATTTGGCCCTCCACGCACATTTGGAAAATTCGATGGGTGACGGAGAGATACCAGCTGTAACCCTTGTAGCTTTGCGATGGTTTGTCGTGAAGTGTAATCTCGCGCGTTGTTGTGGAGATGCAATGGGGAAGAGCGATTGACCAGTCTTGATTGTTGAATTGAGAGTTTCTCCATCATTGTTTGCAATTTTTGGCACTATACATCTGACGTCACTGTTGTGCCATTCGGTAAGAAGGTGTGATGTACAAGTCCGGCACTGGTCCACCTTACAGTCACCATCATCTTCCTATGAGTAATCTTTTTTAGCGATCTGATTAGGTGCTGTACCCAGGTCCACCCACGTAAACGAATGCAATGGTTCTCGTACAAGATTCACTTTTTATCGCAGGTAACAATTCTATTTAGAATTTCCTCGTTGCTATGCTGGTTCTGTAGTTTTGCATGCTTCGACGCGCAACTCACAAGTCTCGCTGTTGGTCGCTTAGTTCGTGTGGCACCCACTTATCTAGCATTTTTATCTTTCCGATTTGACGCTAGTGCTTCAATGTTGTTTTGACACTAACTCCAAAGCCCGCAGCTAGATCAGCCGTAGATTGAGTTTGATTCGCTTCCACTATCACCTTCAATTCGTCGTTGTTGACAATGGTTACTGGTCGACCGCGAGGCTCGTTCATCAACTCAGAATTTTCAGATTTAAAACAATTGAACCAATAACGGTCCATCCGTTTTTATACAAACAGTGTTAGGCTTGTATACGTCGTTAATGTTTCGTATTATTTGCGCAATGGTATTCCCACGTACGAACTCACATTCGTAAATTGCACGAATTTTCAGTTTATCCATGGCGCCAAAAACTACCACAATTTCACAAAAACAAAAGACTATCTTAAAGCAAAGGACTGAATTTTAAATTAAAATAAAAGGCTTTCGAATAAAATAAAATATTTTAAATTTCGAATTGTTCGCCAATCCACGGATAATTAAATCTGAAAATGCTGGTTATAAAATCTCCAATTTCAAAGACCCATTACAACAAATAAACATTTCCTTACAAAACACAAATTATTTATTAGACACCAGTTGTTAAACTGTAGATAACAAATAATGGATTGATAATGATTGGCCATGAGCATACTCAAAACATATCGTCAACGCCTCCACACGTTCTCGCTTCGCTCCGAGACGCTCCCTAAGGGCCTTATCACACTGACGGTTTCCGAGCGGATTCAAAGCGGAACGGGTGTGCAGCGAACACGCCGCGCGTCCGCGACGTCTTCGCCGCGGACATTGCAATCACGCCACGCACATGCGTCGAAAACGCTGTATATTCGCTTCACGTCCGCAACGTCCATTTCTACATTAAAAAATATACGAACCTAACCTAATCTAA
This sequence comes from Thymelicus lineola, assembly GCA_963932265.1. Taxonomy (NCBI): domain Eukaryota; kingdom Metazoa; phylum Arthropoda; class Insecta; order Lepidoptera; family Hesperiidae; genus Thymelicus; species Thymelicus lineola. The sequence goes on from OZ010698.1 coordinate 2,337,460, forward strand.
CCCATTTCGTTTTCTGCAGCTCCTCAGCTCACGGGCTGTGTCGCCCATCCGCGCCTACGCCGGTTTACATTGCACTCTAGGGGTAGGGCAGACGAGACTACGTGGAGTCGAGTTTGCAGCGATTCGTAACATTCACTAACTATTGTAGTACAACATATTGACTTTAATTTAATTTAAGTTACTTTAAATGCTTTTGTAAGTATATGTAAATGATAATAATATGCCTAATTAAATATTCCAAATAAAATCTGCCATATTCATACGAGTAGTATGTCAAGTGAAATAGTACCAAGAAATTATGCGGAACGAAATCCCCATTTTTCTCCCAAACCACCGGCTCTACAAGAAAAATGTATTAGACACAAAATGACAGTCTCCTTAGGCCACAACTTTTACTGGAAACATTTTTCTGTAAAATCAATATTTTGCCAAATAAACGTGAAAAATTGACGGTGACGCGCCCGTTGTTGCTAACTCGGTCGATCACTAAGGATCGACACAAACCGCTAGTACAGTCAATAAAGTAGTTGTAGAGTGCGTGAGCGGGAACCTAAGCGATTTCTTCAGAAACTTATTCAGGGTGCTTAGGGGGATAACATACTAAAAGTCCCCGCGTCTAGGAGGTGAGCCGGAGGGAGGGGGGGGGTTACAAAGGTCTCAATTTTAGGTTTTTCGCCAATATCTCAAAAACGGTGCGTTGTAGCGAAAAATGTTCTAAGATGAAATGAAAGCTTATAAAATTCTCTATAACTTTAACTCTGTACACTTTTTCTATATCTCCAACCGTTTTTGAACTACACGCTCCAGAAATGTCGAAATTAAAGTAATTCAGCGTGATAACCATTACCTGATGCGAAAATTATCTTAAAATTTATAGTTACCTAAGCTGGGAGTACCTCCACGTAGTAAAGGCAGTAACAGTAAGAAATTGCGTTTTTTATAACAGTGAATAACTGAGCAGAGGCGGGAAAACAATCATGATATTGATGAAGATTTCTTTTCGCTCAATATCTTTAATGCTCGCTGTAGGAAACGCGACCTTATTGGCTAAAACTCCTATTGATATTGTATACTTGCCTTCGGGCTTATGTTATTATAGGTTTTCGCAATTTTATTTTGTCTGGCACGGTAGCCTAGCTGGTAACGCAGGGGGGCAGCCAAAATATTATTTTCAGATATACATACACTGTTATTAGTAACACAATTGGGTTATCCAACATGAGTACTAATAAGAGTCCTGTATGCATTTTGTATGACGAGAATGTCGTTGAAGGAAGTAACGATGTCTCTGAGGGAAAGGAAAGGGAATACCGGGTCGTATTAAAGCTAGTAAGGAAAGGAAAGACGGCAAATATCGAAGTTTCCTTGAATTGACATCCCTTTTGATTTACATCAGCTGTCGTAAAAAGGACACCCGAAGTAAATACCATTAAAAAGACGTTAGGCAGGCATCTTTATCTAATGAAGAGGCAGGGCAGTCGCAGCTCAGACCTTCTGCTCCACCATTTGCCTTCAAGAATAATTGTTTTTTATGTGCATGTTGCCTTAATGAAGGTATAAAAAAGCCTTTTAACAAAAACAAACAAAAAAAACGAGTATTTCATCGTGGGAAAGTAATCCATGTAAGCAAATATTTCTTCCATAGCCTCTACGACATGGGTATCTCTAGAGATCTCAGTTTTGTAGAGTTTTGGGTAACTGACAGGCTTCACAAGTGAGTAATAGTGTCTTCGTGATATTTTGCTCCTTCAGCAACAATATCGGTAATGCAAGAAAAAATATCAAGAACTTCGTTACACCAGGCATCATTTCTCGAAGAACATACCTGCTTGATACAATAGCTGCTAGCTAGAGTCTCAACTGAATGTACAACGCGACTTTTTTTCAAAGGCTTTTTTATATCTTCATTGAGGCAATATGTACATAAAAACAATGATTCTTGAAGTCAATTGGTGCAGCAGAAAATCTGAGCGACAACGGAACTGCCTCTTCGTTATATAAAGATGCCTGCCTAACATCTTTTTAATGGTATCAGTTCAGGTGTCATTTTTACGACAGCTGATGTGAATCACGCTGTTATCACGCTGAATAACTTAAATTGCTTCATTTCTGGAGCGTATAGTTCAAAAACGGTTGGAGATACGGAAAAAGTGTATAGAATTAAAGTTATAGAGAATTTTATAAGCTTTCATTTCATCTTAGAACATTTTGCTCTATAACGCACCGTTTTTGAGATATTGGCGAAAAACCTAAAATTGAGACCTTTGTAACCCCCCCCTCCCTCCGGCTCACCTCCTAGACGCGGGGACTTTTAGTATTTTATCACCCTAAGCACCCTGAACAAGTTTCTGAAGAAATCGCTTAGGTTCCCGCTCACGCACTCTATACCCTCTTTTGAGTCATTCCTTGACTGGACTACGCCGGGATATGAGCGCTTCATTAGGTAAGACTTAAGCTCATTGGCATTTTATGTATCTTCATGAAATCACATCTCTACACTTTACCCACATAAATGACATCAAGTATTTCTCATCAATATTAATTTTCTTAATAGAATAAATTAAAGTCTAATAAGCTATCCTATCTGACAAGCTATCTGCCAATAGCTATAACGTTACTAGCTCATTAAATGGGATAACGGGTTGATTGGCGTTTCACAGCTCTGCGGCGTTTTAAACTTAATTAGGCACTGTCGGACATGGTGGAAGGGAAGAGTCTGCAAACGGCGCTATTTTATTAGGAGCTTAAAGGCTCTCGTCCACGGTAACTATAGTTTTGACACTTTAAAAGGAATCGAAACACCTGATGGTAAGTGGCCACCGTCGCCTGTGGACAGTAACGCCAAAACACCAACAATGCATTGCCAGCCAAGAAATCAAAAAGAAAGTTATAAACTACTAGTCGTTTTTTCGTCAATCTCTGACACTTCTTAGACCGTTAAAATATTATTATCTGTCAATGTTTATAAAAAACTTTTTACGGTGAATCACTTCTGTGATGTATGCAAACGTTATGGAGGTACAATTTTAGCACCACATTCCTTTTACATAAGCGTACTTGTTATACGTTCAGTTATTCTTCATAACAGCCCCGCCTGGCGAATAGTTCAAGATGATGCTTACTTACTAAGTATAAGTTGAATCCTAAAAAAATTTTTTTTTTTAAACGCTTTTATTTCAATAATGTTTAGTTTATAAAATTAGCTACAAGTTGTGAAAATTTGAAGTCTCTACGTAAAATAGAACATAGAGAATTATGCGTCTAAAGTCTGAAAATCGTTTTTTTTAATTTAACAACAAATAAACAATGAAAATTAGTTTAAAATATGATTTTCGTGTATTGTCATCGGAAATACACATGTCTGCCAAATTTCATCAATTTTCATTAAAGGGAAGTCATTCAAATTAACGTTACAAGATTTGATGCTTTGAAGATTTGATGCTTTGATGCTCCGAAGTGAAGCTAAATAAAAGCGTTTAAAAAGCCTATTCAATCTTTTCTCGAAGACTTCATAGACAAAACATCAAAGGCAGGCGGGAAAGCCGACGCAGCCAAGCTATTCCAGTCCTTCGTGAATGAACGCTGAAACAAACTGTGTCGTCCATACTCACAGGATGTTCACTACGAAAGGATGGATCCTATGGATACTATAGTATTTTTTAGACAAAAGTAAACAAAGTTACAGTACAGGTTCTTTTAGTAATCTATACTAATAATAAAGAGGAAAGATTTGATTGTTTGCATTGAATAGGCTCCGAAACTACTGAACCGATTTGAAAAATTCTTACACTATTGGAAAGCTACACTATCCCCGAGTAACATAGGCTATATTATATTTTCAAAAAAGTTAGGGATCCTTAATGAAACTCCAATAATATAACCCAAGGTGTAAAAAATAAAGAAAACCGAAGCAAAGCGAGGGCGGTTACTCGTTTAAAAATAAAAATAAGACAGGCAAAAAAAAAACAAATTTCTTTTTTATCTTCATTATTTTTTGAAACTAAGAATAAGACTCGTAAGAATATTTCCGATGACATTTTTTGATAATAGTATCTAGTGATATACATATGCAGTTTTGGCTTCCATATGAGAGACTCATCAACGGCCAACAGCAAAACAAAAAATTTTAAAAATTTGTTTTTTAAGTATTTTCAAAATATTATTTCAATATTATTAAGACAGAATTACCATATTATTATAACTTTAATACAACAATGAACTGTATTTAGTATTAAAACTCTAGAGGGTTCCATATATTGTTATGCAAATGTGACGTATTTTTATGGATCTCTACTTCTTAAAAAGGAGTCGTAATAATTTGAAAAGAGAACGTTGTTCTTGTAAATGGAACTACATAGTTACCCCTATAGACCAATTAATAGGGGGGTTTCGCATCAAATAAATGCCAACCATGATATCTCAGAATAATGGTCTTCGTTATGATGTTTAGAAATAACGTATCTAAATTCCAATAGCTAGTTTTTTCTTTTTTTTTTTTTATGAGCTGCTCAAGGACCGAAAAACTTGTTTTTGCTTCTATGAAATTTCCCTTACATTTTATAAAGAAATGTCTTATACAAAAGTTGTAGGCATTTTAAATATCTACAAAATGAGGCCTGTTGCGTTAAAATTCATTTCGGATTTTTTTTATAAATTACAAAAAACAGTTCAAAATCGCTGTTTTTTGTTTGATTGTTTAAACAAACAGTTTGTAATGTAGACATCTGAAAATGTTATGGACTATTGTTTATGACGTATAGTATATGTAGTTTTTTTTTTGAATTTTTTGGTTGCATAGTTTTAGCAAAAATCCATTTGTTTATTAAAAAATCACTTTTTTGCAAATTAATTTCTACAACTTTTGCAAGTCGTTGAATGTTCTACCTGGGCTCATTTTCTTTCTTAAGAGTTGTACTTTCAGTTTGGTTTTATGGCTTATTGATTCTTTCAACAGGGACCTCGCAAAATTGATTGCAAAAAAGTGCTTACCTGCAAAATGGAATAACTCAACAAATATTAAGCGGACGTTTCAAATCGTGCGAGCTGGAAAAAATGTTGATATCTCGGGTTCCCGTGGTCACACAAAAAGTTATAACCAATCGATTTGGGGTAGCTCGACGAGATAAAATCAGATAACGTATTTGTTTTTATCGCAAATGACGTTTGAACGCCTTAATTGTTATTTGTTGAGTTATTCCATTTTGCAGGTAAGCACTTTTTTGCAATCAATTTTGCGAGGTCCCTGTTGGAAGAATCAATAAGCCATAAAACCAAACTGAAAGTACAACTCTTAAGAAAGAAAATGAGCCCAGGTAGAACATTCAACGACTTGCAAAAGTTGTAGAAATTAATTTGCAAAAAAGTGATTTTTTAATAAACAAATGGATTTTTGCTAAAACTATGCAACCAAAAAATTCAAAAAAAAAACTACATATACTATACGTCATAAACAATAGTCCATAACATTTTCAGATGTCTACATTACAAACTGTTTGTTTAAACAATCAAACAAAAAACAGCGATTTTGAACTGTTTTTTGTAATTTATAAAAAAAATCCGAAATGAATTTTAACGCAACAGGCCTCATTTTGTAGATATTTAAAATGCCTACAACTTTTGTATAAGACATTTCTTTATAAAATGTAAGGGAAATTTCATAGAAGCAAAAACAAGTTTTTCGGTCCTTGAGCAGCTCATAAAAAAAAAAAAAGAAAAAACTAGCTATTGGAATTTAGATACGTTATTTCTAAACATCATAACGAAGACCATTATTCTGAGATATCGTGGTTGGCATTTATTTGATAAAACACCTATCCGTCATGCTCGATTGATCGGTCTACTATGCTATAGCCATAATGTGTCAAAAAAGTTTATTAAGTTATTAAAATGAAGCTACTTATTCTTTTTTCGCACTACTTATTTGTTAAGTGCGGCGTGTATTTTGTTTATTATTATTAGTATTATCTAGCACATCACCACAAGAACCAAGTTCATAAAGAATCTTCTAGCTACTGCTATCGTGGAGGGAGTGCATTAAGCTCGTCATTAGCAATGACTGCTGCTATTCCTTCGCTTTTCCCGGAAAATTTATCAAAGAGCTCCGAGAATCTTTGTACTGTGGTTATTATGAGATTTTTCGATCTATCTATATAATTGATAGCAACAATTGATGTACCTAAGCAAAAACGCAGATTGTATTAATTAAGGTACGATGTTTTTATTTGCACATTTTTCTCATAAGCTCTTCATAACAAATATACACTGCCCTCGTTATGATAAACAACATATCTGCATTTCAGCAAGTTCCGAGAAAAACGCGCCTAAAGTTTTTTTTCTTATTTTTGTTGTCACGACTACACTAATTGAGATATTTTCAAAATTGTTAAAATTAATTGTTACTATATGAGTGTATTTTATGACTCATTACATTTTTCTGTTTTCTAAATGTTTTCTGAGTTAATAGAACCCAAAAAGTGTTAATTTTTAAGCAGTTGCGTTGCTTATAGCTAGGAAAATTTATTCAGTTACGTTCATTATCACTAGGAAAGTGCTCTTGGGATGTTTATGTTTAGTATTTAAAAATATATAAAAAATGATTTACTTAAGATAAGCAACAACATGCATTGAAAATGATTAGTACAAGGTACTAAATATTAATGAGCTTTGCAATTTACTTGCAATTTTATTGTATTTCTAATTAATTATTGATAGTATATACTGGTTGTAAATAGATATTTTTTTTTAATCGCTTAGTAATATAATAAAAATAAAATAAAATAAACAAACAGATATATTTATTAATTATGTTAACTTACAAGTAAATTAACTTACTTTTCGTTTGAGATCAAGTGTTAAACTTAAGAAGATACAAAAACTATTTATTAAAACCACGTCGCAAATCTTACTACCTACTAATCAGTTCTTCATAAAACATAATAGAAATTATCTAAGTTGAGATTGTTATTAAGGAAGTAAGTATCTATATTTACGAAAAATAACGAATTGGTATTTCACCTATTTAAAATTATAAATAGTCAAAATTAAAATTAGGATATTATCTGAGTCTTTTATATACAAGTATCTGTTACAGGTAACTTTGAAATAGGTAAGTTATACCAAAAATCTCGTCTATTTGACGCATTGAACTAATATACTTACGTACATTTCATTAATTTGATTAATTAATGGCACAAGGAGCCAATGCGATTATTATTTATAGGATTTTGTTAAACTATACGAAAGAAATACAAGGCATAAACATCGTAAGTGGCTCAATTATAATCTTTATGCTTTGTAGTTGAGCGAGTTGTGAAAAGGTACTACCAATCATAAACATCGTAAGTGCTTGTACGATACTTATGACTAGGAAATTGAATAAAAACTCTAAACGCAATGGACAATACGTTGTTCTTCATAAGGAAGACAATGAAAATTTTGCACATACGTTGTTTATGCTTACCTTTATTTTTATTTCTATAATACATACGAAAAAATAGATAATAGATCTAGATAGATCTCATTTCGCTGATTACGAATATGCTAATAACTCGTTTTCGCCAAAAATGTCAGATACGTTGTTTATCATAACAAGGGCAGTACATAATGCTTGATTTGGTTTGAATATAAGTAAGTCTTATGTAAATTAAATATTTAATTTTAAAGTTAAGTAAATATGTTATGTAATTAGAATTACAATTACCTACAAAAAAAATGAAAATTTAACTACCATCTCTTTATTTACAGGATATAAAATTATGAATCTAATATACTTATGCCTCAGATTATAGACTTAGTGCATGTATACAGTCTTGTAGACACAAAATAACAAGTAAGACCTAATGCACTTGAAAATGAGTCACACTTAAAATTATCAGACTTAGCACGCCTCAACCAAACCTAACTTCTGCGAACCAATACCTCGCCTCAGTGTACCTACAGAACTTTGAAATATTCAAATTTTCAGACTTATTGTTAGTTTAGAGCCAAACCTGTCAAACTTACTAAGCCTATTTGACAACAATGCCAATGTGTCTCTTCACTATCGAGTTGGTTTCAAACTGAGCACGGGTCTCTCAGCTCTCTTAAGGATGCCTAGAGCCTCAGAATAAAGAATAAACCCTAGAGCAGTCTTTCACAAAGTGGGCGCTAGATGCCTAGAGGGGGGCGGTATGGGCCCTAGAGAAAATTGGGGAGCGTTTCCTTTTGCCTTCATTTTTTTAGTTTTTTTTTCTCCGTGTTTGTAAACAAATTGTATTTAAGGCAATAAATGTTTATTATTATTATTATTTTATAAGAATTTTGAATAAAAGATACTGTTAATATTGTAAAATTGCATTATTATTGCTCTCTCTGGTACCTAAGAAAAGTCTTGTTTAGAATATAGGTTTAATTAACTCCAGGCGAGACGTTTTTAAGGTGAAAGAAAAATGGGGGGCGCAAAAAAATAACTGATTTTCAAAGTGGGCGTTAGACGAAATAAGTTTGGGAAACTCTGCCCTAGAGCATACTCCATCACGCTACTTCAGTGCGGATTGGTGGGTATCAAGCAAAATCTACGTCCATCTGTCTAAATCTAAACGTATGACGTGATTATCGGAAGTTAAAAAAGTATTATCACAAAATTTTATTTGTTTCTTACATCAAAGTAATGTACTAACGTATCGTACGTAATAATAGTTCAATTGTTTATTTAGAATGGTTTTACGAATGCATACAGCATAGCATAGCTGACGACACAGAGACAAGAAAGGTGTAAACTTAAACATGATAATTATAATTATAAAAACTGATAATTTTATTAAATTTTCATTGTGCTTACTTATAAATTGGTGGATTTTCAAACAGACTTCTATACTATAATAAAACTCAAAGTGTCTGTCTGTTTGTCTGTCCGGGCATCACATAAAAATCCTTGAACGGATTTCGATGAAAATTGGTAAAGTTGTTACTGATATCCCGGGTCATATTTTAGACAAATTTCATCACGAAAAATTAAAAGGTTTCCCGGGAAAACAGAATAAAAGTTTGAATAGGTTAAAACATAATAGGGATGTTGACACTAATTATAAATTAATATAAATTTATGTCTAAAATATTAGTGGTAACATTTAAAGGCCTAAAATATGATTCTTTTATTGAAATCAATCACAATAAATTAAATATCATTAATTTAAAATGTTAAAAATTGTACTCACTGTCACGTGACCTCAAACGCCATTTTGAGAATATGACGTCATTGGAACAATTTTATATGGAAATTCAACAAACTTCAGTAGACAGATAGTATTGAATATCGTTTAATGACGTCACGTGACGTTTTTGATGGGTGATAATGAATTTTATTTATCAATTTTTGTTTTTAAATTGAAGATTATTATTTTTATAATATTTTTTTCGTGAATATTAAGGTTCTATTTATAAAATAAAATTGAATCCTAAAATTAGTCAACATCCCTATTTCCGCATGCAAAGCTGCGAGCAACAGCTAAGTAGTTAAAACCTTTTTAACTCCGTACAAATATAAACCTCAGCTCGGTGGGAGCGCTCATATTAAAACACCACATTGTCCTTTCACGTTTCTATAAGTCAGTAATAACAGTTTTATATGTTACAGTTTTATTAAATATGTTACAGTTTTATATGTACGGTTTCCTCGTTACTATATTTGAACGATTGAATCCGGTTTCCTGATGGCAAGCGAAACCTGCAAAATTAGCAGGCTTCGCTTGAACTCTACTGCTAATGTAATAAAATGCAATGAAGGCGTTTCTATCGAACGGGCAGTAATCTGACCTATGCACTATGAACAGTATCAACTACTATTAATAAATATTTTTATTTTTTTTGTAGTACAGGATTTTTCTTGCTTTTAGTACTAAAATCTAAATAATAGTAACTAACGCTACAAACTTACAAATAGCACACTAGGATGTGGGTGCAATGGACAACACACAAAGACAAGGACACACACCCAGACCAAGAACATAAATTCAAACTCTTCATTCAAATATTCGTCTTGCTGGGAATCGATCCCAGGACAATTTGGCACGGCGATCCAGCATGTTAATCATTGCTGACGAGTGGGCGACACAGGTTACTTAAATATAATCAAACATGATACGTTTGATTACTGATACTTTCCAAAGAACTAGGAAGCAATTTAATATGTTTGTCATCCATATATAACAGTGAAATTTTAGTTATTAATATGATTGGAAAGAGGGACAAAAGCTGCTAATGCTCATTTTTTTTCAAATTTTTATCATTAATCTTTGACGGTTTTGTGGAAGAAATCGTAATGTAAAAATTACTTTGGCTACTTACTGATATTTTAAGTTTTTATGCTCTCCTGTAAAATAGCATTTTTTTTTCCACTGAAGGTGCCATATAAGTCAATTTCTGCCTATCCAAACCAATAGGGATGTTGATACTAATTATAAATGAACATAAATTTGTCTAAAGTATTAGTGGTAACATTTAAAGGCCTAAAATATGATAATTTAATCGAAATCAATTGCAATAAATTAAATATCATTCATTTAAAATGTTAAAAATTGTACTCACTGTCACGTGACCTCAAAGTCCATTTTGAGAATATGTCGTCATTTTATATGGAAATTCAACAAACTTCAGTAGACAGATAGTATTGAATATCGGATATTGACGTCACGTGACGTTTTTAGTGGGAAAGATAATGATTTTTATTTATCAATTTTTGTTTTTAAATTGAAGATTATTATTTTATAATATTTTTTTCGTAAATACTGAGATTCTATCTATAAAATAAAATTGAATCCTAAAAACCTAAAACCTAATTTGTGTTTAACTCATAAAATCAAATATGAACTCACCTCATCCCCGTCTACTTCGGTCGGCATGACTTGTGTTTCATAAACTGCTTACGTGATGCAAATCTGTGAAAGAATATCTTATTAAAGTAATTCCTTCGATATTCTTTATTTTTTTTTTATAGAATAACTTAATGCTTGACCACAAAACCACCTGATGGTAAGCGGAAATAATAAGACCACATCTCCACTTACCATCAGGTGGGATTGTGGTCAAGCATTAACTTATTTGTGTAAATAAAAAGAGATTCCCAAGTCCCAAGTCTTTTTGGGCAACAACGTATTGACTTTGTCCCAACTGTTAATCCTTCAATGGTTTAGTTGTTCCTTTTAATAACATTCTAAAGTAATTGGCAATTTTTTCTTTTTAGTTTTATTACGCAATCAGGTTTTTTTTGTTTTTTTTATTTTTTTTTTATTTCCTTTCCAACTTATCCATGTGTGCATAATTATTAAAAAAATATTTAAAACCATTTCCAACACACCGTTCGCCACACGTGTGACAGCACAGCGCCCCGGCGCGGTGCACGAAGCGCACGTGGGTGTCGAGCGCGGCGCGCCGCACGAACGCTCTGCGACACACACTGCACGCGTGCGGCCGTGCGCCCGCGTGCCGGCTGAGGTGCACCGACATACTGACAAATACAACACCATACTCATCATCATAACATTTTAACAAAAAAACCGACTTCAAATGAAGTACTCGAACATCCTTTCCAATAAAAAAATAAATCATCGAAATCGGTTGGCGTGTTATTGAGTTATTCGTCCATTTGTCGCGCACATACTTAATGCAAATGAGACTTGTATAGTTTTCTCATGCATTCCATTGTCAGATCTCGCTCAAAAAGTGGGACCATGACCAGCGCCAGCTTTCGATTAAAAAAAGAATCGTCAAAATCGGATCACCCAGTCGAAAATTCTGTAGTAACAAACATTAAAAAAAAAAACATTGGAATTGAGAACCTCCTCCTTTTTTTGAAGTCGGTTAGTAAAATAAACGTTACACACTCATAGCCCTACATTAAGATTCTATAGACAACATACAAAGATAAGAAAAAACGTACTTTACACACACACAGAGACAGAAGACAGAGAAGACACAGACAGAGAACAGTTTAAACTCATCATTCAAGTTCCTGCCTAGCTGGGAATCGAACCCAGAACCCTTCGAACGGCGGTCCAGCATGGTAACTATTACGATATGCGGGTCGTCTATGACGACACCCGATACTGATATATAACACTATTACAACAATCACAGAGATGTATACCTCTGTGATTACAATGCTATGAATACCTAGGTATGCTGAAGTACATGTAACGCCATCTATAAAAGGTCGTTTACCTATGAAATTAGAGATTTGTATGAAAATTTTAAAATATAAAAATTTTGGTTATTGTTTTACTTTAGCTAATCAAAGTACTGAAATTAAAATAACACGGCTTTCGAATAAAATTTATTTGAATTTCGAATTGCGCGCCAATCCACAGATAATTAAATCTAAAAATGCTAGTTATAAAATCTCCAATTTCATACATAAAAACCTACTATTAACAGCATCTTGCATCACCTGTTGGATTTCTAAATGTAACACAAGTCCACAACTTAGCAAAGAAACTAACTTAGTACGCTTGCTCAGCATCTTCCCACACTGCGGGCACTCTGTTCTCTCCTGGCCGTGCACTGCCATATGCCGCTGCAGCAGGTAGCCAGCACTGAAGGCCGAACCACACTGCTCGCAGATACATGTCCGTTCAGCACAGTGCACTCTGCGTATATGAGCACGCAATAATGTTGTCGTTGAGAAGGTTTTGTTGCAGTTTGTCTGAAGAAGAAGAGGTTTGTTAATAAATGTGCTTATCTTACACAAGATGTATAAATACAGGGTGAAAAAAAAGATGGTAGTTGGAGGAAAAGTACCCTGAACATTGATGATGGCAAATTAACTCAAAGGGAATATTCTGAAAGGATATGAGTATATATAAGGAATAATTAAATATTTATTATATTAGCCCTGAATATTAACTGAAAAGAAATATTCCTTTATTTTCAAACTAAATAAAACTGCATTCAAAGATTTTTGAACACCTGCTTCACCTGCTTGAGCCGGGTGTTGAATTGGTGAAATGTGAAATAAAAATATCCTGTACTTTTATGATGCCAATAGAAAGGGTCATTCATAAAGATCAATTTCTGTGAATCAACATAGTATCTTAAATTAAGCGAAGACTAAAAAAATGAGTTACTTGAAAAAATTTTCATGTAAAGTTCCTACTTACTATCAAAAGTAAATAGTCCACTTCCTCATATTTAACCTATGAATTGCTCAAAATGAGACCCATTATCATGCACAGATTTTCAAAATATTGTTTTAAATATTCACCATAACTCGATACATAAGGCGACACGAAGAGAATTCATTTGAAGAATAAATCTGTGGCACAAGTGAAAATGGGTCTCATTTAGGAAAAAGTTTTGATATTATACTCAAAATTATCTAAGAACGCATTAATGATAGCTGCCATTTATTAATATGAACCAACCTTGTACGTACGTCTTTGAGCAAAATGGAATAATTATTTAATTGACATGAATAGTTGGATACTTACAAACAAAGGATTTTGCCAAAATTTGTTAAAAATCCCTATTCGTATTGTATCGTATTCGTATTGACGTTATTTATAAATCATATTAAACGTTATAATCAAGTAAAAATCCCACCACATCATAATTTATGCAAAATTGAATAAAAAAATAAGGCGTCGAATCAATGTTAAATGAAGATGACAAAATCTACATTGACGTTAAGTGATGTGACGGCATGAAGCCACTTATAAAACCATAATAATCGACACATTACAATAATCGAAACTTAAAATAAAAATGAATTTATTTTATTTCTTTCTTTGTGTTTAACAATTAAACAATTTAATTTCTTCTCTTCTATAAGAACATGACCAAAAGTCTTTATTACGATAATCTCTAACCGCAGCCATTTGAACTGATTAAAATACGGTTAGAATATTCATTATTCAACCGAAACCCAAATTTCATACGCTGGATGCAGCGCGGACGAATTAACAGTGAGTTTTTTAGGAAAAAAATATTTTATTATAGTCGTAAATACATAATTATTGAGCGTATAGGTATGGTAAAGTAACTTAAGTAGCTCAATGGAGGCAGTATCATTCCAGTTACTTGTGGATATCTAAATGTTTCGGTTTTTAGAATTTATAATTTAATTATTGAATCGATTAGAAAGTCTTACAATTTTGAATCGATTTGTTGCAAAAATTGGTTCTTTCGTGAATCGATTTTTTTTGTACATCTCTAGTGTCACTGCGATGACAAACGACAAATATGCATTCTTAGTTCGTGGGGACTATAAGTAGAAACTTTACACAAAGAATTTTTCAACTAACTCATTTTTCTTTGTCTTCCCTTACTTTAAGATACTACAAGTATGTTGTGTAACAGAAATTCATCCTGATGAATGACCCTTTCTGAAACGAAAATAGCTTACAAAAAAAAACAAATAACCTGAGGGCACTTTGGGCTTGAAGAAGTTGTATCTACATCAATAAAGTATTTATTCCTTTTGCCTGTTGTTTTCTTTACCATAAGATTGTCCACAAAGCAGATCTCACTGTCTACCTCTGCATCTAGAAACATATAAAGAATGTTAACATCTAGTCAGAATGGTGCATATTTTATGACAGTAATAATAAAGATATAATGATAAACGTTTGAAAATACCTTAATTCCTACAAGCCATCCAAGATTTATAATACTTATATCAATAAACTGCATTATTTATATACAAATATAATATGAAGTCTGTAGGCAAACAAAATAACTGACTTCAATATCAGGGTTAACTCAAAAACTACTAGTCAGATCTCGCTCAAATTTAAAAGAGACCACATGACAAGCACCAGCCTTCGAATATAAAAAGAATCATCAAAATCGGTACATCTAGTAAAAAGTTATAAGGTAGCACACATAAAAAATACAGTTGAATTGAGAACTTCCTTTTTTTGAAGTGTCAGCAATATTCATATGCTACTCTTTAATTTTGTGATTTTTAATTCTCTCAACATAGTGCAGAGTGACAGCTATGGGTCACTACATCCGTATATCCAATATTTTTTTTACTTTAGGTTACTAATCTCGAGGACAAAGCACAAAGTATAATAAAGAACAAATAACTTACCATTTCCTGTATTTTCATTAACAATTACAATAGGTTCTGCAAAAACTGTCTCATTCAGTCTATAATATTTAGGATTATCTGTGTATATGTCCAAGTCTTGTAAAGGCTAAAATAACAAAAAAACTTTTAGTTAAGGCATACAATAAATAATGATATAAAAATATTTATTTTTTGAGTGCAGTTTACATTTTTTTTATTGTTTATATGACAAATTTTTAATCATAAATCTACATTTTTGCAAGCAATAATTATTGAATAATAATATTAATATTGAAATATTTGTAATAATAATTATTGAAATATTTGTAACTTAACGTAAGTTAGCAGTAATTTATAATGATAAATCAGCAGTCGTTAAAACATCTCCGGCGGCAAAATAAGTACTTTACTGGGCCTACACTAGTATATCTACACAATAAAAATAACTGTACAATATTATAGAGGTAGGTTCAATACATTTTATAATTTTTCTAATCAATTAACTCACGTCTTTTTCTTCTTTGGTCATTCCTTCGTCACAAGATTCGTATTTTAATGCAACATTCTCACACGTAACACTCATTATGACTTTGCAACAAGTTACAATACAAGATATCAAAAACTAGTTTAATATTACTACATTTGTAATTTGTTCAGACGATTAGAGAATTTACCGGATTACAAAAATTACACTAAAATTATGCTTCCACCATTGAATTGAATCGAAATTTTACACAACTCAACAGTCAACTGTCAATACTGTCATGTCATGTCAGTCTGTCACTGTCTCGCTCCACAGAATACTTAGTTCCACAGCTGGTATATAACTCTGGTATATAAAAAGTACTCTGTGCACAGCTGCCAGCAGTGGTGACAGCCTGTGTCTGCCAATGAGTTTTTCTAAATCGGTACATACTTGCAATGATCATTAAATTGAATATTATACGTATAATTATTTTACTTATATTTATATAAAAGGAATAAACCAAAGATGTGTTTCTCTGTAATCAAAAAATATATTTGTATTTATATTCCACAAATCATAGGCCAGCCTGAGATTGTCCTTCACAATTGTAGGGTGTCTCACTTACTTAGATAAATTATGTCCTATTTTGATATGGTTCTTCAAAATGTTTTCTATTGCTAATTTTTCTGGTGGTAAAAAATTATATTATTGAAATAATACATTTTATAAAAACTTCTTAAAAATTACATAAATATTTTATGAAATTTTATATGCATATTCAGTAGGTCTGAGAATCGGCTACTATCTATTTTTCATACCCCTAAGTGATAAGGAATGTCCACTCCTAACATTTTATTTTTATTTTTGGTTAAAACCCAATTTCACCCTTCTATCACCAACCCCTATTTTTTAACAGTCATTTTAGTAATTTGATCATTTTTCATCCCGCTCGATAAATTATCAATATTAGGCGATACGAAGTTCGCCCAGTCAGCTAGTATTAATATATAAATAATTTATAAACATGATTATTCATCTTAGATGTTTTTACATAATTATAAAAAATGACAATCGAATAGAAAAATGACTTTATGCCTGGGAATACACGTCCGATTTTGTTTCCGATTGTCTGATCAGACTATCTGATCGTATTTACTCGATACACGTCCGATTTTTGCGTCAGACTTTTTCTGAACACAGTCGTTCTCGAGCTGTGAGAGCGGTAAGTGCTTGCTTGCCACTCTTGCCAGAAAGAAAAGATTGATGGCGATTGAAGGGATGTTGACACTAATTATAAATTATTTATTTATTTATTTATTTAATGATTCATGCACACCATACAATTTTAAATAGAAGAACTTAAATTTAGAGACATTCGCACATGGGAGCTACTTAAATAAAAAAATAAAAAAAATAATTTAATTGCTAATATAAATTTATGTCTAAAATATTAGTGGTAACATTTAAAGGCCTAAAATATGATTCTTTTATTGAAATCAATCACAATAAATTAAATATCATTAATTTAAAATGTTAAAAATTGTACTCGCTGTCACGTGACCTCAAACGCCATTTTGAGAATATGACGTCATTGGAACAATTTTATATGGAAATTCAACAAACTTAGTAGACAGATAGTATTGAATATCGTTTAATGACGTCACGTGACGTTTTTGATGGGAAATTTGATAATGATTTTTATTTATCAATTTTTGTTTTTAAATTGAAGATTATTATTTTTATAATATTTTTTTCGTGAATATTGAGGTTCTATCTATAAAATAAAATTGAATCCTAAAATTAGACAACATCCCTATTATGGTTACTTATTGCATATTTGCTCGTGTTAGCGCGAAAGAAGAAATAACGTCAAAGTCAAGTCAAGAGTGATCCTATAAGGGTTCCGTTTTTCGTTTTTTTTTTGTGCGGAACCCTAAAAATATAGTTGAATTAAGAACCCTTCCTTTTTTTGAAGTCGGTTAAAAGTATCCTATAACCAAGTACGTTTTTCTACGCTCATAATAAGCCATTCGATGCGTACGTTCACTGTCACGCTAGAGAGTAAACTGGCAAGTCGGAAGGAGGAATCGGACGTGTATTGGTCTCTGTAGAAAAGTATGCAGACCGCACCTTCAGACAATCGGATCGGCCATAAAATCGTAGACGTCTTGGCGCTGTTTCCGACTCGGACGTCCGATCCTACTATCTGATCGGACGTGTATTGTGTATTCAAACAAATGTATGGCACGAGGGCCTTCCGATTGTCTGATTAGACTATCTGATCCGACGATCGGAGAGAAAAATCGGACGTGTATTCCCAGGGGCCTTACTATGAGCTCTTAAAGCAGGACAGAAATTGAACTGCACTGCATTATTGTACTATGACATCTATATTAGCAGACCTGCTGCAGGACTGTTGCGTTATCCGTTCAAAAAACGTTCACCCTTTTTTTAGTATAGATTTTCATACCATGACGCGTTACTTCACAGCGGCAAAGCGTCTGTTGATCGATTCTTGAACGTCCGATATGTCAAATTAAAAAGTTACTAATAAACCAACTTTTTCAGCATTGTTTTGTTTTGTAATAAATTTTATAATTTAGATTATTATCGAGGTAAGCTGTTTTAAACCTCGCAATATTATATTCGTTTTCTTAAAACAATTTCGATAAGAAATTCTGAAGTGGATTGTTAGAATTTTAATTATACACACCTGTCAACTCGTGGTATTATTTATTGGGTTTTAAGTGCTTCAAAGCAGTCAACACCACTTTTTGCCTTTCCTTTATTTTGTACATCTGCGACGAATATTAAATCTTTGAATATTTGGAGAGCGAATACCGGATTGAAAAAAGGAACCGACGCCAGCGCACGAGGGAAATTAACAATTCTTTCGATATGAATGAAAGGGAATTTATTGATCAATACAGGTAATAGGACACTAAAAATTGATAAGTATCTTTAATAAATACCTATGCTATGTCAATAGTAGTTGCACTCAAATCACAAAAACTAATTATAAAAAAGAGGTATGTCAATACAAATATGTAATTATGAATTATATACGACATTCCAATTAAAGTTCTTACTAGGTTAAAAGCATATTTTAAGTGAGAAAAGAAACTTACGCCATAGTTTAAAGAGAATGCACTATTATGACGACGACGAAATATTAAAAGCTTCACTGCAAGACTAACTGAGAAATCAAATCCACCCCGGGAACAAAATATAAAAAAAACACTTAACAAATAACAATATGAATTTGTTATCGCGTTGGCTAGTTACTTCGCGATATGAAGTAAAAAGTAAAGTAGTTTCAAGTGCAACTGCAAGTTTCAAGTGGGAATTGGGATGATCGAAAAAAGTCAAGATGATTTTAAACGAGCGCGGTAAAACTAGAAAAAAACGGATCTACGTACGTCCGAAAACAGTTAAAATCATCAAGATTAAAAAGTTGTTACAAGCGCAAAAGATAGTAATGTAAGATTATGTATTTGGATAAGTTGTAATACATAATCTTATAAAAAGAACATTTATCCAAAAAAACGTGTTTACATTATTTAAAAAACCCGGTAATTTGAACATGGAATGATATCGATAAAGGGATAAGTTTTTGAACGTTACAAAGTAATAAAATGACATGCCATTGCAGCAGACCACAGACAAGCATAATCGTTCAATTGTCGTTCACCTTTTATGATGTCATAGTACGATTTTCCAGTGATTCAGAAGCAGCCCTGCTTTTGCACTGACTGGAAATTGCGCGTTTTCTTATAAGGTCATAGTAAGCCCCCAGGTTAAAGAATACTCGTCGAATATCGTAATAGAAAAATGACTTCATTGAATACTCTGTACATGTTCCAAGAAGTATTTAATCTATGCTCAGTTCTGTCACTATGCTGTGCTTTTGGACGAAAAAAAAAATTGAGATTTCAAAATGGCTTCATTTCCGGTGGTGTTAGCACGACGCGGGCGCGATGTGCTCCGCCGTATAGAAGAAAAAAGTATTTTTGTATTTAGATAGAAAATAATTAATTTATATTTTTTGTCAGTGTCGCATAAAACATTTGAAATAAATGGGAAAACCAGGTAAGTTGATTTTATATATTTTAGCAGTATTTCTTTGGTACCACCAACACGTGGATGTTAAAAAGCCGTAAAAGACGCCGCATGGATTTTTATATTAGGAAGTTTTCGAAATCCTTGTGATTTATTTAGTTTTGTATGCTTATAAAATAAATTACTTCTCGTACTCAATAATTGAGTCACTTCACACTTGCGGTGTGTTGATTGTTTTTAGGTTATGCTTTGAACTTAATGAAATCACGCTGCAACAAGTGTTGGAGCTGGTGAATTTTTTATATAATTAGTGACTTACAAACATTTTTCTGGTAATAATGCTATACAATTAAACTACTGTTTTGAGTTAAAGACTGACGTATTTAGATAATAGGTAAATTTAGGTTATGTTACTAACTCCCACATGCTAATGCTACCATTATCGTTTTTTGTACTGTAAATGCGAATTACCATGAGACAGAAGAGACTAGTTTTGCATGGAGTTGTCTTATAAATACCACGTGCTCACAAAAATCCTTGTCTTTACGACTACAAGAGGCAAGCACATGGGCCTAGCGGAAGGTAAATTGCCGGCCACAATGCCCACTAAAACCACAATAGAAAAGCAAAAATCCCAAATTAATGCCACGTGTAAATCACACTAGTTTACGCGTTCCTAGCACAAAACTCCGGGGTTGGTTCCACTGTGATAAAGTGGCACCTAAACTCTACTGTTTCATAGGCATGCATTTTATCCTGGTTTTTTAAGATACCTAGCCATAGTAGGTGTAATGAATGGGTTTACAAATTTACCAACTCGATGACAGTAAAGTGAATTACTAGTTATTAAACTTACAATTATAAATATGTAATAGCAATTATAAATAATTATTTTTTCAGAATTCACTCCACGAGGAGGTGGCCGCGGCGGTGGCGGCGGTAGAGGCGGCGGAGGGTTCAGAGGAGGCCGCGGCGGGGGTGGAGGCCGAGGGGGCTTCGGTGGCGGCGGCCGCGGCGGGTTCGGTGGCGGTGGCGGCAAGTTCGAGAAGAGAGGCGGTGGCGGTGGCCGGGGCTTCGGCGGTGGACGTGGGGGAGGTGAGGATTTAATGTCGTCTACAATTACTTTTATTTTTTATTGTTTCGTAGTATGAATGTTACTGGCAATCCTTGTTTGACTGTTGTCTATAGGTATAGATAATCTAAACTTTAGAGTAACTTAAATAACCTTATTTATATGTACTACTAGCTTTAACCTATATATGTGTGTGAAAAATTGGCAAAAACAAAGATTTTTGCTCTCATCACCACCTTCACAGGATCACCCACTGGGCTAATCTGCAGATTATCCGAAATCTGTCTGCCGTTGGAAGTGTTATTAAAAATGGCTGGTACAAAAATTTTGTGTATACAGCTGCATATAGCCAAAAAAAGATTGCCAAGACAAGACTACTGCATTGCAATCAAATTATCTAAATGATGAAAACATGGTCCCTCTAATCTAGACCTATTCGTGAAGACTATGATACCACATACCCACTACTGATGTTAATAGATATTTTGAATCTCATATTTTACAAGAATCGGTTTTTGATTATTATTTTTTATGGTTCTCAGGGCGCGGTCGAGGGGGGAGAGGGGGAGGAGGAGGCTTCAAGGGAGGCAAACAAGTTATTATCGAACCACACAGGTTTGTATTTTTGTTTTATTTACCTCGAACTGTTGTAAATTTTTCATAAGTGTGCATCCACACCTAAGTCACTTACATGTTCAGTGATCAATCGCAGATCATTAATTTATTGTACAAAATGATGTTATTGAAATAACTTTCGTTCTTCTGAATGCAAAAGCTTGAAGCCAATTTATTTTTCTGATACTTAAGCAATTATTGTAAAGTATTATGTCGTCAGTTTTTCCTGCATTGTTTTACTTTGTTTTTATTTGCAGACATCCAGGAGTGTTCATTGCCCGAGGGAAAGAAGATGCGTTAGTCACTAAGAATTTAGTGCCCGGTTCGGAAGTGTATGGAGAGAAGAGGATATCTGTAGATGTTCGTATAATTTGAATATTTTGTTTTATAAGTTCTTGAAGTTGGCCTAGAGTTTTACATGTTTCCCTGCAATATGAAAAACCCTGTTATAAAGATTTTAAAATGATGATTGTGGTCCCTCTAATCTTGACCTAATCGTGAAGACCATAACCACATACCCACTTCTGATTGTCACTCATCATATCTGTGACTTGCTAATATCTGTGCGAGTACTAACCATGTCTACTTTCCTATAGACAGATGGAGAAAAGGTAGAATACAGAGTATGGAACCCGTTCAGATCGAAGTTAGCAGCGGCTATCATGGGGGGCGTGGATGCCATCCACATGCCTCCAGGGTCCAGAGTGCTATACCTCGGAGCAGCCAGTGGCACCACAGTCAGTCATGTATCCGACATAGTTGGACCGGTGAGTTAATAGATAACGTTGAGTTTGAAAGCTAACAGCTATAGTATCTATTAAAAATAAAATCATTCAAGTATGAATAATATTAAATTAATGATTTTATTTTTATTCACAGGAAGGCTTAGTATACGCGGTAGAATTCTCACACAGATCCGGCAGGGATCTCATCAATGTAGCTAAGAAAAGGACAAATATTATCCCAATTATTGAAGACGCTAGACATCCACTAAAATACAGGTGATTATAATATTGATTTGTTTGTAGCAATACCCAATCATTCCACTATCATGATGAAGATAAATGAACTAAATTTTTCATGTTGATACAACTTTGAACTCTCTCTCTGACAATCCCATAATATGTCACATTAGTTTGCATCTCATATAATAAATTTCATGTGATGTGTTCATTCTGTTACAGAATGCTGGTAGGCATGGTAGACACAATATTCGCTGACGTGGCACAACCAGATCAGGCCAGGATTGTCTGTCTAAATGCTCAACACTTCTTGAAAAATGGCGGACACTTTGTTATATCTATTAAGGTAAGCGTAGCTGTTGATAGAAATATTTAAAAAAAAATTAGCTCATCAGTGCTAGTCTTCTATAAATTTTAAACAATATCTGGAATTTTTAGAAGAATTTGTATTGGAAGTTACGAACTTTTCTTATACATTATTAGACAATGATCCCCATTACAAAGCAGATCTTATCATAACTTAATATCTTTTTTGCCTGTGATGACAAAACAAAGTACTCTCTAAATCTTTTATGTTGAAAGTTGAGGTCACTGAGGTTTCTGTACCAATTTTTAACATTCACACCACAATGAATCTTATTACTAAACATAACCTTGTCTTTTCAGGCCTCATGTATAGACTCAACAGCACAACCCGAAGCAGTGTTTGCAGCGGAAGTGAAGAAATTACAAGCTGACAAACTGAAACCCCAGGAACAGTTGACATTGGAGCCCTATGAAAGGGACCACGCGGTAGTGGTCGGTGTGTTCAGGCCGCCTGCAAAGGCGTAGATAGTTATAAAGCCATAGACAATTTTAAAGTGCTGTGACTGTGAAACCACCATAAGCCTTGAAGCCAGGCTTTGAGATGCTCAGAGTACACTCTGGAATGGGTTTAAACTCTGATTGTGTTCATAATCCAAGCATTTATGTCCAGGCTCAAGGAGCAGTTATAAAAATGTTGGAATGTATTTTTCTATTACTGACTAGCTTTCCATTGTAACAATGTTTTGTTGTATTTTAAGTGTAGATTTAAGTCAAGTGCATCTGGTGATGTGTTGTTAGTTTTAAGAGAATGAAATATACGATGACGGTGCGAATTAATACTAGTTTTTTTATAATACCACAAAAATGTTTCCTCCCTTTTTGTTGTGAGCTGGATACAAAGATCTTTGGTCTAGAATTATTGGAGGGTTCAACGATCATATTATTTATCTCGCCTCGGGATATCGACATGGTAATGAAATCGTAAATTGACTGGTTCTAGTTCGTTGCAATTATACATGGGCCTGAAAATAAAGCCTAGATGTACCGAGGGCAAAACTCAACCTTTCTGTTCAGACCAAGAACTTTAAATACCTACATAAACATTTGGATGGCAAGCTTCCATGAGGTATCTGAAGACTGACTATGTGACATTGGATGAATATCTGTGCCCATCATTTGACCGACACCTTTGACATACCTTGGGACAGAGGGTGTTGGAATTTCAATCGGACCTCAGGCCTATGATTGGTCGAAATTATTTCATCCAATGTCACGTGATAGGCAGTCCTGGATTTGTCAATAGACTGTATAGGCCGCGGCCTAAGGGCGGCAGATTTCAGATGATCTTGCTATTAAAAAGTGCCGTAAAAAATTGTAGTTCTTGTTTTTTTACACACTTTCTTTGGCTAATTCAGTGTCTTCCTTACTATGAATGGAAAATTATTATTTTAGAAAGGTACATGGGGCGGCGGAAATAAATTGGCCTACACTCATAAAAAATATAAATCCGTCACTGGTCATCAAGTACCTCTTCGAAGCGTAGGCTCCAGATGTATAAAAAAATAAAGTTCTTGGTGCAGACCAATATACGAAAGAAATAAAATAAAACAACAATAATTTACGTCAAATAATAATGTAATAATGGTCAATCATTCTCCTCGTGACCGCTGTCGTCGTCGCTGTGCGCCGCGTCCTCCCACGAGCGCTCGCTGTCGGACTGGTACTGCCCGACTTCCATTTCTTCCTCTGATGATGTGTCTGATGATAACAAAATCAGTGTTAAATTATCAAAATTTTACCAAAAATCGACTTCAAAGAAACAGTCTTCGAAAAACCAATATCAAAATTGCTAGGGTGCATCTATAATATATATTTTTTATCTATGTTCGTATGTGGCACAGAAATAAACGTTTTTCTTTCTTTTTTTCCTCATGAAAATTATGGGAAATCTGGAAGCATGAAAAAAGAATCTTCAAATTGGGTTGAAAAGTTCTGAGGGAACAAACCCAACAAACAAACAAAACTAAATAAAGAACCTCTTTTTGCAAGTAGCTTAATCAAAGAACACCTCTAAAATATGTAATACTCGTACAAGACGTGACAAGCCGTACAGTATGCCCGACGTATCTTGGCACATCTGAACGTGGCGCAGAAGGCTGCGCAGTAACTTAATTCCGCGATGCTCGGTACGCGGCGTATTGTCTGTCACAGGTCAGCATATTCGTGTCGCTATTTCTGTCTTACATGCGCTAAAGTTCGCAATAGTGGTGGGCGATTATTACTTTATTTTTCGAATTAGTCGATTTTTCAGTTAAAAGGCGATAACAATTGTTGTTATTCGATTGTCATCGAGGATCGTGTTCAGTGGCACGAAAAAAAAGGTCATCGGTATTCAGAGTTGCCAATGCAAATTTTTAGACGGCACTGCAGATATTAGTATAAAAAAAACTAAAACAATAAGATTATAGTTAAGCTGCTGTAAGCACTATGGAAAAGGATCGCACTCAGTAATTGCTGTGGAGGTGGAAGACGCGCCAAGTTACGTCTGCCGTAGTGTCGATGGCACACCGCACATGGTACTCACCGTTGTACCCCAGTACGGGGTCCTGGTGTTCGCAGGGCAGGTCGCGCTCGCCGCGCTGCGCCGCCGTCAGCGCCAGCCGCCCGCGCAGGTTCAGCAGCTGGCACAGGTGCGACCGTCTGACACACACACATACACACATTCATACATACTGACAAACATACAATGTCCAATCTCGATTATAGGTTGGTTCAACCAAGTAATGACATTAATGGCCCATTATAATAGGCCATTTTAAGTACCTTTTTTATTGTAATGAAGGTAGCAAACGAGCTTGCAGTGTTTCCATCGCTTTCCTGGACGTCTATGACAAAAATAGTGCATACATTTGAACACGCATGCAATATTTTACGTCTAATCTCGTAGGAAGTAAGTTTCCAAAGTTACGTTACGTTGCTGGCCAAGAAAGAAGAAAAAAAAATTGTGTGTCAGCTCCGACGCACGACTGCAGTTTGCTCCTTAGGAATGATTTATAAAATATATAGATTAGTAAATCAGTAACAACGCCATCTAGATTCTCTGTTGGTGGTTAGTGCACGAACATAACGTATAACATAACAACGCCATCTAGATTCTGTGTTACGAATTTCAAAACTAACACAACGTAACGGAGAAACTTTGATTTTACTGCTCATAAATCATACCACGGGCTTCAATATGTAAATCGTTGGTAAAGGAGTGAACCGTTGGGTTCATGGAATGTTCATGACCTGTGCGTGAAGATGGCGAGCAGCTGCGTGAGATGGTCGGTGGTGGCGGTGGTGGCGCCGGCCAGCAGCAGCGCGGCGTGCGCGCGCAGCACCGCCCACACCCACGTGCACACCGCCGCGCATCTACAACACACACACACACACACATATATAGCACACTTCATTTGTCAATTATGTTATGGATAGGGCTGTTGCGCGCTTAGTACGTGACATTGACGACCCGCGTGGCGCAATGGTTACCATGTCGGATCGCCGCGCCAAGGGTCCTGGGTTCGGTTCCCAGCGAGGCAGAAATTTGAATGATGAGTTTGAATTTCTGTTCTCGGTCTGGGTGTGAGTGTCCTTGTCTTGTGTGTTGTCTATGGCACCCACGACACAGGGAATCCTAGTGTGGGGCTATGAGCGTGAAGCGTTATTTATATTATTTATTTATTATATCGTTCGACAAAATTGAAGACACCAACTAGTTTTACAGGTAGTTTCTTGCTGCTTCTTCTCCTGGGCCCTCTCACAGTAGAGCCTTGTTTGAAGCATTGGCGTAGTTTGACTTTCAAAAAGTGTAAACCAAACCAGTTTGAATAGTACATTTGGATTTTAAATTTTTTGACACATCTGTGAGACCTAATAAACTGAGTCAGCAATTTAAAGGATTCATGGGAGATGTCCCGTTCGGCAAGTCAACTCCCCCACCGACTGATTGAGTCGGATTGTTACATACGTAAGCAATACTTCGAACTTATCGTCTATGTGCCGTAAACGTGTAAACTTTGTACATACACATGGCTCTTGTCATCCCACACACCCGCCACCAAATACGGTGATGACAATAATTTGGTTATTTTAGTGTGACCAAACTCATTTGCTTGTGAACAGTATACACAGCGCCGGTTTTAGCACTACCAGTGCCTTGGGCGAGATTTCTACGTCTCCATCTGCCATTGAAACCCATAAAACAATAAATATGTAAACCCATGCCAAGTTACTACTTTCCAGCACTAACGGACTGGCCGTTCGCTGTGGATGGACGGAGAGACATGAAGAAACTATAATGGTATCGTTATGACTACCTGCAGCGCCTCTTCAAACCTGGCGCCCTACCGGCTACCGTAACGCCGCTACAGTATACAGTACACATGACTCACTGGCTAGTCTTCCTCGTGGCCATGTCAGCGAGCTGCTCCAGCAGCAGCGGGACGTACTCCGCGGGCAGCGCAGCCGCTGTGCGCGCCGCCACGCCAGTCTCCTCGCGCTGCAGCACCATCATTATCAACCTGACACACAGATACACGTCATGTCAGTTCCAACTATACATATAGTCTCTCAACTCTGCCCGCGTTTTCCACGATAAGGGAACATACCAAAACCACGTGACCCATTTTCTCCAACTTTTTACCCCCCTCCCCCCTTCGTGAACATCCGTAGTATATGAGAAGACCCCCCCCTCTCCCCCCTAGTTTTTACGTGGTAATTCATAAATAAGGTTTTCAATACTTTTTTGCTAAAACAGAGTTAAAAAATAATAATTTTGCTTACATATATTTGACGACTTGTGTGGCGCAATGGTTGCTAAAACGTGACAAAAACCTAAACCCCCTCCCTCCCCTCTGTGACCAAGCGTGGTGTTTTGAAGACCCTCCTCCCCCCATAATGGGTCACGTGGTTTTGGTATGTTCCCTAATAAATTCCCTATATTATGTTTACCTATATTACCTGTATGCCAATCCATATAATCATAGATCCATCCAATCTTTTACATTTATTTATATTAGTAGGATGATTCAACAGTGTGTTGGTAATAGTATTGTTAGAGTACTCTAGATTACATTATTCGATGGATTTAATTGAGAAATTAAGTGTCATTACTATCAATATTTATCGATGCACGACCTCTAAATAAGGAAACCAGTGGAAGTGTTACAATATCATATAGATAATCGTTTAAAAGACGAAATAATAAACATAATAGCATCTTTGTCAACAGTTACGTTACACTGTCAAATCATGACGTTAGATTGTGCCGTGTCCGCCATTACGCCATATTGTGTTCCTCTTTACTATGGTGTGAACTGTGACTTATTACTAAGGTACTATTTACAAAAACCCACTTTGACTAAGGTAATGTCAAAGTCGCGTCAAAGTGGACATTAGCAAGAACTAAACCGCCATTTTATGTTGCATAGGTATTCACGTATTTTTAATAGGTATGGCAGTTCCATATTAGTCAATGATATTATATGTAAAAAAGAGGTAGATATGCCAAGACGGCGCTAAAATTACGTCAGTCGAATTTAGTCAATTATTGAGATTTTAATTCAGACAGTTGATAGCTGCCTCTGAGTGAGGCCGTTTAGTTGTCTTTTTCACTATTATGGTTTTAGTAGTGCCATCCCTTTTACATAATTTACCAATGTGGGTGATTGGTGTAGTGAAACAAAAGATAAACGCGTGTGTGTTGTAGCTCGGTGGGAACAGATTTTTGGTTGATTTGTAAGGGCATAACGTATCTATAGTTTAATATCATTAGTGTAGTGATGAAGCCTACCCCTTATCCTTGGAGTGCAGCCCCTGCACCAGCAGCTTGGTGAGGTTCTGGCTGACGGGCGCGCGGCTGCGGCCCGGCGTCAGCGCCAGGTTGGCAAGCCGCGCCTCCATCGACACCTCCACCTGGCAACACCACATTCTGCGTCAGTTGCTTGCGGACATGGCTAGATTGCATCTAATATACAGTGCGTCCAGCGACCAACGATAATTTAAGGACATGAAATATACTTCATCGACAAAAATACCCACATGTGGGGGTTTAGCCATCTATTTTTTTTTCAATGTAATACATGGACGCAAGAAGTATGGAAACTCTTAACTAAATAAATTATGCCCACAATATCAAATCAAATCAAAATCTTTTATTCATATAGGTATCACTGATAAACTTATGCACGTCATTTTTTAATCTACCAGCTTTTCGGAAGGGTGCTTAGTCATGGAGGAGAAGAAAAGCCGTAAAGAAACACATCTTTTAAAATATCTGAAAGAAAAGGAAATAAGACAAATTATGTCATGAGACAACTGTATGTACAGAAAAGCTCTTACAATCTACTTAGATAAAGGATGTGTCAAAACTGAAGAAACTCAGAATCCAAGACAATTTGAAGAACAATCAACTTCTTTGCCTAACAGCAAGTTTTATCAGTGAAGAGGACGAATGTCAAAATAACGCAGAGGAAACAGATAAGGGGGAGTTCTCAAATAAAAATAAGAGCAAGATAAAGTTCATTTTTCGTAAAATTAAGGAAATCGTATTTTCTAACCAAACTCTGAGTGAAAAAATAAAACGTGTCTTAGACTTTGTATTTATTTATTTATTTATAACAGATGCTTGCAGTACTAACAGCAGCGCCAAAGCATACTGCAAGCTATTGGTATCTTATGCTAATAATAACTTAACACCATTTAAAAGTATTTTACACATATGTTTATAAAATAGTTTGACATGTTGAATATATCCGTATCTGGCGCATGAGCAATCAGAGTATTAAACAGCGTAACAGCTTGAGCTGTTGGTGGTTGGTGGTTGGTATTGAAACAGTTCATAAGATACATTTACGCACAATGGCCCGACTTAGAGGCTAAGTGCGGAAATAGGAGCCCATCACAGTTCATAAGATGTTTTTCAAGTTTTGTTGGTAGGACCAAGAGCAACACAGTGTTTAATTGTTTTTTAATCTGAGGTGTTTAAGTACTCTGTGAAGAGCAAATTGGATTGAACATTTATCATACATATCGACGCTTGAAATGAAACACTGACTAAGCGACATTGAGCCAACTTTACAGGAGAGCAGTTTAAAGTTGGAATTTTTAGAAAAAAATCATATATTTTTTGTAACCCTCCTCGGTAGGAGGTAACGTCGGTACGTTATTCTTACTGTTTTGAAATCCTTATTTTATCATCTATATTGTGGCACAACAACTTTCCTAAAAATTCCAACTTTAAACTGTTCTCCTGTAAAGTTAGCTCAATGTTGCTTAGTCAATGTTTCCTTTCAAGCGTCGATTTTACAGTAACAAAAAAAGCTTACAAATGTCACTATATCAATGGAAATGTCAAAGTTTAAAACCTAAACTAACCTTATTTGATGCCTTACTTTTTTTTTACATAAAAAAATGCCTTACTCAATCAAGAAAATATACATGCAGTATTACTCAGTGAGAAATGATTTTATTGTGAGACTTCTGTGTTGTTGTTGTTAAATAATAAGTCATACTCCAGTATGTAAATAGTATGTAAGCCACACTAACCTTGCCCCCCGGCGTAGGCCGCTTCCTGCTGACGCCGCCCATGGGCTCCACGTAGGTGACGTCATCCCGCCCCTCCCCCCGCACCTTGTTCACCTCGCTCTGTTTCACCCTCGCATCCTTCGTGTTCACCTCCCCGCGGATCAACACTTGGGTCTTGGTTTTTGTGTCTGGTGTCTGTAATCAACATGTTATGGAGATAGTTAAACATCCTTGCTTGACGTATCGGTGATGCCTAAGGTTTCATACCTATATTATAATATATTACTAGCTGATCCGGCGAACTTCGTATCGCCTAACAATCAATGAATGTACTTTATTGTTACTTTTAACTTTTATAGTTTTGGTAGGTTTAACAAATCAGAGACCATTAAACTCCCTCTCCCCCTTCCCCTCTCTCTTCAACTCCCCCTCCCCCTCTCCCTCTGCGGAACAATTCCATCATAGATGATTTTTGCGTAACTTAAACCGTTTACGCAGCGCACGCAACGGAAGCTCTCAAAAAGGAATATTTTTTCCCGTTTTTGCAACATTTTCCACTGATACTTTGCTCCTATTGGTCGCATCGTGATGGTATAAAGCCTAAAACCTTCGTCGATAAATGAACTATCCAACACAAAAATAATTTTTCAATTCAAACCAGTAGTTCCTGAGATTAGCGCGTTCACCCAAACAAACAAACTTTTCAACTTTATAATATTATAGATAAAGACATGAATCCAATGATATTAAACTATAGATACGTTATGCCCTTCCAAATCAACCAAAAAATTTGTTCCGACCGAGCTACAACACACACACGTTTATCTTTTGTTTCACTACATCAATCACTATTACATTGGTAAATTATGTAAAAGGGATGGCACTACTAAAACCATAATAGTGAAAAAGACAGCTAGACGGCCGCACTCAGAGGCAGCTATCAACTGTCTGAATTGAAATCGCTACACTTGTCTAAATTCGACTGACATAATTTCAGCGCCATCTTGGCATATCTTTTATATAATATCATTGCATGAATGTAACTCACAAGTTTCTCAAACACGAGCAACGGTCCGTTCATGTACCCCAGCAGGAGGTCTCCAGCGGGCGCCACGCAGCAGCACTGCAGCGGCAGCGGCCTCGCGTCTGCTGTGGTCACCTGCACCGTCACGGACGGCTTGATCGGCTTCGATGAAGACCTGGAGCCACCCATGCCACTTAGTAATCATTTTTAGTATAATACACGATATATATTTTATACGCCGATATTTCGACCCAGTTACAGGAATCGTGGTCACGGCTAGACTGCGGTGGCGCGGAGAAACTCTTGACAGGTTGACAAACGACGTTGACGTTGACGGATGACGGATGTCAAAAACCGGATGTCGGATGACGTTTGACACTAATACATCAGTCTGTCTACCTTACGTCTCGATCGTTTTTGAGCTTCGTTAGTAATGTTGTACACCAGTATCTCATCAAAAACATAAATATGAAATAAGGCTCTTATTTGTTCAAAAAAAGAATTGAGATCTAAATGGGTGCCAAGTTCTGTGTAGAAAAGCCGATTTTAGTCACAAGAACATGCAATTCAAGCTTTCTTCAATAAATGAACTTTGATTCAATAAATGAGCCAAGTTTGACAGGTTTACGTGGAATAGTTTTTGAGTTATGAAGGGGTCAAAAGTGGCTCGTGTATTATTACACACGGTGTTGCTCGCCAGTTCTGTTAGCTCGAACATGGCTTGACACGCTACCGCGTGTCTAGACGTACCGCCACAGCCATACAAGCCGAAAAGCCCAGTTTTATATTACTAGCTGTGCCTCGCGGTTTCACCCGCGTTAATTTGTAGAAAAACTAACTACTAAAATATATGATGTTATATAGCCTATAGCCTTCCTCGATAAATGGACTATCGAACACAAAAATAATTTTTCAATTCGAAGCAGTAGACCCTCCAAAGGCGCACTGGGCCGTCGCCCCCACCACCCCTAACGCCAGAACTACATATGGGATAAAAGAATGGCCTTACTAACCCATTCAACATGTGCCCATAGTAATGCACCACTCCACTCCTGGTAGCCGTAGCCATCCTCAGCATGTTCCCACTGTCCTGCGACCTGACCTGCACGTCAACTATCCTCGGGGCGTCTTCTAGAACGAAGTTGTAGGTCGGTGTGGGGACTACAGCAGCATTGCTGATCGACTTCTTTCTCTGACGTTTGCTGGGTGTCACTTCTTCGCCATTCTGCTGTGGTAAATGTTCGTCTGTTATTGTAATGTCCCAGAAGGATAGGAGACGTTCATTCCTGGAAAAATAATAAAAATAAAAATAGGTGGAAGGTTTTCAATTATTTCTTCAACAATTCTGTTAATGTCACTATATTTTTTTTAGTGATAATAATAATATGATGGCATATACCCAACACACATGAATAGTTTCTGAGTAGCTCACGAAAGCTCCGTAAATGTAAGATTATTCCTATTTGATGTTGGTCTAACAAGTATTCCTTTTACTTTTGACGAGATGAAATGTTTTGAATGTAAATATATTTATGATCAATGTTCCCAAGTCACATAACACTGAAGCAATAGTAGTGCATCTACCTTCCTTCGTTATCATTCACTATACTACTACTATACAGATAAATCAATAAATAATCATAAATTATAGAAGACTCAAAACAGATTACTTTCAAAAAGGATTCATTGAATAAAATTAATATCAAAATACCATTCACGTAACACTATCTAATATAAAAATTACATGCATCTATTACATATAAAAATTCAAAATTTGATCTGGTTATAAAATGATTCTTACACATTTGTACCATGACTGGACCTGATGACAAATTTGTAACATAAATATAAATAAGTAGAAATTATAAAATCATCTCTATTAACAAGGGGGTTGGGAGAGCAAAGTTCAAAGTTCAAAAAGCTATGATTTGAATTCTAATAATTTAATTTTTAAGTGATGTTATAATGTGTCAATGGATTCATATTACTTTTAAGCCATAAAGATAAAATCAAAATGGTTTCAATACTTTCTGCATTATACATATTAAAATATCTGTATCCTTGATATGATATGAATGATTAAACATTTTTTTTATTTCTGTGAGAAATAAAAAATATATTTAAATAGTACCTAATGATCTGAATTAAAGTCTGCTTGTTTTTCTGATTATCATAAATCTATATTTGATTAAGATTAATAAAAATATATTAATAGCTATAAGTTATTTTAATATAATTTTATTTATAAATGTTTACAGCTAAATAGTGTATTTGAAAATTAATAATAAATTTAATTAAATAATTCAAATGGATATTATACATTATCAAGTTTTAATAATATAGTTAGTTACTTAGTTTATACCAGGATAAAATAATTTAGTACTCACTGTGAGCCTTCAATGAGCCAGCAGGTATTGTTTAAGGTGGCGATGGTCAATAGTGCTCTAGGAGCCGTGTTGTGTCCAAGACATTTGATCACGGTGGCTTCAGAGTTATGTAATCTCCACACTCGGACTTGCCATGATGCCACCACCATAAACTTTGCAGACGTTTTCTGGAATAATACAACTAAGTGTTAGGTGTCAAGTGTTGATTAGTGTATTGTATAAACAGCATGTATAATACAGGAAATTATTGTATATTCAGCCTTAAACTGTATTACACATTTTTTTTGCTAACAAGTTAATAGCTGATTGCAATTCTATCTGATGATAACTTAGTTAAGGTTATTAACACACTTAACTTAGTTACGGAATAAAAATATTTTCTAGGTAATGAAATCTTACTAATATTTTATAGTATTTTTTAATTACTAGTGGATACCCGGCATATGCTACGAGACAAAAAAAAATAAATCAAAAGTGCATTCATTGCAAAGCAAATTCATTGTTTTAGTCTTAGAGTAATAATATATACTATAGAGCGCGAGTATTACACAAACGGCATCGTACGCATCGTAGGCAGATGATCTATAGATACGTATATCGATGCGTGTATGACATATAGGGATGTATCAATTACGTGCCGATCGGCAACGAGGTATCGATAAGTTATTTCGATAAGTTATCTTATTTCCTACTATTAAACGAGATTTTTTTGTATAAATATGTATGTTTATTTGTATATTTGTTTCTAATCACTTTCTCGATAACAGTACTAACGATTTCGATTTTGCAATGTAATGGTTTACGAGGGCAACTAACCGATCTAGCTAGGTCTCATATCTGGGAAAATTCGTTTTCTCTATTTTCACATAAGCAAGCTCATTTGCCCAGGTACTTATTACACCATTTGTTGTACTACAGTACATTAGTTATACCAATGGCACCCACAATACCAGATTCTCCTAGTGGTGGGGCTATGAGTGTGATCTATATTGTTGGTTATTTAAAATACGAAAGTCACTCAGTTTTTTAGTTTTGCACGAGTATTCTTGTTATTTAGATAGTAAATTTTTATGGTACAAACAACCGAAGAAAATATAGACATAGACTCAATTAAATAAATGAATAAGCAGTTTAGACGTGATATTATTATATAACATTCCATAATTTACGTTTACGCTAGAGATAACGATACCGATATTAATGCTGATACATCGGCCGTTATATATCAACCGATACCGTTATCGAAAAAAGTCTTAGAAAAACGTCTTTTTCAATGCTGCCTCATACTAAATGATTTACAGTTCGTCTGCAAATAATTCAAATAATCTTTGCTTTTAAAAAATAATGACGTTATGTAGCAAATTGATACTTCCTTTGATAAATATTAATATTTTTTTAATAAATAAAATATAATTCATTTTATTTTTACACTCTTATTTGCTGTTTAGAGATTAGGCAAACCTCTTTTTATCCTCTAGCAGTTAGGATCATTTGATATCGGTATAGCCAATAATTTATGGCAATAATCGCATCGGCAAAATCCGTTCCATACAAAGTATATTAAATATCGACTACAGCGTTAGTCACGTACATCACTAGAGTCTCGCGTGGGGAGCGCTACGGGAGCGTGGGTGAGCGCGGTGCGCGGGCGGTCTTGTGCTTGCCCGCCCCTCACCCCGCGATGCGAGATATGTTTTCATAAAAATAAATACAAAAATCAACTTACCGATGATATGTGATACTGGATTTCAATTTTGTGTGTTTCCTACTATCGTTTTTGCAAGATGGGACTGCACATTTGACCATTTTGATAGGTAAATATTTAAAAATCTCTCTAGAACCGCACACCGCTAGCATTCAATTACGACTACAAGCGCTCGCGGCGGGAACGTCGTGTTGTTCTCACCCGTGCCTACTGTTCCCACTTCGTTGCTCGCGCTCTATAGTATATATTATTACTCTAAGGTTTTAGTGGTCTCAAATCATTTTCGTATTATTACGATTCAAATTATACCATTTTGGGACATATTGGTTGGATGGTTTCAAAGGACATCTGTACAAACATTTTTTGTTGTTGTGTTTTATATATTAGATAAAAGATATACTGAAATGTCAATAGTATGCCTGTAGTCCAAGTTGTAATAAGGATAAATATAGAATAAATTTCTGGTACATTAAAACATATAAAAATAATTGATAACTCACCTCACTATGTGGTACAATTTTGATAGCACTAACATTATTTCCATGTTTATTCTTACTAGCTACATTTATATTGTACTTAGACCTAACAGATGCGCTTTGCAAATCCCATTCATATATAAAATTGGCTCCATTACAGCTAAAAAGCCCGTACTTAGTGTGCCAATCCAGGCATGTCACTTTACTATTGTGTGGGTCACTGCTTTTCTGATTAACTAATACAGTATCCACTTTAGCCTGTGAAACTGAGTATATAAGAATCTTTCCACTGTTTGTGCCTAATGCTATGCATTGTACTTCTGGTTCACTGACTGATTTCCTTCGAACGCCTTTCTGACCCTGAAAACATAGGTTATGTTTTTGTTACCTTTTCGTTACTCGTTTATAATGAACAGCTACCATATCAAAAGCATTACGTACAATATGTCGGAGATAACGTTTACTGAATTACTTAAAGTGGATTTAAGTAAAAGAATAAATAAAATATAGTTTACCACGTGTGACTTACCGAACTTTGACTTACGCATAACCACTGTAAACACGAAGGAGGAGACGTTAAATGTAAGTCTGGCGTGTACTCTTGCTTGAGTACGTTTGTTTCTGTGTCCCATATTCGTAACCTCCCATCTTGACTTAAAGAGGAATAATATTTTCCGTCCTCAGAAAACGCCGCCTCTACCATTTTTTGGAAACTTCTCTAACTAAACATACGACGTTTTCATTATTCATGAGAGCACTGACATTGACAAAACTGTCACTTGTCAGTCAGATTTAATTTGTCTATGGATTTAATTGACAGCAACGGAACATGGAGATACAAGGAGCAGCCCTACCTACGATAAAATGTGCATACCTACGCAACAAAACATGGCGGTTGTGTTCCTACTAAGGGAACATACCAAAACCACGTGCCTCATTTAGGGGGGGGAGGGGGGTCTTCAAAACACCACGATTGGTCACAAAGGGGTGGGGGGGGGGGTTTAGGTTTTTGTCACGTAGTCAATATTTTAGCAACCATTGCGCCACAAAGTCGTCAAATATAAGCAAGATTATTATTTTTTAACTCTGTTTTTGCAAAAAAGTATTGAAAACCGTATTTATCAATTACCACGTGAAAACTAGGGGGGAGGGGGGGGGGGTCTTCTCATATACTACGGATGGTCACGAAGGGGGGGAGGGGGGTAAAAAGTTGGAAAAAATGGGTTACGTGGTTTTGGTATGTTCCCTAATGTCCAATTTAACGTGACTTTGACATTCCTTTGTCAAAGTGGGTTTTAGTAGATAGTACCTTACTCCTTCAGTAATAAGTCACAATTTACACTGTAGTAAAGAGAAAAACAAAATGACGAACACGGCACACGTCTGACGTCATGAAAGATTTGACAGTATAGCGAAACTGTTGCGTATAAAGTTGAATTGTTTTTACTTGATACGTTAAACAAGGACGCCATTATGTTTATTATTTCGTCTTTTAAACTATTCCATAACTAAGTATCTATATGACATTACACCAAATCCATAGATTTATAAGTACTAAATCCATACTAAATCTATGACCAAATCTATATAGTTCGTATTATGTCTATGCAATGGAACCATTGATATAGAAATTAAAGAGGACATATACTTAGAGTAATAATTACTCATAGATACCATAGATCTGGCACAATGTCTTATATATATACTTAGTTGTGGAATAGTTTAAAATACGAAATAATAAACATAATGGCGTCCTTGTCTAACATATGAAATAAAAACAATCCAACTCTATACGCAACAGTTTCGCTATACTGTAAAATTTTTCATGACGTCAGACGTGTGCCATGTTTGCCATTTTGTTTTATCTCTTTACTACAGTGTAAATTGTGACTTATTACCAAGTTACTAAGATACTAACTACTAAAACCCACTTTGACAAAGTAATGTCAAAGTCACGTCAAATTGGACATTAGTAGGAACAAAATCGCCATGTTTTGTTGCGTAGGTATGCACATTTTTTTCGTAGTACTCCATGTTCAATGGTGTCAACATTACGCCCAATTACAGATAAAGAGTATACCACAGATACAGAGTATACGCGGCAGATTTAGTTGAAGAGCACTATAAAACACTTTAAACACAATTCTGTTAAAATACTAGACTAGGTATTACTTTCACTTTCAATGAATGAATTTCTCATAAATACTGTGTTTATGCACATCTAAAATTTTAAATTCATGCATCAAATTAAAATAGTTGAATTTATTTTCAGTGTTGCCATTGCAATCGCAGCAAACAAAAATAAAATGCATTTCAATTTAATCGCTTGATTCTCCGTCCGTGTAATCCAAAAACATTCGTCTTTTTCGTTTGGTCTGGTTGGTGTGTGTGTGTTATAGTGTAGTACTTGTAGTGGCCGTGTCGCTCGTCCAACCACGGCAACCACTCATTACGTGCGATTCGCGACGAACGAAATCAATTTGTGGACAAATGTTTTAGTTTATAATTTTATTTGTTAACGTTCTCGTTCCACTTTTCGAATAACAATTGTTTTTTTACATTTTCCTAATCTAGTGCTTGTGCTGTGTTACTTTCATTTCGTTCGTCGAAGTGAAACAAAGGCTGTGCAATGAAATGAAAGCTATAAGTTTGTGATTATGATGTCATTTTTATCGAATCCTTGAAAAATATGAGTGTTATTGTGGAAGACGTTTCTAGCCCTTTATCGGAGGGACAGAGCGGTGCAGTGGACGGAGATGTCGCTAAAACATCTGATACAGCGAGCGATAATGACGTTGAGGCAGGTCAGGCAGGAAAGGATGATAAGTCGGAGCCTGGGACGCCGAAACCCCATCCGATGGCGTTCACTATCGACTTCGGCGACGCCAAGCAGGTTGACAATCGTCGGTTGGAGGAGTTAGCTAAAAAGTCGCAGGCCCGCCACCAGAGAGTGCAGTCAATGTCAGCGAGCCTGACCAGGCCGTCGCCCGCAGCGCAGCGGCCCCCCATGAGCGGGAAGCTGCCCCGGAAGACCCAAGGCTACAACTCCGAAGGCTACTTTTCCTCCGATCAAGAAGACAGTGCCGTTTCCGGCTCCGTCAAACTCCGCAGCAGTCCGCTAGCTCAAACCGTAGATAAAGCGAACATCACTAGCCCCATAACGAACAGGCACGCGAAATCCCCCATCGGTGACATGTTCCAACCAAAACGAACGTCCAGAAGTCCTATAGTCGATAGTATAATGTCCCGCAGCGATAACTTCACCCGCCAAAGTTTGAACCTGCCTCTAAAATCCGCAAACAGTTCCTATGTTCGAGACGTCCATCGGACACCGAGTTATGGTAACCTATCTTCTAGCTATCACAGCAAACACCCTATGGCCGACATAATGGACCACAGTCCTGAAGGTGTTATGTTAACTGACATATCCAGTCCAGAATTAGATATCCTTACACCAGACAATGGCTTGTCCACTCCGGAACCTTCCAAGAGTCCACTTAATAGGAAGAGCAGAGCCATGTCTGAAACTCCTGACCTATTGTTTAAGAAATGCCCTCCTAAACATGAGCAGCTATTTATTGATGATGATGTTGACAGACAGTCAAATAATTCCTCAACTGGGACTTATACAATTGAAGGAGATAATTATACAGAGGAACAGAAAGCTAGAATGAGTATAGATAGAACTTTTGGTGCAAATTTACTGATAGAAACTATTGAGGAGACCCTTGAGAAGAAAGAAAAGGACCCAGACCTTGTATTTGACTTCCCTAATCCTCACAGAGTAATCACTAAGGAGCCTAGACGAGATGTAGCTTTACGGAGTCCTTTA
Source organism: Thymelicus lineola (assembly GCA_963932265.1). Taxonomy (NCBI): domain Eukaryota; kingdom Metazoa; phylum Arthropoda; class Insecta; order Lepidoptera; family Hesperiidae; genus Thymelicus; species Thymelicus lineola. Next base: position 2,376,973 of record OZ010698.1, read on the forward strand.
GCAATGAACCAAACTATTGAGTTGCCGAATAAGGTATCAAAAGATAAAAATGTGCTAGAGATATCTTGTTGTTACGAGTCTCCCACTGAGAACGATTTAGCTGCACAAACATCCAAACAAATAAAATCTACAAGGAGTTATTTAGAGAAAATTAAGAATAGAGTACGGACAATAACCGAAAAAACTTTTGCTAAGTCCCCTCCAAAACATGAAGAAGAACCAGACGTAGGTAGCTTTACTTCTGTGACTACGTCTGGTGTGCTAAGTTCGAAATATCCTGTTAAAATTGAGATTCCAGTTCGTAGAAGATGTAGCTTAACCAAGTCTGATATTGATCAGACTGATTATGTTCATAGACTGTCAAGAGAATCATCAGTGCCGGTATCACTACCAAGCAGTAAGGGGATATTGGTTGATGCCAAATTTGAAAGCACGGTTCTAAAAAATGTTAAGCAGGCATTACGGGAGGAATCTGGGGAGGTGCCACCGGATCAGGTCGTGGGTCAACTATCGTACTTAAGTCTGAACAGGTGTAAAGGAGACAAGACATGGATACACGATTGGGCGGAAAGCGTCAAAAAGTACAACAATAACATAGGAAAGGATACAGATCTAAACAGCACATTTTCGGTGGAGGACCGGCCACCGATCAGCCCGAGACTCATTCCAGGAAAACGTAAGTACATTTTGCTTTCCTGTTGTGTGAATCACTGTTAACAATAGACATATTATTATATGATTATAATGTAAGTGTCTTCAAGGCAAGAGTGAATAGGCTTTTACTAAGTTAATGCGTTTTACCACCAATGACTTCATCGCCATTTACCATCAGGTGGGATTGTAGTCAAGCATTAACTTATAAAATATAAAAAAATATGTTTAATATTGGAACAATCATTATTGCATGATGAGTTTATATAATAGAATTTAAGAATGGTTGGCATAATAATTCATTAAATGATCATTCAGTGAACATACTCATATAACAAAACTATAATTAATGATGGCATCTATAATTTCCTACTCAAAATCTAAATGATATTATACATTAATGAACTTCATCTTTATTTTAATTGATTTGCTATCTTATTATTGATTACTTGATATAATTATTAGATTTATAGATAAAGATGTAATGAGTAGGTTATTAAGATAGATTCTGATTGGAATCTTGTAATCAAAAGTCATGTCTGTTCTCAATGCATATTCTATTATTGTCTTAACTACTGGAACTAATAACAGGAAATTTGGTTATTTGCTAAAACTGGCTACTTGTCAAGGATATTCAATTTTTCAACTTGAATAGAGTAAAAATTTAATGAATGGTAATTCAACTGAGATTTCAATAGAATTTTAAAAGTTTATTTTAAACCACATACCTAAGTAGAAAGATACTGTGAGCTAAATAATCGTAACTAATTTATTTATTTTAAGGATAACTAATAATAATGTGGAGTAATGGTTGATAATAAGCATATGCAGTTAAACCAATTAAACATTCGTCTAAATCACTTCTGCTTTATGTGACTCATTCAACAAACAAAACACAATGTTATCAATTGCAACATAAACAATAACTGATAAGGCAACAACAGTCCTCTTATCTCTTTATGCCTGTTACAAAATGTGTTTATGATACAACATTTAAAAACTTAATTTGAAATAATATTTTATACAGTACGAGTAACCGCCCTCGCTTTGCTTCGGTTTTCTTTATTTTTTACACCTTGGGTTACAATATTGGAGTTTTATTAAGGATCCCTAATTTTTTTTTAAATTTAATATAGCCTATGTTACTCGGGGATAGTGTAGCTTTCTAACAGTGTAAGAATTTTTCAAATCGGTTCAGTAGTTTCGGAGCCTATTCAATGCAAACAATCAAATCTTTCCTCTTTATATATTTTATACAGTATTAAAGTATATTATATGTATAATATAATAATAGTAGGGCATATTTTATAATAAAATATACCAATTTGTAGCTATTTATCTAGCTAACCTAGATTAATTCCAAAGAATACTTGTAGATTATTTCCTCTGTCTCCAAAGATATGAATTGTTATCAGGCATTATATTATAATAAATAACAGGATACTTTTACAAGGATTTTAACCATTATAACATCTTGCTTAACTTTGTAATCACAGAAACAGGGTAAGCTAAATAAATCGAATCAGATTATATTAGGTCTTTACCTATGAAAACCTATGAAAATTTTAAAAGAAAACAAAATTGGTAATTTTTTTATTTTAGCTAATCAAAGTACTGGCCCAAATTATCTATACAACTATACCATTTAGATGGCAGTTTGTTTATCCCTTTATTGTAGAAGTCTGCCAGACAGAAGGCGATAAAGTCAGCGAAAGCGTTTTGTACTGCCTCTCGGGTGTTGAACTTTTTCCCACTTAAAAAATTGACAAAATTTTGAAAAAAGTATAAATTTGTTGGGGCAAGGTCTGGTGAGTACTGAAGGTGACGGAGAGCTTCGAGCTGTAATCCTTGTAGCTTTGCGAGGGTCTGTCATGAAGTGTGATCTCGCGCGTTGTCGACGTTCAAATCCTATCTATTATCATAATTACCTAAAAGCAGTCAATCAATAAAACCTATCCATACTCTGGATAACTTTATTAGGTACAACAGTAACTTACTGATTCGCCTAGTATCCCGGGTTCGATTCCTGGCTGGGACACATACCTATGTATGTATTGCTCTCGGAACATAGTTTTTGCGATATTTTATGTCGGTAAATTGTTTGATGAAAACCATGCATATATCTACACCACTTCTGGCAAGTTGCATTATCGTTGCGCCAAGATTCTTATCTGTACCGATAGCGACAATCGACGCAAACAAAACGTATTCGCAATGTGCTAAAGTGCATTTTCCTCTGTAGGGTATGTACTTCCGTCATATCACAATGTCAAATGATATATCGGCCAGTATACAATGTGTCAACTCGCTCGTTGCGAGGAAACCCGAGTCCAGACTAATTAATTTAATACGGAGTACGGACATTATTAGGTCGAGCGAGGCCTATTTAGGTAATTCCCACAATCCGTAGAGCTCTGTGGTACACTCGAAAAACTATACATAATACACCTATTGTTTTGAAATATAAAAAAGCAAAAAAGCAAAGCAACAACCCATAATTGTCCCACTGCTGGGCTCGGGGTCTCCTCTCACAATGTGAGGGGTACAGGCCATAGTCTACCACGCTGGCCAAGTGCGGATTGGTAGACTTCACACACCTTTGAGAACATTATCGAGAACTCTCAGGTGTGCAGGTTTTCTCACGATGTTTTCCTTCACCGAAGCAAGTGATAATTAACTTGTAAGACGCACATAATATTTGAAAATTAGAAGTGCGTGCCAGGATTTGAACCCGGGCCCCCGCGTTCGGGAGACCAACGTTCTTCTAACCACTAGGCTATCACTGCTTATTATATACAGGGTGTCCCAGCGCGAAGTGACCGCCCGGCGTCTATTGATTATGTGGACAAAACTATCGACAAAAACCATTAAAGTAAAGGTCTTATCGGTTTGGTTTATTTTTTATTAGTTTTTTAATTTTTTTGTAGAAAAACCTGACTTGTTGCACTTTTTTCAAAATATTTTTTTTGTTTTTACATTTATTTTCATTCTGTTTTTTGTATTTACTAGCTGTATTCATAGTTTATCTATTCAAGGTATAAAATCTACCTTAAATTTAATACGACATTTTTTAAAAACAAATAAAGTAAATTTTTTTTGAAAAAAATTACCCTTTTTCATTGAATTTCGCTAAAAAGTTGGAAAAATGCCCTATGAATTTTATTATTTTGTTATTTATTATTAAATAACATGATATTACCTACTAAATCTCATAAAAATGTTTGTCGTTTTCTCAGTCATTTACCGAACTACAAACTCTTGAAGTATGCACCCTATTTTCGATAATAAGAAGAGTAGAGTTTTAAAACCAGGCTAGTGGATCATTTAAGTATCTTACAATCAAAAATACCTTTTGCTCTTTGATAGAATAATTTTAAAGGTAAGGAAACAATAAAAACAAATAGAAATTTAAATCATTTGTTTAAAAAAAAACAGTAATTCATTCATAAGGTTTTCTAAACGACCGCCATTGGTATAAATACAGGCTAAGGCTCAAAATGACATCCTTTGTGTGATCTTTGCACTTTCAAAATGTTCGCTCCTATTTTTATGGTAGCAGCATCAATCCTCTGTTTCAATTGTTCTCTCGTAGCTATTGGCACAGCATACACTTTTTGTTTAATGTGACCCCAAAAATAATAACTAAGAGGCGTTAAATCAGGAGATCAAGAGAGAGAGGTGGTCCAGTAGCATTGTCCTCCAAGGTCTCAATTGAAAGAAAGTATTGATGCTGATGCTACAAAAATAGGAGCGAACCTCTTGAAAGTGCAAAGAACCACTCAAAGGATGTCATTTTGAACCGTAGCTTGTATTAATGCCTATGGCGGTCGTTTCGAAAACGTTATGAATGAATTACTGTTTTTTTTTTAATAAATGATTTAAATTTCCATTTGTTTTTATTGTTTCCTTACCTTTAAAATTATTATATCAAAGGGCAAAAGGTATTTTTGATAGTAAGACCTTAAATGATCCACTAGCCTGGTTTTAAAAAAACCAAGGTAAGGTTTAAGGTAGATCTTAAAAGTCTACTCTTCTTATTATCGAAAATAGGGTGCATACTTCAAGAGTTTGTAGTTCGGTAAATTACTGAGATAACTACAAACATTTTTTTGAGATTTTGTAGGTAATATTATGTTATTTAATAATAAATAATAAAATAATAATATTCATAGGGCATTTTTTCAACTTTTTAGGGAAATTCAATGAAAAAGGGTAATTTTTTTCAAAAAAATTTACTTAATTTGTTTTAAAAAATTGTCGTATTAAATTTAAGGTAGATTTTATACCTTGAATAGATAAACTATGAAAACAGCTAGTAAATACAAAAAACAGAATGAAAATAAATGTAAAAACAAAAAAAATATTTTGAAAATAGTGCAACAAGTCAGGTTTTTCTACAAAAAAATTAAAAAGTTAATAAATAATAAACCAAACCGATAAGACCTTTACTTTAATGGTTTTTGTCGATAGTTTTGTCCACATAATCAATAGACGCCGGGCGGTCACTTCGCGCTGGGACACCCTGTATATGTGCTGCTTTGAAATATAAATTACCCATAATGTTAATTTAAAATCTTCATCATACCAATTATCATATTACACTAGCTGATTCCCCGCAGCACGCGGAAATTATGTTTACCTTATTTTTACCTTTTTTAGAACAAAATTTAAAAAAAAGGTCTAAATTTATGTTGAAGTATTTAAGTAGTATGAAGTAATTGTAAGAAATACGTATTTTTTCATCAATTAAAGCATCTAATTTTGTTCATCCTTTTTTATAAGGTGACATAAATTTTAAATAAATAACAATGATATTATATTTTAAAAAGAGGCAGATATGTCATAAGCGCGCGCGTTGTGTGACTCAAAAGGTTCCCAATTGGGAACTCTTATTCAGGTGAAGAAAGAGATAGCGATGTAGTTTTGACGCGAGAGCGATAAAGACGTGCGATAAAGCAATAAAGCGTGCCTTGCGGACATCGGAACAGATTTTTCGGTTGATTTATAAGTGCATAACGTATCTATATTTATTTAAACATCATTGATAAATAAATAATAATTTTTGTTGCTTTAAAGCAAATCGGTTGATGTTTCAAAAATATTCCATACAAACTTTCATCTTGTTTTCCAGTGAAACCTTGGAATTATCTGGGATAAAAAGTTTCCTAAAATATGACCCACAGTATAATATGTAACAACTTTACCCAATGATATTATATATTAAAAAGAGGCAGATATGTCATAAGCGGCGCGCGTTGTGTGACTCAAAAAGTTCCCAATTGGGAACTCTTATTCAGGTGAAGAAAGAGATAGCGATGTAGTTTTGTAGAGCGATAAAGATGTGCGATAAAAAGCAATAAAGCGTGCCTTGCGGACATCGGAACAGATTTTTCGGTTGATTTGTAAGGGCATAACGTATCTATATTTATTTAAACATCATTGACTTTACCAATCTTTAACCCCCGACGAAAAAAGAGCGGTGTTATAAGTTTGACGTGTCTGTGTATCTGTCTATCTGTATGTCTGTCTGTGGCATCGTAGCTCCCAAACGGATGAACCAATTTTGATCTAATTTTTTATTTGAAAGGTGACTTTAATCGAAAGTGTTCCTAGCTATGTTTAGTGTCAATAAAGCTGCCAGGGTTTTTTTTAATTTTCAATTTAAAATTATTCTTAGTCAAAGTCAAAGTCGAAATATTTTTTTCATATAGGAATCACTGATACACTTATGCACGTCATTTTTTGGCTTTTCGGAAAGGCGCTTTGTCGTGGAGGAGAAGAAAAGCCTAAAGAAACTCCTCAGCACATCTTTAAAAAAATATTACAAAAAAAAAAATTATACAAAAGTATTTACTATTCTGAGCGGAACTGGTTGCAGAGCTGGTCATTTCCATGCGTCTTTGTCATTTAAATACTCGTCTACACTATAATATCCCTTGCCTAACAATTGTGTCTTTACACGTTTTTTGAAAGTTTCTATTGGCAAGTCACGTATTTGAAGTTGGTTATTTAACTTATTTATTATACATTTTTATTATGATAGCCCTGTATGTTGTTCAGCATGCACCACGAAAAGGGAAGGTTAGTTTGAATTTAGATTAGAGCTACATACACTCCAAAAGTAATTGGTAAATATTATTGTATTTATTGTATGTAACGACACATATAGAACCATATTAATAATGCTATTCAACTGTTATATAATTAATATGCATACTCAATTTCTATTGCAATTATTCATAATTGACTTTCGCCCGCAGTTTCGTTTCAGTGTGTATTATTCCTCCTTATTGGGTCCGTGTCTGGGTCTCACTTTGCTTTATCAAATCCACCCTGGAGAAGTATTTTTTTATTTTATGACGATCCGTGTGGCGCAATAGTTACCTTCGATAGGTATTCTACCGTAGGTCCTGGGTTAATTTCCCAGGAGGCAGTGAATGATGAGTTAAAACTGTTCTCAGTCTGGGTGTGTTCTACTCATATGTTGTCCATGAGGGTAGTTACTGGGAAGTATAAGTTGTATATTGTTTTTAGTCACGCTTGTACTATGTTGTGTGTGTCTACAGGATAGTATTATGTCCTCGATATTGTCATAGACCGCGACTGATATCCGGAAGTGATACCAGACTGTCGTAATGAGATTAGAGACGGTCGAACGGTCGAGAGATCGAGCCGGTAACGACACGTCATATTTAACAAACACATAATTCTCATAATTCTAGGGCCAGTAACGGCGACTAGGGTAGGGCGCGGTTGGACGACCGCCCAGGGCGCCAGATTTGAAGGGGCGCCGCAGGTAGTCTTAACAGAACCCTTATAGGTTCGTCATGTCTGTCCGTCCGTCCGTCCGTCCGCAGCATAGCGCCGAGATCCTTAGTGCCGGAAAGCTGTAACTTGGCATGGTTTTACATATTTATTATTTTCGTATGGGTTTCAATGGCAGATAGGGGTGCCGTAGAAATCTCGCCCAGGGCGCTGTCAGTACTAAAACCAGCACTGTCTAGGGTTTTGTCGGCGTGATCGACCGAGTTATGTCGACAGGGTGCGATTGTTGGATTTATCGGGAGATTTTAGTGTCGTTACTATACAATTTAATTAGGGTATCCTTACATGGAAGCACAGGTTAAAAACAGTTTGTCCCAGTTGCTATGGCCTCGCCTAGTCGAAAGGAATCCCGTAAAATCGTTAGGTGTTTGAAAGTAAATGTCATATAATTCGTGTGTCGAAAATTCGAGCGTATTATTGTTTGAATGGATCGAAATGTACCGACTTCTATCTTCTATCAAAGATGGGCTTCTATGTTCCCCTCGTTAATTATAATTATAACAACGGATAATTAGGTGTCCGGTGATTTGGACGAAGCCTTTTTATATTTTTAGATAATTAATAGGTAACTGATGTGATATTAGGTAGCTAACGGGCTATCCGCCTCCAAGGAGAATCCGATACATGAAGGTTCTCAGTGAACCTGTTTTTTCTGTATTTCCAAATCTTTTCCGCAATTGATCAATGAATTGAACCAGGAACGACTTCAGAACCCCATTTATCGTGGGAAATTGTAGGAGATTTCGCTGTGCATATTTCCTCAAGAAATTGTAGCATCACCACGCTACCCTTTAGAGGTCACAAGGATGTTTTGATCTTACGAAGTGCTTGAACCTTGCATTTGTGAATGTGGGATTTGCGCAGAAGCCATTAATGGTTAGAGAGATTGTCACAGGTCTGTAACGGTTTTCTAAGATTTACAAATTCCTTGTAATGTCTGTGGTTAATGATGGATGCGGTTTGAATACCGAATGAAAGTTCGGTCGTTCTATTACAAATGATTTCCACGGCTGCGTGAGTTTTAGATACGGCACGATGATGATGCGATGATTAAATTGTATTTTATTTATATAGGTTTATCAAATTAAATCAAAATAATTCGTATAGGTTTCACTGATACACGTAAATTTTACCACCATTTTGGAAAGGTGCTATGTTATGGAGAAGAAGAAATGGAGAAGAAGAAATGGCGAAAAAAAAAATACTCAGTTGTGCTTTCCAATCATCAATTTCAAATCCGACTGCCAGTTCCAGAGAATAATCTCTGGCTGTTCCGCTATAAAGCGGAACAAACAAATGAAAACTTTATCTTTATTCTTTGGCTTCATTGCGTGAAGGGTTCAAGGAAATAGGTTCTCTCACAGTGGCTTTACAGTACATTTATAACAATAGTTTTCATACGAAATAATATCTTGATAAATGCGTATAAACAAAAGAGCGATTTTTATAATCGGCTAACAAGAAGGAGAATAATTAAATCAATTAGTTACATCGTCCTACCGTCTTAGCAAAGTACAGCGATCTTTTATGGGACTTGGTGTGCAATTTTATAACAAAGTCCCAAAGTTAATACTTGACTTGCCTGTAGAGTAGAATCTTTCAAGAAATATGTAAAAACTACTGTTTGGCCAAGGTTACTATATCGTAGATGAATATTTTAAAAGATAAGGACGTATGGTGTTGATTAGTACTGTAAGCGGTTCCGCTCAGGTTAGGATATATAATTTTTCTGTAATTAAGGTTCTATTATAAATTTTGTTTTTTTTAAAGATGTGCTGAGGAGTTTCTTCACGGTTTTTCTTCTCCTTCTTGACAAAGCATTTTTCCGAAAAGCTGGTAGATTAAAAAATACGTAAGAAAGTGTACGTAAGTGTATCGGTGATACCTATATCGAGGGTATAGTGCTAAAACCCAATAAGTACGAAATTGAGACTTCCGAGATATTCAATATTTAAGTTTTAAGGTCAAAAATACCTATGTTATTAAAATAATATCGTTATAGTGAGTATTTGTGGTAAAAGTGTATACATTTAATTAGTGTAAAACAGTATTTTTAAGTTTCTGATTTGATCCATTTTATCATAAAAAGAAAATAAGTTACAAAGGGTACCGACTTATTGGGTTTTAGATCTAGAGAAATTAAACAATTATGTACTTTATTGAAGTAAAGGTAAAGGTAAAAGTTAAGGTTTATTATACGAATTACAAAAAAAAAACAAGTTAAATCATTCTTCGTCACTTTCAAAGGCTGTTGGTTTGGTGTACGCCTGTAGTTCTTCAGAAGGGTTTTATCGCCCTTCTTGAAGAACAGCGTCACCACACTTCTGCCCCACGCTTCCGGGGTAGTTCCAGTATTAATGACGGAATCGAACAGTTTTTGGAGCGCCACTAGAAGGGGTTTCCCTCCAGCTCTTAGAAGCTCGGTTGTGATTCCGTCATCTCCCGGTGCCTTGTTGTTTTTAAGCTGTTTGAGAGCCTCTCTAATCTCATACAGGCTGACGTCCGGGATATCCTCTGTGTAGTGTCGGGTCAATTTAGCTCGCTTGTCACTCTCGTCGCGAGGAGGTGGAGCTTGAGATGAGGTATACAACCGTCCGTAGTATCTCTCAGTTTCTCTCAGAACTTCGGGTTTCGACGAAACCATGATGCCGGACTCGGTCTTCAACCTCGTAAGCTGACTTTGCCCAATAGACAGATCCCTGGCGAACACTTTTGAACCCCGGTTTTGCTCAATAGTGTTTCTTACACGATTTGCGTTGTGTTTACGCAAATCGCGTCGCCTGCACTTGGAGATCTGTTCATTGAGCCGTCGGTATTCCCTCATAGAGGTTGGAGACTGCACACATAGTTCTCGTCGATCCCTCATAAGACCGAGAGTTTGTTCTGAGAGAACCTGAGATCTACCACTAGGGTGGGTCTTGAAATACTTCGACCCTACCTCGTGGACAGTTGTTACCATCCTGGTGTTATACTCGTCCACTGACGTGCACGATTCTAGGCACGCAAAACGGTTTTGCAGCTCAAGTTGAAAGTTTTCGGATCCCTGGATTTGGATAGGTGTTGGGCGAAGCGTAGACTTCATCAGGCGTGACCGTTCCAGCTTCAGGTCGATATTTAATGTGATTCTTACAAGTCGGTGATCGCTTCCGGTTTTAAACCTGCTGATCACAGAGACATCATTAAATACATATATGCCGTTTGTCTGCCAGAATGAAGTCTATCTCGCTTTTCGTGGAACCATCAGGACTTATGCAAGTCCACTTGCGTTGCGGCTTCTTTCTGAAGAAGGAGTTCATCATGAAGAGACCTTCCTTCTCCAAGAAGTTAGCCAGCAAGTGTCCTCGGTGGTTCTGTCGTCCAATTCCGTAGGGACCCACTTTCATCTCGGCGCCGCTTTGCGTGCCCAGTCTCGCGTTGAAGTCCCCCATTACAACATTGAAATGAGCTTTAGAGGTATGTATGGCTCTGCTTATGTCCTCATACATAATCTCAACCTCATCGTCAGGATGTGTCGAAGTCGGCGCATATACCTGTACAACCTTCAACGAATACCGTTTGGATATTCTGAGTGTAAGGTACGCTGTCCTGGACGACACGCTCCCAACTTGCACAATGTTGTTGACGAGGGACTTGTGAACGAGAAACCCGACACCACCTTGGGACTGATGTTCGCCCTCCCGGTGATAGAACAAGTTTCCGGATTTGAGTATTATCGTGTCCTCCCCCTGTCTTCGGACTTCAGATAAACCCACAATACTCCAGTTTAACTTGTCTATCTCTTCTTCCAGCTCGTTTACCTTGTCGTCGGTCCTCAGTGTCCTGGTGTTGTATGTTGCCAGGTGCAGAAGTCGTTTTTTAGATTGGTAGCCCGATCTCTGCCGGCGAATCTTAGCACCCCCTGCCCAGCCGTTACCATGGCCGCTACCGTAGCCAGGAATAGCGGAGCTGCCGGGGACTGGGGGCCGAGGCTTGGTTTTGGCTGTCATAGGGGGGTTAAGCCAATAGTCACCGCGCTTGGCCAGTGCGTGTTGGTGACCGCAGTAGATGTTAATACTACTCAGGAAGACGCTACTGCCCATCTCCTGGAATATCCCATTAGTCGCCTTTTACGACATCCCAGGGAGAGGTAGGAGTGGTGCTGTTCTACAAAGTGGGCCCGGCACCACGCGGGGAAGTGTATTAAATATATAAATTAATAAGTTTAATCAACACAAAATATCGAACACTTAGAGTACCTAGGTAAAGTATTATGATCATTGACAGGTACCATGAGTATCGTGTAAATTACTAGCTGGATCTAGATCCTTCAAATTAGCACTGCATTTTTGCAAATTGGAACTCGTATTATCTAAAAGCAAAATAAAACGTCATGATTATGTACTTTTTATTATGTAAATATGTACGTAAATAACAACTTACAGAACAGAAGAATTTTGAAAACAATACTCGCGGACGGCGCGTCCGTAAATGAGATGTATGCGCGAATGCAATTCGCGTCGCATACTGTCAACAGTAGCGCATAAAGTTGATAGTCCAAATTGATTTATTGGGTTCTTCTCCAAACAAAGTTTGAAGAAAGTTAGTTCACGAAGTGAACGAATACCATATAACTAAACATAACTTGTTACTTTTGAAATATAATCGAACAATAAAACCCGACAAAAACATTTGTTTTGATTTAGCTTTTGGTTCTGTTTGTCTTCTTATATACGTATGTAAAGCTAAAACCCGATAAATACAAATAGTGGTAACTGCCTTTAAGCCGTTGGGTAATTTTCGTTGAAATCATTGAACACATAATACCAATAAATAGCTTTATTTGGAATAGGCGAAAAATAAAAATATTATATTTCAAGTTAACACATTTTATAAGGTTCTAGTATTTAAGTTTTGAGTAAACGTGGTCACTTTATTGGGTTATTACCTCAAGTAATTTCTTTTCTACTGCAAATTCCACTTATTTGATTATACCACTGGAAAGAGCGTCAAAAATGCATTAAGATCTACTAATAAAACGATTTTTAATTTTTCGGCACTTATTGGGTTTTAACACTATACCCTCGATATGAATAATTTTTAAGATTTTTTTTTTAATTTTATTATAATGTATTACTATAAATTATATGCTTAATACAATAGTATTGCAATAGACTGCAGATGAATTTATGTCTGTAAAAGCAAAGCATTATTATTTTCTACATTTGTAGAGGTCTCGAGTGTGGCCTCTTCAGTGTTTCGCAATTCAGAGCTCAGTTGGAGCAGCGAAGTTATTGCCTTGGCGTTATTGATTGCCACAGTAACAGTACTTTAATATTTTGCTATGTTTATTTAAATATTAAAAAACAGTGGCCAAGGCATGGCCAATGACGTAATTTCTTAGTTCAGATTCAGTCTGCTGGTTCATTCAATAGACTCCTAATGGCTTAAGGCTAAATAAAAAACCGGGTATGTGCTGTCAGGCCACGCGCAATGTAGGGTTCTGAAGTAGTAAGTTTATCGACTGTTACTCATTAACTACTTATGCTAACATAGCCGCAAGCATAGCCGTGATAGTTTTCCTTGTAAATTCATTGTTACTACAACCTATTTTTGAGAATTTTTCACTTGTCCATGTCCAACTGTTTAGCTAGTAGGGGAGGGAGAAGGATACTAATCGCACCTTCAGTGGAGAAAAGGCATAAAATGAAAATTGCAATTTTACAGGAGAGCATAAAAACTGTTAGAATATCCGTAAGTAGTCAAAGGAATTTAAATTACGATTTCTTGCACAAAACCGTCAAGATTAATGATAAAAATTTGAAAAAAATTAAGCATATGCAGCTTTTGTTTCTCTTTCCAAGCATATTAGTAACTAAAATTCAACGTAAGACGACTTATGCTTTTTTTCCACTGAGGATGCGACTTGACTCTAACCAAAATTAGCACTTTGGAGTCAAATATTTCACAAACGGACTCCTAATTCCAAAAACCACCTTTATCGTAAGCGGCAATGAAGTCATGGATGGTAAATCGCACCAACTTAATAAAAGCTTAATCACTCTTTATTCGAAGACGCCCTCATTATAATCGAATGGGAACACAGCTCTTGATTGTTTATCGTTGTATATTTGCCGACCCAGAGATCTCAACACACACCAACTAATGTGGGCCGCTATAAATCCACCCTTCAACGTGAAGCCTCCGTAAATCACTTAATCTATTCTGTTAGACATTATACGGGCGTATGAATTAATATTGTATTAGGTGATTTCGATCGTTTACTTAAATTATATGTTTACTTATATAAAGTCCACTGTGACCGCAGTAATCGGCAGAATCGGCTTGTCCATCCCATTTTTTATGAGGTAATCCTACCGAACTGACGCAATGTCTAGTCAACATCATATTTATTTTTATGGAAATAGCCGGCTAACGAGCTGACGAACCTTATGGTGAAGTAGCTATCGTCGCTCATGGACATCAGTAACACCAGAGGCATCACCGATGAGTTGCCGGACAATAAAGAGAAGATAAAGAAAGAAAGAACTGGCTCTCAAGCCCCCAGTAGTTCTTCTTTTCTTTCGTTTCTTCCTTATAAACTGTATTCAATACTAATATTATAAAGCCGAAGAGTTTGTTTGGTTGAAGGCGCTAATCTCAGGAACTATTGGTTCGAATTGAAAAATTATTTTTGTGTTTGATAGTCCATTTATCGAGGAAGGCTATAGGCTATAACATCATATATTTAAGTAGTTTTTTCCCAAAAATTACGCGGGTGTAACCGCGCGGAACAGCTAGTGTATCATAAAATTAGGGAACATACCAAAACCACGTGCCTCATTTAGGGGAGGGAGGGGGGTCTTCAAAACGCCACGATTGGTCACAGAGGGGAGGGGGGGGGGGTTTAGATTTTTGTCACGTAGTCAATATTTTAGCAACCATTGCGCCACAAAGTCGTCGAATATAAGCAAAATTATTATTTTTTAACTCTGTTTTTGCAAAAAAGTATTGAAAACCGTATTTATCAATTACCACGTGAAAACTAGGGGGGAGGGGGGGGGGTCTTCTCATATACTACGGATGGTCACGAAGGGGGGGTGGAGGGGGGGGGTAAAAAGTTGGAAAAAATGGGTTACGTGGTTTTGGTATGTTCCCTTATCATGTATGTAAATATGTACCTAATGTGATGTGATAATGATAACATTCGTTTGTCCACAGCACGGAGCCCACACGGGGGCACGCCCACGAAGATCCCCAGCCCCGTGGGGACACTTCTGCACCGAAGGACACCGGTGAGTCCCAATACTACCACTTAAACGTAGTACCACTTATATGTAGCATAAGCGGTCGCCTAGTAAATAAAATGCACATACACAACACAACCCTGCGATAGAATTCCTTTACACATGTAAAGGAAGGTAAGAGGAAGGTAACGTGATGCAAAATATAATATTTTGCCGTCGTATATCCATTCCATTTCCCATAGTTAGGATAATTGGGCTTTTTTCAGTGGCAAAAGTAAGTTTCAAAGTAATCCCTACTAAATTTTATCCCTTTGGGGATAATTCTACTACCTACTATGTATTGTAATTAATTGGAAATATCCAAATAAACTATGTCAATTTTAAAGCCCAATAGCAGGTCCTACTAAAATAAAGTTTGGACTCTCAATGCATTGCTCGTGAACATGGACACTGGGAGAAATGGACCACAATGCCCACACTGTACTCGTATACATAAAATCGATTATGTTCCGCAAAGCGCGAGTTGCCATTATCGTCAGCCCCGCCCAGGGCATCGCAGTATCAGGTCGATTACCCTAGCGACAGTCCAACGCCAATACTTACTTCCCAGTACACTATTTATAAACATTGCCGTAAGCCGTAATGCCGTCAATACCGTAGTTAACTGTTTGTGAATTCGTAATAGTATGTTGTATAATAGTATGTGGTAGAATTTGTTTTTAGTTATTATTATGTAATTATTTTATATTGAATTGAATTGTGCGTATAGCTGTCCAAGTTGAGTAATGCGTCTGCGATTATTTATTTATAATAACTTGTAATTATTAATTATAGAAGTATGGTAGAAGCAGTGATAGTCTAGTGGTATTTTATTGTCAGATTACCGCTACGCTAGCTTGGTTTGAATCTTACATGTAATATTATTTTTAAATCCATAAATTATAACTATTGAGTTTCCGTGAAATAATCGTGACGGAGTCTGCATTTCAGATGTTCGTAATTTTCTCAAAGATGTGAGAAATTTGCTGAACCTAACGAAATTGTTTTAATTTTAACTCCTTACTCTGAAAATAGACCAGAACCCAGATATAAGACAGGTAAGGGTTCCGTAATTCATTCCTTCCTCACTGGAGCAAAGGGATTTCTTAAGGTTTTTTCCGCCCCTCTAAAGTACAAGAGTGTAATAAAGTTACATTGAATCTCTCACCGGCTTACTACAGCATCTTGTATTGCGTAATGTAGCGAAACCAGAGTAGATCAAGTCATAATTATTTGGCTCGAATTCCCTGCAGTGGGCCGTTGAAAGGTCAAGGAAATTCATCTCCTAATCTCCCTCTTCTCTTGCAGTTCTGTCTATCTTAACCAGTGGTTTCCAGGCTACAAAATTATAGAACTTTTTCCTAACGGTGGTTAGGTTTAGCTTTTTGGTAAAAGATTTCTCAAAACACATATTAAAAACATTCATATGACAATCTATCTAGTATCTAGTAAGTAGGACAGAAACTCCTTGTAAGTTTTTTACTGCTTTTTTTCTGAGACCACGTGGTTTTTTTCATTTTTTTTGCAATGGCGTAGTTAGTCTTTCAGAAAGTTTTTTGTAAAATCTACTTAACAAAGTTTTATTTCCTCCGTATGTTTGTAGATGGAAGCGCCGAAGAACTTGAGAATCTTTACAATGTTCGTACCGATGAATCAAGATTGACATTAGCGTATTTTTGTAGTTATTTATAGTGTTTTGAGATTAAAGTGATTATTTATGTTATATTCGTCTTTTTTCGAATTTTAGTTTAGTTTTCGTTTATACGAGTACGCAGCACTTTGTAAATAACCCAACAAAATATCGCATCAAAAGGAAAAAAATTCTTTAGCATGTTTTCCCTTTCACTTCATAACGGCATTTTCCACGTAAACATACTATTTTTTACAAGTAAACATACTATTTTTTTAATATTGTTACTACAAAAGATTATCATAATTTGAATTCAGATAGATGTTAACAAAATTAGGGTAATTTAATCTCGACGATTTCATCCAGATTTTCATTTATTATTATTGTATTGTACTTACCTGTTAACAGTGTACCCTTTTGTAAATGTTTTTTAGTATGTACAATCAGTAAAGAGTTTTAAATAAAATAAATAAGGTGCGATTAAAGTAACTGTTAGCGTTAGTGAATCGTGAGTTGGGGCGTTAGTGAGGCGTAAGTGACTTCTTTTTGCAAGTTTTTATAGCTTAATTATAGCGATTGTGTTATCATTTCATGTTTATGACTTTATTTGAACAATTCTCAATCTTATCTCGCTCGTCATAAAGATTATATTTTATTGATAAGAATGATAATAGAAGAGTTACCGCAGAGTATACCTAATTTATGTAGATTATGTTACGAAATAGTTGGAGGTTAAATCTTGTTTTGGTTAGGCCTTTACAGTAAGAAAGGAAGAAAGAAACATTTAATCCGACATAGGCATAGGTGGTATATCTATTTCTTATACAACAATTATTAATTGTATTCGGAGTTGCAGCTGACGGTACACAAGCTGGCGATGTTATTTTGTGGTTTTGCCACCAGAAGTGACGCACGTATGAGTTTCAACATATTTATTACATAACCATAAATATACTAGTTGACTCGGCAAACGTTGTTCTGTCAAAAATACTTGGATTGGGACATCTACCTATTCTCATATCTAATAAATATATGTACAATAAAAAATCCACAAAAATCTTTCCAGCCGTTACGGGGGAGTGCGACCACAAACACCGTGATTTTTATATATTAGATTTTTAAAACAATAAATGAATAATAAGTCTATAATTGTGCTTATTATCGTTCAATAATATCGTTTACATTTTTTTTTTATTGTGCTTAAAAGTCCATTATCCTAACTGGACGCTATTTACACTTAGCGATGTAGCAATACACTCATATTATACCGCCATCTCCTGGCCTATTAAGGTCTAACCTGTCCAACCTGTGAAGGTGACGAAAGTGTTATTTCAATGAGATATAGATTTTTGAATAAATAAGCTTGGGTTTGTAATTGATGTAAGAGGTACGAGGAGTTACATAAGTGAGCTCTGAAGTAATATTGTAATGTGGAGCGATACCTTTTATATAGTAGGACACGATTTGTCGTACGACGTTACGACTTCTTAGCAAGTAAAATGCAGGTAAAATGAATAAAATAGGCTTCCTTTCAAGCGTGACACCTGTGATTATTGTAATGATGTCATATTAACAATTAAATATCTCATACAGTTTATAATATCTTGGGTTGATCTTGGGCGGTTAATCGAATTTTATTTCGTTCGAGCATAATTCGATACTGGTATATCTTTGTTATCAAAAGATGAGAATTAGTGGTGATTAAAACATTTACGTTATTACGTTATATATTTTAGAAAAGGATGGATATTTCTTCTTTATTCTTATTATGTTAAACCAATTTTTTCGGCTATCATCGTATCTGATACACAACGACGCGATGTCGAGTCGTATGTTATAAAAACACTGTAACTTGCAAATGATTTACTGGTAGATCATTAACTAGATCACAAGTGTGGTTTGGAAACATTATTCTTATTTATATAACTAACTAATGGTACAATCGTTTAAACTTTACATAGTAACTCTTGTAAGATTACATCTTGTTAGATTGGTACATTATTGATTTGATTGCATTTTGTTTATGAAGTGGATTCAGCTTGAGATGTTGTGTAACCGTAATAATCTTATGTTAAAAGCTAGAAAAACGAAAAGAATTAAATTCACATTACTAAATTTAAAACAGGTTCCAACCCGAATAGTTCTAAATATCAAGTACTTCCTACTTGATCTAGTAGATTCTACAACTTTTGGTCTTACTTTAGGTTCACGGTTACAATGGAGCCCTCATATTGAAGCCTTTTCTGGGAGACTGACTTCCGCTGCTTACGATGTTAAAATAAGTATTTAAGGCTCTTAACGGACATTGACTATGGTTTGTTGCTGTGGAGCTCGACTACAGATATTGAATCGATATTTATATAACAGAAAAGAGCAGTGCGCCATTTACAACCTCAGGCCTAGGGACTCGTTCAAAGATTTCTTTAAGGAAATTATTATTTTAAATGTGGCATCACAATTTCAATTCGACGACTCGTTCTTGGGTAGGTACATGTGTAAAAATTTATAACAAAATCCCATTAAAATTGACGGAAATGCCATACTTTAAATTTAAAACTCATATTAAAAGCATTCTTATCAGGAAAGTGTATTATAAATTAGATGATTATTTATGGTAAGTAGTTAATAAGTGCTATCTGTAATTGTGAGTAGGAAAAAGACACCCCGGTAGTTTCTTGCGGCTTCTTCTCCCGGGCCCTTTTCAAAGTAGGGCCTTGTTGAAGCATTGGCGTAGCTTGCATGACTTTCAAAAAGTGTTTGTAAACCAAACCAATTTTGAATAAAATATTTGAATTTTTAATTTTGTGAAGCTAGGTCGTTTTTATAACTATTTATTTAATTTGCTGTAAAATGTTAATACATGTAGGTAAAATATACATTTCTTTCATAAGTGTATTAACTATATAGACATTTTTTTAGTATAAATAAATATTTTGTTACTTAGTTGCCCCTAAAATTTGGCCGTGGCTACGAACGAAGTGCGAACTGCAACGAACGGAATTCGGAACAACCCTACCATGCATCGGGTCCAAACCCAAACCACCGCCATTCACTTCCATCCACTGAGCTATCGTTATCAATTAAAACCTAAATACAAAAGTATTATTGAATTGGAAAGTAGGAGAGATAAAACTCTCTTCGGGCCCGCGCGGCCGGGCGGCCTCGCGCTAACCCCCGGAGACTGAATCAGCCACTCAAATAGCACTCAGAACTAGCCGCAAGGCGTCTTAGGGCTGCCACTGCTGAAAAATATATTATTGTAGGTGCATGAAAACATCTGTTTTGAAAACTTTTTGAATAACAACAAATTGGCTTCAATCCATTAATGGCCCACTACTGAACACGGGTCTCTCCCCTTGAGGAGGCCTAGAGCATACTCCACCACGGTGCTCCAGAGCGGATTGGTGGATGGGTTAGTGGCCAACCCAAGTGTCAGAAGTTTTTATGCCACCCGAGGGCCTCCGACATGGCTTAACGACTATTATCTTACGATAACAATTGGGACCGAAGCACGGAAACGCTCAAGAATTTTTTGCCACTAGCTGTCACCCATCCAACTACCGACCGCGCCCGATGTTGCAGAATCGACATAAGCCGTTGGGCTATGAGCGCTTCAGCAAACTACGCAAAGATAAAATTTGTTCAAAATGTTTCTACTACTTTCTTAAAGGCTCTTAGAACTAGGATAGAAAGTATATAATACACATTAAAAGAAATTTAGCCTTATTGGGAACGGTTTAGAATACTAACCCCGATCCCATGTCGGATGGGTTGCTTGAGTCAGCCGTCAAACGACTCGTCGTGTACCAGCTGGGGGCTTGAGAGCCAGTTCTTTCTTTCTTTCTCTGCTCTCTTTATTGGTCAGCCACGCATCAATGATGCATTTGGTGTCGCTGATGTCCATGGGCGACGATAGCTACTTACCATGGATGGATCGTCACTTCGTTTGCCCGCTATTTCCATAAAAAAATGAGAGCTACATGAGATATAATGTAGAGTAATATTATGAGTGACAGCATGCTTTAATAAAAATAACGGTTAAAATTTATTACATTTTAATTTGTCATACCCGAAATTTAATTCATGAAAAGTTTTATTTTCATAAAGAGTGGCATCCCTTAGGAAATCTTTATAAATTCTATCTCAAATTTGCAGTTTATCTTCAATGTTACGGTCAGTAGTGGCGAAGAACTTTGGAGCTATTTGTGAAACTGCAATTTTGCGATAAAAATCATGTTTATCTTTTGAAAAATGCCAGGACATTATGGCAATGATCATAATTTATCCTACAGTTACTTATAACTTAAAACACACCCTTTCAAAGTAAGATAATTTTAGATTATAAAATTAAATTCAATTAATGAAGACCTAGGAGGAGCTTTGAGTCTCGGGAAAACTTTCCTAAATAAGTAAGTGTGGAATGGAAGCAATCTAGAAATACCTACCACATATTATTTCCATCTCCTTCCCAAGAAGTATTGGCTCTAAACATAAGAACGTCATTGACCTCATTTTTTCCTACGTGTATAGTAAGGACGTCATCCCTAGTTCCTGAACAGACAATCTGTCAGTAGAACTAATAGTAGGTACACAACTTCATACTACAACTATGGTAAAAATTTGAAGAGTTTCGGCTGACTATGACGTATTTCGTTCCAAAATTAGATGAGGCCGGCTGTAATAGATAATTAGGTTTGAATTTAACAAGCAATTTAAGAAGTTCTGATGACGACGACTGTGATGGGCTGGTCATATAGTTCGAAGGACTGATAAACAACGAAGAAAGGTCCTCGAATGGAGACCATGCCTCGGAAAAAGGAGCACAGGACGCCCCCGACCAGGTGGACTGACGACCTGAAGAAGACAACGGGCATCCGCTGGATTCAGAAGGCTCAGGACTGGTCAGAGTGGCGTTTGTTAGGAGAAGCCCATATCCAGCAGTGGAATTCCAAAGGCTGTTGGATGGATGGATGACGAGTTATCCATTACAGTACTAAAGATGTCCATTCCGGAACAACTGACGACGAGTATTTCACACATACAATCAAGGAAAACTACACTTGCCGTATTAATCGTCATTGCTATTTTTCACTCAACCTTGCCGCCCGAAATAATCAGACGTCCATGCCAAACATCTGTGTATATAGTCGTAATTATTACGTCACTTTATTGAGAATTTGGTTCATGTTGACATGCAGTGTGGTATGCAGTTTAAAGGAGGGAGGGGGGGGGAGCTATAACGAAGTTAGAAAACGTGTATGAGCTGGAATGATATCTTCAACAAATTATTATTTGTTTGTATTTTTACACTGCCCAAAGGTGTTAATTGGACAGTACAATAGCCATTGCATGATTGTGGCAACGTGATGTGGTAGACCGTACACGTACATATTCCCTATGGCAATCTTCAGATTAGTTCAGCGGATGATACTGTGAAGTTTGGCGTTCGGATATTTTTTATTTTATTGATATTCGACATTCATAAATAAATAAATTAAGAGATTATTAATATCAAAATGTTATACGAAACGCACGTGCATTATTATGACGCACAGACCACAGTACACCCAACGCCAACGGCGCTACATTCCAAAGGCTCTATACAAAGTGTTGTATAAACTTGTGTGGCGCGTGAATCATAGCGTAAGTATTCTGGAAGCTGCCTTATAGCCCAAGAGCTCGCGACGGCCATACCTTCCTTACTTTATAAAACCTGAAAGTTTTTCTGCGCATGTCCCTAACACAGGTAAAGAACGCTCCGGGACTGTGGAAGCTGAGCTTTATACGGTAACGAATTCGAGGTACTATTTTATACATCTTTGTGGGTAACACATGCCAAAGTAACCTTCATCCAAACTTCATAGTCCCGGAGCGTTCTTGCATGTCTTGGGGACATGCGCAGATAAACTTTCATGTTTTCTGTACTTATATTTTAAAGAGGAAAGATTTGATTGTTTGTTTGCACTGAATAGGCTCCCAAACTACCGAACTGATTTGAAAAATTCTTTCAGTGTTGGGAAGCTACACTATCCCCGGGTGACATAGGCTATATTATATGTTTTTACTATTTTTCCCGAAGCGAAGTGAGGGCGATTTCCTAGTGTTTTATAAAATAAGGAAGGTCCGGCCGTCGCGGGCTCTTGGG
This sequence comes from Thymelicus lineola, assembly GCA_963932265.1. Classification (NCBI taxonomy): domain Eukaryota; kingdom Metazoa; phylum Arthropoda; class Insecta; order Lepidoptera; family Hesperiidae; genus Thymelicus; species Thymelicus lineola. The sequence goes on from OZ010698.1 coordinate 2,399,486, forward strand.
CTATAAAGCCAAAGCCTCCTTGGTTCACGTGTTATTTACGGTTAGGTTAAATTAAACTGAAATGAAAGCGCTTTTGAATGTCTATTCTGTTTTACGAAAGATTTATTGGTCGGTAATGTCCGTATACACTCGAATAATGTAAATTATAAACTTGGTTTTAGCTAATCTGTATTTTATACCCATTTGGTTAGTCATTGACTTGCTTTACATTGACGGTGGCTAGGATTATACCACCCACTTTAATAAGAATGACTGCGGTAATTATGCGGTGGCTTTTAACGAATATCTAAAAATAATTAAAGAATCTTTCATGAATTCGAATGATTGCTGATTGAATCCGTTAAATAGTTTTTTTCAGTCGGTAATAAACTTCTGATGATTACGATAAAATTTTTCTTGTAAGGACTCGAAGAGCAAAATTTTCTTCAGGTTATTAAAACTATATTTTACAAAATTTTGGTATATTTTAAAAATCAACGAATGCACTATTTATTTTGAATTATAAGAGTAAAAAAAATCTGACTGCAAATTCAATGTTTTCCTAAAATGTTTAATTTAGATTGTGATTGAATTTCGATCTCCGCTCTAATCGTTGCTATAATTGCATCAATTGCTAGTGAAAGCGCCGGTGGAATCAAATCAAAGGAACACTGGATAGAGATAGAATATATAGTCACAGACAAATACAACATAGACAACAGATACAAAGCAGTTCTAATTGTAACGGTACAGATAATCAATTAAGTTTTTATTGAACAGTGTTCGCTCTGTTCCCAGGCTTCTAGTAGTTCAAAACTAATGGATGGCTATGAATTTAAATTGGTTAGTTCTACTGATAAATATAAGCAATTAATTAAAGTCATCGGAGTTAGTTTTAAAGAAAAATCTCTTCAATAATGCCGAATCGTGATTAGTTGGACTCGGTTTTTTGTCACGTCAACAACTTTTTTGCCATTTATTTTTTGCTAATTTTATTAAGTCAATATTCACCTAAAGTTTTTATTTAAATAAACCTGCTATGGTTTTTTCACTAAATATAAATAAGCGGATCTTTAACGACAATTCATCATTGATACCTTTCGTGTTACTATCAGCTTGTATGCTGCTTTTCGGCTATTTACTTAACTTGATTTGAATCATTGTCCAACAAACTAAATCTTGACCAGGACAATAGCTGTAAGTGCTCTGAAGCAGTGCAGAGTGGAAGTCTCAAACAGAGCATCCCCCAACCTTCTTCACCACTAATTAAATCAAAAAGGAAAACTATTATTATTAGTGATAGTTTGGGTAAAAATTTTGGGTCTATTATGAGTAGTAATCTGGCACATTCGGTGACAAACTTATGCTCACCAGGAGCCACTTTCCAGTACTTAGTGAACCATATTAATTGTGATAATCTTGATGAGAATACTTCATTAATTTTAATGATCGGTGACAGTTTAAATATAATGAAATGGGAATTAACTAAATGTGTTGAAAAATTGTTATTGTTACATAGAAATACTAAATGCAAGTTTACTTTATGTGCTTTTCCTTATTCCAATGAGTTTAGTGATAAACAAAATAATTATATTTATAAGTTAAACCAGAAACTGTACAATTTGACATACCATCATAATGATGCAATAGTTTATTTTGACACAAATAAATATATTTTTTCTTCCTTTAAATTAAGTGGAAATAAAATGTACTTACCTTTAAAGTATCGAAGACATATAGCTAAACTGTTAGCTTATAATTTAACAAATGATAGTGTTACATGTGTAACAAAGTCTATTGACCCATTTTATATTGATTGTGGTAGTACTACCACTATTCCTATAGTTGACAAATGTACCAGCTCAGGTACATTAATTAATACTTTAAACTAGATTTAATGACAACGGATAAGCACTTTAATATGAATATTGTACATCAAAACATACAGGGCTTATCGGGCAAAGAGTTAGAAATTGAATTATTTGTTAAAGATTATAATGTACATATTCTATGCATTACTGAGCATTGGTTAACAAGTGTAAGAAATAATATTAATGTATTCAATTACAGTTTGTTAAGTGCATTCTATAGAGAGACTGCAATCCATGGAGGATCACTAATTTTAGTGCACAGCAATATACCTTGTAAAGATCGAAAGGACATTGTTAGTCTTTCTATTGAGCGCACTATAGAGCTAGCCTGTGTGGAGCTGGAGCGGTTTATTATAGTCTGTATATATCGCCCCCCCTCTGGGGATTTTTGCCTATTCGAAGATACTCTAGAGGATGTCCTTAAACGGTTATTTGTGTCGAAAAAAGAATTAATAGTTTGCGGTGACTTTAATGTTGACATTTTAGTAGAATCTTCTATAGCTGCTAGGTTACTCGCATTGTTTAAGTGTTTTAATTTAAATCCTTCGTTTACTGAGCCTACCAGAATAACTGCAACTTCACGTACTTGTATCGATAATGTATTTTGCAATTGTGAGATATTAGACAAAGAAATACTTAGCAAGTTGAGATCAGACCACTGTGGGCAAAAAATAGCGGTACGTAACAGCCACGATAATAAGAAAAAAATAATAAAATATAGACCCGTGACAAAGAGAAAAATATCACTTTTTAAAGAAAAAATTCAAACAAAATTGCGTAAATCAGTGTATTCTCAAAATGGTCATCCTATTAATCTTTACAATACATTGTCTAAAAATATTAATGACGAGTTTAATCGAATATTTCAATTCAGATACATAGAAGAAAGTAAAAATAGTAAATTTAGCGACTGGGCTACTGTAGGTATTTTTAAAAGTAGAAACAAATTATACGAGCTTTATGACGAAAAACAATATAATTTTTCTCCCTCATTTCAGGAATACGTAAGAAATTACTCAAAAATTTTCAAAATCATCTGTACTCAAGCAAAGTCAATGTACATAAAGGATAAAATAGTTAATTCGGATAATAAAATAAAAACCACCTGGGATATCATTAAAAATGAGACCGGCAACTCTAAATCTTGTGACTTTAGTTATGAAATAATGATTAATGGAAACAAAATCACTTCTGATAAAGAAGTGGCAAGCGTTTTTGAAGAGTTCTTCCGCAACATTCCCGTTAAATTAACTAGTACACTATCCTCTTCTTCAACAGAAGCATTTTATCTATTAAGAGATAATGTTAAGGAATGCAATGTGGTATTTGACTTTAAGCACATTACAATCAGGGACATAATTAAAGTTTTCCAGTCTCTGAAAGTAAAAAGTACGGGTGATCTCTGGGGTATTTCAGTAAAAATAATTCGTCACATAATAGATATTATAGCTCCTTGTTTAGTTGTAGTTTTTAATAAATGCATAGATCTTGGTGTATTTCCAGATCTAATGAAATGCAGTAAAGTTATACCATTATTTAAAACAGGTGAAAAAACGGATATTAATAATTATAGGCCAATTTCTATATTACCAACACTCAGTAAGATCTTCGAAAAGATCATACTGAATCAAATGCTAACCCACTTCAACAATAATAATTTATTACATCCGGAGCAATACGGTTTTACTAAAGGTCGTAGTACAACAGATGCCGGAGCCAGGCTCTTAAAGCATATATATGAAGCATGGGAGTCGTCGCAAAATGCTATAGGTGTATTTTGTGATTTATCAAAGGCGTTTGATTGTGTTGAGCATGATACATTAATATCTAAACTTAGTCACTATGGCGTGAAAAACAAGGCCCTTAGCTTGCTCGCATCTTATTTAAGTAATAGGATACTAAAGGTTAATATAAACGATGAAAAGTCATCAGGGTCACCTACTGTGATGGGTGTTCCGCAAGGCTCGATCTTGGGCCCTTTTCTTTTCCTGGTGTATATAAATGACTTACCACATTATGTTAAAAACCATGCGAACATTGTGCTGTTTGCAGATGATACATCATTAATATTTAAGACTGATAGGAATAAAAATAATTTTGACGATGTTAATAGTGCTCTGTCGCATGTCTCACATTGGTTCACTATAAATAATTTACTTTTAAATGCAAAGAAAACCAAATGCTTAGAATTCGTGTTGCCAAATGTAAAAAAAGTAAATAAATCTCTTAAATTAAATAATGAAACATTAAATATAGAGGAATCCACGGTTTTTTTAGGGGTGACCTTGGACAGTAAACTGCAATGGGGCCCGCACATAGCATCTCTCACAACTAAACTTGCTAGGGCTGCTTATGCTGTTAGAAAAATAAGGCAGCTCACTGACGTCGACACTGCTCGGCTTGTTTATTTTGCATATTTCCATAGTGTTATGTCTTATGGCATTTTACTGTGGGGCAAAGCAGCCGGTATTGAACAAATTTTTGTATTACAGAAAAGAGCCATTAGAGCTATTTATAAACTAAAATCAAGGGAGTCCTTGCGTATCAAATTTAAACAAATAGGTATACTTACAGTAGCTTCCCAATATATTTATAATAATTTAGTGTTTATACGGAATAACATAACTGCATATAAACAAAATTGTGATTTTTCAAATCGTCAAACAAGAAGGATGCATCAATTGGCTACCTCTTCGTACCGTCTTTCCAAAGTGCAACGTTCTTTTATGGGACTAGGTATAAAATTTTATAATAAAGTCCCAAAACAAATACGTGACTTACCAGTGGAATCTTTTAAGAAACGTGTAAAGGCTCAGCTCTTAGGCAAGGGCTACTATAGCATAAATGAATATTTAAATGACAAGGATGCTTGGAAATGACTAGCTAGGCAACCAGTTCTGCACAGGTTAGAGAATACCTATTTTTGTAATAGATATAAGTTTTATTTTTAAAAGATGTGCTGAGGAGTTTCTTTACGGCTTTTCTTCTCCTCCATGACAAAGCACCTTTCCGAAAAGCTGGTAGATTAAAAAAATGACGTGCATAAGAGTATCAGTGATACCTACATGAATAAAGATTATTTCATTTCATTTCATTTCATTTCAACTTACTTTATAAATAAAAGATTTTAAAGATTTATTTTGTCACAAAAAACAGTTTTACAATATAAATGATCGTAAGCAACGACAATAGTTTAAACTGTGTCGCCACTATTTACGCCCACCTCGGAGAAGCGAGTAATACAAAAAATACCTTAAATCTATTACAATAATGAGTTAAGTATGTGTGTGAATGTGCATTGGTGTGTGTGTGTGTGTGTTTATGCATGTGTGTTTACAAGGAAAAAATTATAAAACATTATTAAAAATTAGAAAAAAAATCCAAAAAGTATCAAGCCAATGTATACGAGTAAAGGTCGTAGCTGACTTATACGACACCGCTCCCACCCAACCAAAGTATGAGAATTCAAATATAAACTTAAAATCGTGCTCTGTAGGTACAACTATTGAGTGGCAAGGTTGCGGTTAGCTTGCTTCCCGCGCGCGGCTGCTAATTTTTGTTGTTACTGTAAAGTGCACCTACAGAGCACGATTTTAAGTTTATATTTGAATTCTCATACTTTGGTTGGATGAGAGCGGTGTCGTATAAGTCAGCTACGACCTTAAAACTGCTTAGAGTTGTTCCAAGGCAGTATCCGTACCAAAACAATTTGTACGTGATTC